>CM040817.1:10471878-11054378 GCA_022828995.1 Vimba vimba | reverse complement strand
CTTATGTGTTATAGATTAATAACTAGTCTGGTTTGAGCTCTGTGTCTCAGGACAGGAAGTAGAACTGTGGGTTTGGTTCTGAGCAAACATGAAATATTAAACACAAATCCCTCGGGGTTTATAGTTTCAGTCAGTCTGAAGCAGATGCTGGAGCATCACGTCTAAACAACACTAATACACACTTCAGACAGTCTGAACTGTGTGTATCACATAACAACCATCTGGTATGATTATTACACTCACAAGGATTTTGCCTTGAAGCTTCCAGTCGAGTAATTTATTTAAGGATCGCATAACCCAGAAATGGGTCATTCCTCGTGTCATTTCCAGCCTGTATGGCGACTCTCTTCTGCTGAACGCTGAAGAAGATATTCTGAAGAACATTGGGGATCACACAACTTTGAACCCTTCATTATATGAACAAAATCATTAGAGATGCACCGATGTATCGGCTGATTTGTTTTTGATCAATTCACAGCCATCGGCTACATAGCATGAAAATAGGCCGATATAACAAACTGACGGGTCATTAATTAACTGCGTGAAGAAGGCGCTGAGCTGTATAATATCTCATTTTCATAATCCAATGTTTTTCTTTGGGTAGAATAATTATATATTTGCCAAAACTAAATGAAATATGTACAAAATGCGGCATGTATCCTTTGAGGTTTTAAGCCTTGCAAACTTAAATATTCAAGCACAACTGAACTCAATTCTGCTCACTGAGAGAAATTCAAACACGTCCAACGAAAATCGCTCACTACTCTTGACTTTTGTAACTTTAATAAGGATTATATGCATTTAATTTATACAGTGAAGAATATGCAAGTTATTTTACATTAGTTTACTTTATTTCTGTACCTGAAACTACTTTTAAACCAACCATAAAAAGCACTGTTTATGTGCTTGTATCCTGTTCTGTTGTGTTTATGTTTGCCTGCTGAATTAAATGGATCCATGTTCATTAGAAATGATTTGATAATACAGCAATAAATTAACTAGTACCATCACTGTATACCTTTGCTAATTTAAAACATGATCAAAACTGTCAATTTTAATGACAAAACTTCAAATAGCCAAAAAGTGCCAAATATCGGACTCGGAATGTTTGTTCAAATTGGTATCGGCAAAAAAAACAACCCTATCTGTGCATCCCTACCAAAAACATGTTTCTCATAATATGTTGTGTTCAACAGAAGAAAGAAAGAAAGTCACACAGGTTTGAATTATCATCTTCCACTGGTTTAGTGTCAATATTCTCATGTTTCCACTTTAGTCTGATGTTAAATTTGAAATCATACATTATTTATTCATTTTATTTATTGACAGGTTCAATAGTTACTTGAATTTTAGAGAAGATTTGAGTAATTAAAACTTTTTTTAAGGGCCATTATGTTGTGAACAGATGCATTTGTGATGTTTATTTATGCAATTTTAATTATTGATTACCTTAGTATTTTTTGTTTTATATAATATTTTGTCTTCTTGTAGCCTAACTGTACAGTATGAAAGCTTGTTTCTGCTGATTTTTTTTCTCACAATTTTGACTTTTTTCTCGCCATTCACTTTTTTTCTTGCAATTCCGAGTTAATATCTCACAATTCTGACTCTTTTCCTCACAATTCTGAGTTTTATATCTCACTATTTTGCCTTTTTTTTTCTCTCAATTCCGAGTTAATATCTCACAATTCTGACTTTTTTTCTCGCAATTCCGAGTTAATATCTCACAATTCAGACTTTTTTTCTCGCAATTCCGAGTTAATATCTCACAATTCTGACTTTTTCCTCACAATTCTGAGTTTAGCCTATATCTCACTATTTTGAGTTTTTCATGCAATTAATGAGTTTACCTCACAATTCTGACTTTTTCCCCCCCTCACAATTAGTTGAATATCTCACAATTTTGCCCTTTTTTTTCTCGCAATTCCAAATTAATATCTCACAATTCTGACTTTTTCTCGCAATTCCATTTTTTTTATCTCACAGCTCAATGTGATATAAACTTTGAATTGCGAGAATAAATAGTAAAAATATATAGAAGACAATTGCATCTTTTTATCTCGCAATTCCAACTTTTTTTCTCAGAATTGTGGGATATAAACTCTGAATTGCGAGAAAAAGTAAAAATTGTGAGGAAAAAGTTGCGATTACCTTTTTAAATGTTTTATTTCATGGCGAAAACAAGCTTATAGAGTCCAGCACATCAGTGTTCTTGTAACTGTACAGAATGAAAGATTTTTTTTCTGCTGTTTTTTCCCCTCACAATTTATATCTCAATATTTTGAGTTTTTCATGCAATTCCGAGTTTATATCTCACTATTTCTGTGATTGTTCTGGTGTGTGTGTGTGTCTCCCTCTAGTGGTCATGTTGAGTGTTTGCGCTCTGCTGCTACTGGCGGCTCCGGCGGCCCTCGGCTCTGACTCGGACACACCGAGACATCGACACGACTCCAACCTGGAGATCTGTATCCTCCTCACTCACACCAGTGAGTGTGTGTGTTTGTTTGAGTATGTGAGTGTGTGTGGTTTGTTGTCCTGAACGTCTCCCTCAGATAAGCGTCTGTTTGAGACCAAGAGGAAAGATCAGCTGAAGGCTCTGAAGAACCTGGTGGAGCTCAACGACATCAACCAGCAGTACAAGATCATCGACATCATGCTGAAGGGCCTCTTCAAGGTGTGTGTGTGTGTGTGTGTGTGTGTGTGTGTGTGTGTGTGTGTGTGTGTGTGTGTGTGTGTGTGTGTGTGTGTGTGTGTGTGTGTGAGAGCCTCAGTCTGATGAAGAGCGTCTGATCCAGTCTGATCTCTGTGTGTGTGAGAGCCTCAGTCTGATAAAGATCGTGTGTGTGTGTGTGTGTGTGTGTGTGTGTGTGAGAGAGAGAGAGAGAGCGCCTTAGTCTGATATAGAGTGCCTGATCGAGTCTGATCTCTCTGTGTGTGTGTGTGCAGGTGCTGGAGGACTCCAGAGCTGTTCTTATCGCTGCTAACATGCAGCCGGACGATCCGTTTCCACTCGACGACAAAATCAAAGAAGGTGAAGAGACTCTTAATGATATTACACTCGATTATCACTCATCACTTTACACTAAACACTCAAAACACACACGCACACACACCCTCTGAAATCATGTCATTTATTTGTGTAGCGCTTCATGCTGTTCAGAAATAAACAGGAAAAACATCAATCAAAAACAAGCTGAATGTGATTACACTCATATATCAGTATTTGCTGAGCTAAAGTCTCCAAATCAGCTCAAAGACATTATTATATTCATCAATATACAGTTTAATTTCATTATAGATTGACATCTATCAGTTTCTAAACACAAGAACTGCTGTGTTCTTATGATGAATACATGTAAATGTAATATTGAGATTAAATATCAACTACAGCGGGGGAAATAAGTATTGAACACGTCACCATTTTTCTCAGTAAATATATTTCCACAGGTGCTATTGACATGAAATTTTCACCAGATGTTGGTAACAACCCAAGGAATCAGTACATACAAAGAAACCAAAACAAATAAGCTCAGAAATTAAGTTATGTGTAATAATGTGAAATGACACAGGGAAAAGGTATTGAACACATGAAGAAAGGGAGGTGCAAAAAGGCATGGAAAGCCAAGACAACTGCTGAAAACTATTAGTAATTAAAAAGCAATCCAGCCCCCTGTCAGTGGACATTAATAACAGCTGGTTCAGTCCCAACGGATGGCCTACAAAAAGGTCTCATTGCCAAGGTGTCACACAAGACACATCTCATGATGGGTAAAAGAGCTGTCTCAAGACCTTCACAACCTAATTGTTCCAACACATAATGATGGCATTGGTTATAGGCGCCATTCTAAGCTTCTGAATGGTCCAGTGAGCACTTTTGGGGCCATAATACGGAAGTGGAAAGACAATCACTTCACCATAAATTTGCCTCGAACAGTGCTCCTCGCAAGATTTCTGATAGAGGAGTGAAAAGAATAATCAGAAGATTTGTCCAAGAGCCAACACCAAGTTGTATGGTGTTTTTAGGGTAGAACTGCCACTGCCATTTCTCCTCCAAATATGGTGTGTATTATGGCATCCAAACAGTTCAATTTTGCTCTCATGTGACCACACTATATTCTCCCAGTATTTCCCTGGCTTTTCCAAATGTTGTGCAGCAAACTTTAAATGAGCTTCAACATGCTTTTTTCTTCAGTAATGGAGTCCTGCGTGGTGAGCGTGCATACAGTCCATGGCGGTGGAGTGCATTACTTGCTGTTTTCTTTGAGACAACAGTACCTTCTATCTGCAGGTCTTTTTGAAGCTCTCCATAAGTGATCCTTGGCTCTTGGACAACTCTTCTGATTTATTAAGTGTGCTTGCTGAAAGCAGCACACTTACTGTTCTTCTTAAGTTTTCTTCTTCTTATTATTATTATTATTATTATTATTATTCCCGGGAGAAAAATTTTGGCCAGCTCCTGCGCCTAGGCCCTTTGAGACAGAGACACCGTTCCAACTTTAAAACGTACGGTCAGTACCGGTTTAAGTTGCTCGCGAAGATGACATCACGAGTCCATGTCGTTTGTCCGCCACACTGGATTGAACAGAAAGCGAAACTAAATTTTCACAGGTCACAAATTTAGTCCGAACTTCACGAAACTAGACGTACATGATCCTTGGACCAAGCCTCACAAAAGTTACTAGAAGGATTTTTGATTTTCGGAAGCGTTTGCCCGTCACAGCCAAACGAAATCTGCGGCGTAGTCGCCAAAACAGGAAGTAGTTCATATTTCAGGAACGCTGTCACGTATCGAAACCAAACTTTGTACATTAACTCGGGGCTCCAATGTGAGGAAGCACAAGATCTGAATTGTTTTTTATTTTTTTTTATTTCAGGCTAATAGACAAACCCATTTACCTATGTCTATGCAAGAGTTTCACCTTTTAATGTTAATGCATTTATTTAGACAGTAGGTGGCACTGTTGTATTACATTTCACAGAGCAGCCAAGTCAGTGTATACTGCATTCGTTTTTACCAGGTTCGTCTTAATAAATGCAGGCATGAATTTCGTTTTTTGCATTGGTCTATTTTAATCATCTTCATTTATTAATATATACAGATTTGTATGCATGAATTGTGCATTTCCAATCCTCAAAGCAGTTAATAATAATAAAAAATAAAAAAAACTTTATACAAAATACATCATGCTCTTCTTCGATAACCGAACAAACAATTCATTGTCTGTGGCTGTGTTTGTGCGTACGGGAAATATGCTGCGCATAACAATAGAAAACAAGGAGAAACGCGCAGTCACATGCTCAAACAATCAACAACGCCGCTCTAGAGGTGCGTTGTGGACTGCGAAGTGGACTTCACAGGGTTTTCCGCCATCTTAAGTGAGATTCTAATCCGAAGGGAGCGAACATGTTCAGTTCGAAGGTCACTGCGCACGGCATAGGGAATAAAGGAACATCGATACATCACTTCACAGGAAGTGGAGAGCGATGATCACACACCCAACTGTCATTTCGCGCACCACATCATCACCAGTCAGAACGGTCATAACTAACGATGGAGGAGTTTACGTATGTGTGTAAGTATTCATACATTTCGCCATTGTTATACAAATGACAGTATTTTTAACGGTTATTGTTGTGAATATTACATATACTATTTTTGATGATTATAATTTACCTCAGTGAATGCAGCCAGCTTAGCTAGTTTGTGAAGTAAAGTGATTTTATTTTAGGAAGTTGTAAAATAGTGCAATATAATTGTAAATATATAATATAATAATAAAAATTAAAATATGAATGTAGTCCTATATATATTTGTTATATCATAATCTGTGCGACTCCGTCGTTGACTTTCTTTGATGACATTTGCTGGGCGTTTCAAATGAACGGTTATTGTCAGTGAAGTCCACTTCAACTGATATACTGTGCTCAGGGAGTAGGGGAGCAGTGAACACTGCATATGGACCCTGTCGAATGGAACACACATTAGATCTGTAAAAACAAGTGGAAAGCGCGAGCGCGCCGCTGTCTCCTTTCCACAAGCGCTTGTTCTCCTGTGGCGTCTGTCGTTGCTATGCAACCATGAACTGCGCTCTCCATGATGACAAGAGCTGTGTCTGAAATCGCTCCCTATCCACTATATAGTGCACTATTTAGGGTGTCGGCCATTTTGTAGTGGTGTCCGAATTCTGAGTGAACGACATCATTCCCTACATTCTTCACTACTTTTACCCACAATCCTCTCTGAATTCGAGTGTACATACGATGTACACTTGCTGAGACACTATTTCCCACAATCCAACACGATAAGGCGATAGAGCGCGAATGAAAAATAAACAAAAATGTCACCATGGCAACAGTGCAAGCGAGTTAGAAAACAATCATTTATAAGACCAGACGCCTGGTTATTTATTTATATATACCGTTATATCTATATTTGAATAAACAAATGTGTTGTGTAGTGTTTTGTTCTCTTTTATTTTCACATATAAATGTAAAAAGTAAATAAATATGACAAGCAAGTGTTTTTATTATCTTTTTTTTAATCAAATAACGCAATAAACATGAAAAATATATACATACAATTGTTACATACAATTCATACAGCCAAAAAAAGGAAATATTAAAGATGGGTAGGTAATGTTTATAACAAATTGTCCGAGCTCTCTGGCGCGTGATAATTATGTCAGCGTCCAAATTCTTTGCTGATGTAGTGCACTCAACTGCCATTCACTATGTAGGGATTAGTGAACGAGTGAGCGGTTTCAGACACAGCAAAAGATTACTAGATTTCTAGCCCTTGCATTAGCTTTACTACTAGATATATTTATGGAGATGAAAAATAATAAGGCAGCTATGATCAGCTTTTCGGCCGAGCATTCAATGTTGTTACGCTGCAAGCTGATGGTTCGTTGCTGCCGCGCTCTATCACTCGCACACCATAAAGAGCAAATTGTTTTTTAATGTTTCAATTTCGTGATTAAAATGACATAATTTGGAAGCGGATAATTTCTTCACAAACAGCTCATTATGACTCAATGTTAGAATGCTGCACCTACACTCGATAGTGTGAATAAAATCAGCGCAACGCAGACCACTGCATTGACAGGGTAAAACATATGATCTGTCTACGGCCAGGGCTCAGCGGAAGACAGAAAATGCCGGTCCAGCGCTGATTGAGGAATTAAATTCGAAAATAAAAGACAGTTTGACAGCTTTTTTCTCGCATTCTCGCATTTTTTCTCGCATCTCGCATCTATCCACTACCTGCTAGCGTTAGTGCACTGCACCCGAGCAAGCACACTTTGCAGTTCCTCCGGAAATGCATTTTTCTAGTTCTTTTCACTCCTCTATCAGAAATCTTGCGAGGAGCACTGGTCGAGGCAAATTTATGGTGAAGTGATTGTCTTTCCACTTCCGTATTATGGCCCCAAAAGTGCTCACTGGACCATTCAGAGGCTTAGAATGGCGCTATAACCAATGCCATCATTATGTTTTGCAACAATTAGGTTGCGAAGGTCTTGAGACAGCTCTTCGCTTTTACCCATCATGAGATGTGTCTTGTGTGACACCTTGGCAATGAGACCTTTTTGTAGGCCATCATTTGGGACTGAAGCAGCTGTTATTAATGTCCACTGACAGGGGGCTGGATTGCTTTTTAATTACTGTAAGTTTTCAGCAGTTGTCTTGGCTTTCCATGCCTTTTTGCACCTCCCTTTCTTCATGTGTTCAATACATTTTCCCTGTGTCATTTCACATTATTACACATAACTTAATTTCTGAGCTTATTTGTTTTGGTTTCTTTGTATGTACTGATTCCTTGGGTTGTTACCAACATCTGGTGAAAATTTCATGCCAATAGCACCTGTGGAAATATATTTACTGAGAAAAATGGTGACGTGTTCAATACTTATTTCCCCCGCTGTATATAGACACATCACTGGACAAAAGACTCTCTTATGCATTTATTTGATTAAAAACACAGTAAAAACAGTGAAATATTATTCCAGTGTAAAACATATATAATATTAACATAATTAATAATAATTAATATAATTAATTAATAATATAATAATTAATTATATTATATATTCCTGTGATGCAAAGCTGAATTTTCAGCATCATTACTCCAGTCTTCAGTGTCACATGATCCTTCAGAAATCATTCTAATATGATTTGATGCTCAAGAAACATTTCTCCTTATTATCAATGTTGAAAACAGTTATTTACACTTTTATTTCAGGATTCTTTGATGAATATAAAGTTCTAAAGAACAGCATTTATCTGAAAAAGAAGCTTTTGTAACATTAAACACTCCCGTTCAAAAGTTTGGGCTCAGTAAGAATTTATTTAATTTTTGGGGGGAAAGAAATTAAAGAAATTAATACTTTTATTCATCAAGGATGAATTAAATTAATCAAAAGTTAAAGTAAAGACATTTTATAATGTTACAAAAGATTATATTTCAAATAAATACTGTTCTTTTGAACTTTATATTCATCAAAGAATCCTGAAATAAAAATGTAAATAACTGTGTGTGTGTGTGTGTGTGTGTGTGTGTTTCTAGCGTACTCTCACGTGGTGGAGATTTCTAATAATATTTGACCGAGTTGAGTGTGTGTGTGTGTGTGTGTTTTCTCTAGCGTACTCTCACGTGGTGGAGAACACGGCGTTCTTCGGGGACGTGGCTCTGCGGTTCCCGCGTATCGTTCATCATTACTACGAGCGTCACGCGGACTGGAGCGCTCTGCTGCGCTGGGGCCTGCGCTTCTGCAACCAGACCGGCGTCTTCAGCGGAGGAGCGCATCAGCACGTGCTCACGCTGGTCAGCGCTCGGCATCATGGGAAATAGCAGCATGGTGACATTATTCAGAGTAAATGAGTTTTACTTGTGTGTGTGTGTGTGTGTGTTTGCTTCAGATGTCACAGGAACTGGGCATCACCGAGAAATCTGCTGACTTCCTCAACCCGTATCGCACTGAACGAGACGACGTGAGTCTCACACACACACGCACACACACACACACTCACACATATAGATGGATATTATATATTATAATAATCTAATAATAATTATATGTTATATTTTTGATGTGATTGTCATGTTTATGTCCACTGGATTTTGTTAATAATGAAATTGGGGGTTAAACAATGTGTTTTTCAGTCACCGTACAAATTAATATGTACATTAAATGTAAGACTGTTGTTTTCCTTTATTTTACATTATAAATCGCAGTTCATTAATGGCTCAAATTGAGCTCAATTTAATTTCAGCAATTTTCTTTTTTAAAAATATTCTAAAAACTTGTTTCCACTTTACTCAAATATTTGAAAACTTTTTAAAAAATATTTACAGTCTAAACTTGATTTAAATAAATTAATAACAAAATCTAACCAGCTAATCAAAAACTGATTTAAAAAATTCAGTTTACTTACATTTTTGAAAACACTCTAGGCCAGATGTACTAACGCTTTTGCGCCCACTTCAGGTGTATTTGTTTCTTCTCAAAGTGCGCATAAAACCATGGCGAGGTTCATATGAACGGGACGCACCGAGATGAAAGCGCAGACTGCATGTTGCGGGAACTGAAAATTTCAAAATGCGCTTTTCGTGTCATGCATATGCATTCAAGGGGAAAGTGGGAGTGTCACATAAAGAGATGGGAGGGGAAGCGTAAACTGCGCCTAACTATATATTCCGCGTTATGTACAGAAAAAAAACGGTGAAAGCACGCCTCTATTTTGCGCTGAAAATCCTCCGCCTCTTAAAAGCAGGTGTAACTTAGGAAGCGGGTTTCCTGAAATGGCAGCAGTAATCCGAGCAAGACGAACACATAGGCTAAGGAGACGAGCTGAAAAGATTTTTGCCACAAGAATCACACTTTTTCAGTTGAGTGAAAACGAAAAATAATGAAATTGAAATGAGTGAAAAAAATGTTTTTTGTGATTTCGGTCCAGAATCTTTTGTGTGGGTGTGGAATTCTGGCCTTGTATGATGTTGAAATTTGCTGTTACCTCATGAACAAGCAGATCAACCTCGTTATCGCTAAATTTTTGTTTTCGCTGTTTTGCCTGACTTGGTGGCTGATCCATGATGGAAAGAGAGGAGGAGGCCCATTCAATTGCGCTTTTAAATATGCGCAATTTACGGTATAGTGGGTGGGGACAGGCGCTGATTACCTGAGGAACTGCAGGTTTGGTACATAACACACACACTGCGGTTTCACATCAAGCGCTTTCTGCGTCTTGGCCATTAATGCTGCGTTCGCAAATGTACGTACATCTGACCCACAGTCTGAACTTGCTCGTTTTAAATTAAATTATAATAAAATCAAAACAGTTAATCACAAAATAAAACATTTTAAATAAAAAATACATTTTATATTTCAGTTCATTTATGGCTAAAAATGTATTTTCATTAAAAAAAAATTCTAAAAAACTTTTTCTCATTTTACATAAATATTTGAAAACATGAACATATATATATATATATATATATATATATATATATATATATATATATATATATATATATATATATATATATATATATATAAATTCTAAACATGAAAAAAAAATCTGTTTACTCCAATATTTGATAACATTTTTTGTCTTAATATACTCATTTTAAATTCAATTAATAAAAATATGTAACTTAAAAAGAAAAACATTTTAAAAAAAATCTAATGTATGAAAACATGAACCGTCTGAATTTACTCATTTTAAATTAAATTGATAAAAAAAATCTAACTAATCAATCTAAAATGAGTTTTAATGCACTTTATTCACTCATATTAAAGTATTTATTGGACAAAATCAGTGTAAATGATGGGTTGTAGTGTGTAGATGGAGCCAGTAGGTGTCAGCAGAGCTTCAGATGTTCATCAGTCACTAAGATAAACTCAGATTGTGTTTAAAGACTTCTATACATTCACGTAATAATAGTTACCATTAGATTTATAGTGACTGTTTTGCTTTGTTTTCTACTTGATTGTTCTACAGCAGGGCTATTCAAATACATTTGCAGGGGGGCCAAACTAGGAAATTCCAAAATTGATGAGGGCCGGACGGACAAATTGATATCAGCTAAAGGAAATTAAAATATACTATATACTAAGGTACATAATATATGAAATAAAATAAGGTACATTATTCTTTTCGTTTTCTTTATTATTTCAACACATTCAACTTGTATTGATTAGGCCTACAACAAAGTGCAAAACTGCAAATACTGAGACATATACACAGCTTTTACCCTTAAAACAGTAAACATAAGTAATAGCTTATATATATATATATATATATATATATAAATCAAACAATCAAAATAAAGCTGTCATAAGTGCAAAACTGCAACTGCAGTTTCAAGTATCAAATCTTATCTGGGGAAATAACAACATTCAAATATCCCTAAAGTATATCTTTCAGACAGTGAGTACACATTTTAAAACTAGAAAAAAACATTTCAAGTGTACAGTAAGTACAAATCTGCTAACTATGTGCTGTAAACATACTCTTGATGAAAACTAACTAATAACAAGAATATTTTTTTCCTAATTTAGTTTACCTTATTTATCAGTGAGAGTAACTGTTATGTGACTCAGTGGGCGACATTAGTTACCAGTCTATCTATTCTACGTTGTCTCTCCACTGAGCCCCCTTGGTATTGCGCAGAAAAAGACGAATGTTTTGTAGTAAAATGTCTCTTCACATTATATTCTTTGGCCACAGCCACTGATTAGTTGCACAGTAAACACACAGGTCTAACTTTATTGGTCCCTCGCTTGCTTGCCGTAGTTAGCACAGTAAATAAGTACTTCTCCGTCCATTCACTCTGAAACTTACGATTTTCTCTGTCAACTTTGCGGTTTGGCTCGGACAACGCCATGTTAGATGCATGTGTCATACAACAGGCAGCGTGAGAACATCGAATCAGCGAGAATGAGTGTTTGTCACCATGGAGACGACCTGCTCCGCTCTAGAATCTTTGCCTGTACGCTTGTCTGTGCGCCGCGGCAGATTCGTAGATTTTTTATTTTTTTGACTTTATTTTTTAGACTTAAAAAAAAAAATAATAATAATTAATCTGCCGCGGGCCAGAATAAATTTCAATCGGGCCAAATTTGCCCCCGGGCCGCTATTTGAATAGGCCTGTTCTACAGTGTACATGTTTGTTCATGTGTGAACTACAGTGTGACTGTGTGCTGAAGTGAGTCTGTGTGTGTTTCAGGTGTTGCACACGGCCGAAGCCTTCCAGAAGATTCTGCGTGAGGAAGAGAAGAGGAGGAGGAAGGAGGAGAAGAGGAAAGAGATCCGCAAGGGCCCGCGCATCTCTCGCTCTCGCAGCGAGTTATAGAGGCGGGAGAAGCTCACACTCAATCAGGGAGCCTGTGCTGGATCTCTCACGGGCCTCGACAGGTTTACAGGTTTCACACCGAGTCTCTGAACACTTCTGTGTTCAACTCTGTTTGATTGAGGAGACTCTGCGTTAGATCCACTGCTGGTAGTGTGTGTGTGTGTTAAGTGCTGTAGATCTGTACTGGGGTTAAGGGGGAAGGGCCATGGGAGGGGGAGGGGTCAGATTAATGGGGTTGTAAGAGTGGGAGGAGTTATCTGATTGGGTGGGGTCATGCCTGTAAGGGTAGCCTGAGTGGGTGTGGTCATGTATAGTGGGTGGAGTGATCAGTGGGAGAGTTGATAGTGAGTAGGAATGGTCTAAGTGGGCGGAGTCTTTGCCAGGGTAACCAGAGTGGGTGGAGTCTGTTGAGTGGGCGGAGTCTAAGTAGGTTTGTGTGTCAGATTAAGGTATTTTGGACACTGCAGTGGCAGATTATTTCAATATTTAACACAAACTTGATACGTTTTGATAATATAAAGTCAGAAATTGTTTCCACACACATAAAATCCATTTGTTTTGATTAAATATAAATGCTTTATTTGGGGATACCTTATAGTCTAATAAGAGAATTGTTGGTGATTTAATGTCTTTCTGCTTTCTTTTGAAACTATTATTGATTAAAGATTTGTATATTTAGCCCATATGAAACGGACAAGCGTTAATGATCTGACCTCAGATCAGAGCTGCACTGCCAGAGAAACTCTTTAACCATGAATCTGAATCAAACTGATGTCAGTGTGAATGCGGTTCTGTGCTGATTCGCTTCAGTTTGTCCGACTACTAGAGGGGTTTCAGACGATCGACACGCTTTCATACAGGCTTTATCGATCTGATCATGTGACTGTTAGTGGAATAAGTCTGTTCAGCATCTGTGGGAGATTATTACTGACAGAATTAATAAAGTCTATTGAACAAACTCTTGCTGTTTCTCGGTTCATTTGTGCTGAATGTCTCGTGATCATTCTTGCTCTCAACTACCAGTCAAGGACCTTTTGTAGACTACTAAAAAATAGTAAGGAGAATATATTGTGCAAGAGTCTTCCACAGGAAAATAACAGGAAGTCGATGATGTAACTGCAACAGGGAGGAGGAGAACAGAAATGAAGCTCAAGCTGAACAAAAAGATGTGTTTCATGCAGATATGATGGCATAAACCATTGCAAACCATCGCATCTGTGAAGTGTTTTCAAAGACTTGTAATCAGTCAGATCCAGTGAAGGTGGCGACGGCTCCAGCAGCTTCTGATAAGAGACACCGTCTGTTACACTGTGTGTACAATAGGGATAGTTTAGATGGGGGGAGGGAGTTCATATTTATTGACTTTTTGCTCTAAATAAAAGTTTAGGAAATGCCTCTGCTGATACATGAACTTACTTTAGTGGGAGAGATTGACATTATAGTTCTGTTTAAGTGTGTGTGTGTGTGTGTGTGGTGGGAAAGGGAGATCAAGTGGTTTCTGCAGTATTTGTAGTGTACAGCAAAATAGTTTTATAATAAAAAGTTTGATTATAAAACTATTTTGCTGTACACTATAAAATACTGCAGAAACTGCTTGATCTCACTCGTACAAGGCCAAAAACCAACAGAAAACTGTTCGTAGCAACATGATCATTGATGCCCCACGAGGTGAGATCTTGCATGGTGCCCCAGATCGAGGGAGATTGTAAAGGTTCTATCTGCGTTCTGAGCAGTTTTGAGATATTGAGCTTCAAAGTTTTTGCATTACAATGTATTCTAAATATACAATATCAAAATCCTCTCAAATTTGTAAATTGGGATTTTTGGAATGGGTCAAATGCAGATAGAACCTTCTAATTCTAAAAAAACAAACACTTTTCGCTTTGAATTATAAGGTTCTATCTGCCAAAACATTATTTGAACATTAAATATAAAATTAATGTAAAATAAATATAAAAACAATGTCTCAACATGTGTTAGAAAGTAAAATTTTATCCTTTCTATTACATTTATTTTATATTTTTAGCACTTCCATGCATTTAGGACATTTCAAATTAAGCAAGGTAGGTCTAAGTATTTTGTCCAGTGCAGATGTTAATTTTTGGTACCAATTTGGTGGGTAATTAAACACATTATTGCAGAAATTGTTACTTTAATCTTTCTTTTGTTTAGACAGAAAGCAGCTTCTGTAATACATCTGAGGAGGACTTTATAGTAAAAATGGCTTTCTCTCTAGACATCAGTATGGCTGAAATAACATGCTAATGCTAACGTTTATTGTTGTAATTAAGACCCCATCAATTAAATTGTTGACTATTTGATATTTAAGGCTGGTAACACATTAGAATACTGTTCCTTCATTAATGAATAATTACACAGGAACAAACGAGTAACGCATTATTAACATGATTCTAGTAACTACTATTAACTAACAAGAAACTCTGATTAACAAATTAGTAAGTAATAGCACACAGATGAATGTAGTAGTTCATTATTAGCTAATCAATTACTACTATTTTTTTCATACCTCCCAGAGAACTACTATCTACAGGTTCATAATTAACATGAATAAGGCATAATTTATAATAAAAGGTAATGGTAACCCACTAGTAATGACTCAAGTATTACTACATCATTCTAATGGAACTAATAATTATTTGGATCAGTATTCTAAAGTGAAAAACATGATAACTACCTAATATTGACTGAAGTCATTGTAAGCTTTTGAGATTTTTGTAAGCTTTTGAATAGTAATTCCTTCCAATGGATTTGGTAACACTTCAGTCATTACTAGTGTGTTCCCATGATCTTCACTTTAGAATACTGATCCAAATAATTAGTAGTTCCTTTAGAAAGATGTAGTAACACTTGAGTCATTACTATCAAAAACCTTACAAAAGCCTTAAAAGCTTACAATGACTTCAGTCAATATTAGGTATTTATCATGTTTTTCACTTTAGAATACTGATCCAAATAATTAGTAGTTCCTTTAGAAGGATGTAGTAACACTTGATTCATTACTAATGAGTTACCATTACCTTATTATATATTATGCATTATTATTATTATTAATTATGAACCTGTATATAGTAGTTCTTAGTAGTCTTCAGTGAGATATGAAAAATAGTAGTTACTGATTAGCTAATAGTGAACTACCACATTCGACTGAACGCTATGGCTTACTAATTTGTTAATCAGAGTTTTTTGTTAGTTAATACTAAAATGTTAATAGGTCATTACTAATTTGTTCCTGTGTAGTACTAATTATTCATTAATGAAGGAACAGTATTATAAAGTGTTACCTTAAGGCTTAATATTGTAAAAAAAAATTAAGACATTTTAAGACTTTAAAAACTGCAATAAAACAGACATGCTTCAGCAAATTAATTCATAAAGTTTAATAATCATTGAAAAATGATTCACTGACTATAATCACAAAAAATGTCAGACTAATTTTTTAAAACACCGAACTATAATACTCTCTGTGACTCATTTTTTAAAACACAGACTTATAATACTCTCTGTCTGCTAGTGGCATGAATTTAAACATGGACTTAAAGTCACTCATCTTCGCCTCTGAGATGATGCTCTGTTTGGAGAGTACCCTTGGTTTGGGTAAGATGGATGTAGGTGCCAGGCTTCTCGTGTGTTTGCTTGGTCCTCTTATGTCTACTTTAACTCTTGACTCTGCATGTGATTTTGTGTAACGAGTATATGGACGCTGATCAAGCACAAGCTGACACTGTAGAAAATGGAACTCTTCTGAAATCTGTACTCTTCATCTGTATTATTTCATATGTGTTGTTCCTGTTCACCTTCATTAAAATGCGCAAGAAAGACAGTGGTGAATAGAATTCAGACCCTGCCATTGCTTTTTCAATATGGCTGTGCATATTGTCTACCTCCTGCACTGCGGAGTGGCCTGGGTCCGTGTACTTTTTGATAATTTCATTTCCTGTTTGGAATCCTGTAGAATTCCTGTAGACTCATTGCATTTAAGTCTGTAGAGATCATACATCCTTGAAACATTGAGTACCGGTTCAAGGGACTGTCTTTCTGTGCTGGCACGACAGTAATGTGACTCAACAACAGGACATGAACTGATGTGTGCCTTTACCTGCTCTTTCTGATTTTCATCTATGCATTTTTTTTTTGCATAGAATAGAATGGAATAGAATGAGTCATTTACAGGCATGCTCAGAATTAATAGCACCCCTGGTAAATATGATCAAAACTGACTGTAAAAAATAAATCCAGGTTATCCTTTTGATCTTTCATTAATTTTTTTTGCAAAATTCTAACCTTTCATTGAAGTAAAATGATGTAGTAATACTTGAGTCATTACTAGTGGGTTACCATTACCTTTTATTATAAATTATGCCTTATTCATGTTAATTATGAACCTGTAGATAGTAGTTCTCTGGGAGGTATGAAAAAAATAGTAGTAATTGATTAGCTAATAATGAACTACTACATTCATCTGTGTGCTATTGGCCACAATTATTGGCACCCCTAGAATTTTTTACGAGTAAAATATCTCTGAAGTATATTCCCATTAATATTTACCTTTATTAGCACGCCAGGGTGACTAGGAACATGAAATTGTCCAGCCATGACTTCTTGTTTCACAGGAGTTTAAATATGAGGAAGCACGAAGGCCAAATTCCCTTAATCACAATGAGTAAAACCAAAGAATACAGTTCTGATGTGCATTAAAAGATTGTTGACCATCACAAAATAGAATGTGGCTGTAAGAAAATAGCTAAAGAATTGAAAATCCCCATTTTGACCATCAGGGCAATAATTAAGAAGTTTCAATCAACTAAAGATGTTACGAATCTGCCAGGAAGAGGACGTGTGTCTAAATTGTCTTAATGGATGGTGAGGATGAAAGTTTAAGTGGCCAAAGACTCTTCAAGGATCACAGATGGAGAATTGCAAAGATTAGTTGAGTCTTGGGGTCAGAAAGCCTAAAAAAACTACATGCCCACATGTTGTTTGGGAGGGTTTCAAGAAAAATGTTCCTCGCTCCTCCAAGAACAAACTCCAGCATATTCAATTGTCAGACACGACTGGAGCTTCAGACGGCACAGGGTTCTGTGGTCAGATGAAACTAAAAAAAAGAGCTTTTTGGCAGCAAACACGCTAGATGGGTTTGGTGCACACAAGGATAAAAAGTACCCCATGTGTACAATTTAATATACCATTGGATCTTTAATGTTGTGGGCATATTTTTCTGCTGGAGGTCCTGGACTTCTTGTTCAGATACATGGCATTGTGGATTCTATCAAATATCAACAGATAAAAAATCAAAACCTGACGCCTTCTGCTAGAAATCTTATAATGGGCCGTGGTTGGATCTTCCATCAGGACAACAATCCAAAAAAAACATCAAAATCAACACAAAAATCTGTTACGGAGCACAAAATGAAGCTTCTGCCTTCTGCCCAGTTCCCTGACCTGATGAGTGGAGTGAACTGAAGAGAAGAAGCACCAACATGAATCTGGGAATGCAGGAATGGTCTCTGATCTCTTGTCAGTTGTTCCCCAAACTCATCAGGCATTATAGGAGAAGACTCAGAGCTGTTATCTTGTCAAAAGGAGATTGCAAAAAGTATTTAATAAAAGGGTATGAATAATTGTGGCCAACGTGTTTTGGAGAAAAACATTTATTTCATAATGTGATTTCCCCCCCCACTTTCAATTCTTTTACTTCAATGAAAGGTTAGATTTTTGCAATTTTTTGGAATGAAAGATCAAAAGGATAAACAATGCAGATTTATTTTTTCAGCCAGTTTTGATCAAATTTGATCAAAATTTGATTCGTTCGTTGCTATAGAAGAGGAAGAATTTACTAAACTCGTTAAATCATCTAAATCTACAACATGTATGTTAGACCCTATACCGACTAAGCTACTGAAAGAAATACTTCCAGAGGTCATAGATCCTCTTCTTAATATCATTAATTCATCTTTGTCTCTAGGATACGTACCAAAAACCTTTAAGCTGGCTATAATTAAACCGCTTGTTAAAAAAACGCAACTTGATCCTACAGAATTAGTCAATTACAGGCCGATCTCGAATCTACCTTTTCTGTCAAAGATATTAGAAAAAGCAGTATCTTCACAACTGTGTTCCTTTCTTGAGAGAAATGATATCTGCGAGGATTTTCAGTCAGGATTTAGACCGTACCATAGTACTGAGACTGCTCTCGTTAGAGTCACAAATGATTTGCTCTTATCATCCGATCGTGGTTGTGTCTCTCTATTAGTGTTACTCGATCTTAGTGCTGCATTTGATGCTATCGACCACAACATTCTTTTAAATAGACTCGAAAATTATGTTGGCATTAGTGGAATTGCACTAGCATGGTTTAAATCATACTTATCTGACCGTTATCAGTTTGTAGCAGTAAATGAAGAGATGTCTCATCGATCACAAGTTCAGTATGGCGTACCACAAGGCTCAGTACTAGGACCGCTGCTGTTCACTCTGTACATGCTACCATTAGGAGATATCATTAGGAAACATGGCATTAGCTTTCACTGTTATGCCGACGATACTCAGCTCTATATTTCTTCAAAACCTAACGAAACTTACCAATTCACAAAATTAACGGAATGCATAGCGGATATAAAAAATTGGATGACTCGTAATTTCCTACTTCTAAATTCTGAAAAAACAGAGATTCTAATTATTGGACAAAAAACTTCCTCACGTAATAACCTAGAATACTGTCTAACACTTGATGGCTGCTCTGTTAAGTCTTCGTCGTCGGTTAGGAACCTGGGTGTGCTCTTTGATACCAATCTTTCGTTTGAAAGTCACATGTCTAGTATCTGTAAAACTGCAACATATCTAAATTACGTCATATGCTCTCATTGACAAATGCGGAACAATTAGTTCATGCGTTCATGACCTCAAGGTCTATTTAGCACCAAAACTTTGGAACAGCCTTCCTACCATTGTCAGGGAAGCAGACACACTCTGTCAGTTCAAAGCTAGACTAAAAACACATCTCTTTGACCTAGCTTTCACATAATACATTATAGACTTATATAATTCAATATTAGGCTGCATAGGTCAGCTGGAACCGGGAACACTTCCCATAAATCCTGATGTACTCGTTACATCATAAGAAGAATGGCATCTACGCTAATTTTAGTGTCTTTGTTTATCCCGAGGTTTTCCCGCAGCCTGCCAGATCCAGGCCGTATCCAGATCTGATGAAGGACCTTCGCCTGGTCCCGATGTCAACGCAGTGCTGAAGTGCCAACTAGGGGATCCCTTTACCACTCTACAGATAAAGCGTTGTCGGGAAACTCAATTCGCGTATCTACCCCGAATTGATCAAATAAAATAAAATTCTGTATCAAAAATTATAAGGAAACACCAGTACTTTGTTTAGGCTTGGTTTGTAGGAATTACAAACCTGCGTACATATATTCAAACGCACATCACTATAGAACCAATTCTTAATGCGCATGTGAACGCCTTCAGCATTTCTCACAGGTCTGCGTTTAAAGTCTGTGTAGAGAGAATGGTGTCGTCTTAGCAGCCCCTAATTTAATAACAAATGATTGTTGCGACGGAAGCGAGTCAATCAAAACTAACCTTAGCTGGAAAATAACTTTATTAAAGAACCGCTATAAAGCCAAAACAATCTCTGTTACCATCAATTATACGTTTATCTCTGTAAAGCTGCTTTGAAACAATCTACATTGTTAAAAGCGCTATATAAATGAAGATGATTTGACTTGACTTGACTTACCAGGGGTGCCATTAATTCTGACCATGACTGTATATACTGTAGCACTTTCATATGTACTACTGTACACCCAAACCACTTTACAATCATATCAGGGGATCTCTCCGCATCCACCACCAGTGTGCAGCATCCACTTGGATGATGCAACGGCAGCCACAGTACAACGGCGCCAGTGCGCTCACCACACACCAGCTACAGGTGGGGAGGAGAGAGAGTGATAGAGCCAATTCAGTGTAAGGGGATTATTAGGAGGCCATGATTAGTAAGGGCCAATGGGTGGAATGTGGCCAGGACACCGGGGTTACACCCCTACTCTTTACGAGAAATGCCATGGGATGATTTTTTTTTTGCACGCTTTCCCCTTGCATCTGATTTTGGCATGCTAGTCGTCTGATTTTTCTTCATGTGTGTATTTATACACAGGTTTCTGGCTGATGGCAAGTGTGCCCAGATAAAACTGCTTACAGATTCTCACCTTTTCACCCACTAGGTTTAGATAGTACTTAAATGAGTAGGTACGCTTTCTGTGTGGTTCATCACAGGTTTGTCTTTCTTTTTCTGTGCAGTCTGTAGTCATGGTTATAAGGTCATATTTCCTGTTTTGTCTCAACTGGCAGAACTGTGTAAAGCATTTCTCCCTTTCAGCTGGGGTTACATTCTTTGCACATTTGTATTTACATGACATACTGCAGTTCTTCAAAGTTCTCACTTGTTTGGCAGAAGCCTTTTTATTTGCAGAGTTGACATGTTCCTTTCCCTCATGATAAAGTTTCTTGCGGGTACATGGTTTCCATGTTGAAGGATTTGAAACATGTCTCCTGTTTCTTCTTTTCTGAGTAGCCCCTAGCGTTTTAATTTGTAAACTGGTAGGTGCAGTCACTGGCTCGGTCACTGGCTCCACTGGTGCGGTCACTGGCTCCACTGGTGCAGTCACTGGCTCGGTCACTGGCTCCACTGGTGCGGTCACTGGCTCCACTGGTGCAGTCACTGGCTCGGTCACTGGCTCCACTGGTTTGTCTGGTAGGACCCTAGGCCCTGCTGCATCTACCTTGTCACCTGCCTGGAAAAAAAAATACATTTTAAAAAATACATATTTAAACATAATATTTAAATACACAATGCAAAAAATAGGCATACAATTAATTCAGAAAAGTTTCTTATTATTAGCTCACTACCTCTGTAGCTCAAAACTAACCAATTCTGACTGACTGACTGACTGACTGACTGACTGACTGACTGACTGACTGACTGACTGACTGATTCTTACCTTTCCTCTCTCTGTTGTTCTCTGTCTTGGTATTACTGGACTGCTTGTTTCTCCGTCTGTCTCTAAAAGTCTGATTTTACATTGCTCCTTTACAACATTGCTCCTTCCCTCTTCTGCCTCAGTTTCTCTCCCATTCTCTGATGATGCTTTTTTCATATTTCTTTGCCTGGTGCTCTCTTTCTCGTTCTCCTACTGTTGTTTTTAGCATTACTTTTTCCCCTCCTGGATATGTCAGGTTCATTACAAAAATAGAAAAAAAAAATTTTTTTTTGCATGGTATACCATTGAGTACGAACAGGCTACAATCATTCTGAAATAGTTTTAATACTGAGGTAACTGCTTTAACAATCTTTCACATGTTCACATTTTCACATAACGATCATAACTTACTGTAACCACACTATTTTGAGTAGGATAAGTTTGTTTGTTTTTTCTGTATTTTAGATCTTAGATATCTTAGATATTGTGTGTCTGCGATCTTTCCTGTCGTCATGGAAAAAGCTGGAGACAGGACATACAGAGTTGATCCTGATTGGTCCTCTTCTGTGCATTCGAAGTGCTGATTGGCTCACGCAGATAGAACCTTATAGAGCCAAGTTAGAGTTTGACTTTGTAGATAGAACCTTTTTGTTTTTTCAATAAAAAGTCCCAAAATGTACACAACCTAAAAAAAAAAACATCACATAATGTAAATAAGTTGTCACAGAATAAGAATATGTGAATAACTGAATTTTGACAAAAATGTCAGATAGAACCTTATAATTCCAAGGGGGTGAGTTGTTGCCTTCTCACCAAGCTGCTTGCCTATTGTCCTGTAGCCAATCCCAGCCTTGTGCAAGTCTACAATTGTATCCCTGATGTCCTTACACTACTCTCTGGTCTTGGCCATTGTGGAGAGGTTGGAGTCTGTTTGATGGAGTGGACAGGTGTCTTTTACACAGGTAACAAGTTCAAACAGGTGCAGTTAATACAGGTAATGAGTGGAGAACAGGAGGGCTTCTTAAAGAAAAACTAACAGGTCTGTGAGAGCCGGAATTCTTACTGGTTGGTAGGTGATCAAATACGTATGTCATGCAATAAAATGCAAATGAATTATAATTAATTTGCAATTAAATGCAAACAAATTAATTTTACAAACAAATAAAAAATCATACAATGTGATTTTCTGAATTTTTGTTTTAGAATCAGTCACTCACAGTTAAAGTGTACTTATGATAAAAATCACACACCTCTACATGCTTTGTAATTGGAAAACCTGCAAAACCGCCAGTGTATCAAATACTAGGCCTACTCCCCACTATAACTGGCTTTCTTGAACACCTTCAAGATGCTTTCATACAGGCTTTGTCAATCAGTTCATGTGACTGTGAGGTTATCATTAGCTCATGCGGGTCATCGGTAAGTGTCTGATCATGTTTATTGAGTGTTGTGCACCAATCAGGCTCCTTCTCTCACAGGTAAAAGACAGAACATGGAAACTAACTGTAGGAAGAGCATTTGAAGTGAGAGTAAATCTAACGATTCAGCTGCTGTTCTCTCAGCTTTTCTTTTGACTAAATCCTCGACATCCTTCATTTAAAGAGAGACACTAAAGATCAACCTTCCACACCTACAGGTAAGAAATCTCTCCACACAGTTGCTGCCAAGCCGGTTTTATTTTTAAACCATATATATATATATATATATATATATATATATATATATATATATATATATATATATATATATATATATATCAGTGATGCGCGGGTTGATCCGAAATGAGCGGGTGCCTGCGGTCACCCGCGGTTACCCGGGGTTATGAGTCATCCAAAAATATTTTTAATGATATTCAGGTCGCGGTCGGTCGGGTCGTTTGAAATAAAGATGCCAATTAAACCTTTGTAATTTATACAGTCTTAGAGAGCATATGAGCGGAGTGGAGCGGTGAGAATCTCCACTCATTATCGCTCACGGAAATGTTCGCTCCCCCGCTCAAAGCTACATCAAGCCGCTCCGCTCATCATCGCTCAGCGCTCAATGCAGTTTGCTCCGCGCTCCACTCAAATCGCCCCCTGCTCGCTCCAAAAAAAAAATTAAAAAAAATCTACATGTAGGCCTATATCACTTTTAGCTTAGACCACAGCCTTACCTCCTAAAGAACTAATGAGCAACAACAACATTTTTCAAATAGAAATGTTTTATTTCAAATTACAAATTAGACCTATGTAAGAAGGAATATAGCCTACGTACACAAAGTCCTGTAAAATTAAACGAATAAATGGGCCTAATAATATAAATAACAATTATATAAACAAAAATATAGCATACATAAAAATTTTAAAAGTAAATTTACTATTAAGCCAGAATTTTGATAAGTGAACTTTTGCGCAACGCGCACGATTACAATTTAAATGGGCGTATATCCATTGTACACACAAACTGCTGTAAAATAAAACGAATAAATGGGCCTAATAATATAAATAAAATTTATATAAATATATATAATTTATTTATATGAAAAAAATATACATTAACGTTTTAAAAGTAGGCTAAATTAGCCTAACTATTAGGCCAACATTCTTATAAGTGAACTTTTGCGCAGCGCGCAGGATTAAAATTTAAATAGGCTTGTATCAATATTCAATTTGCTAAACTTTTGCTTTCTTCCCAGCGTGTTCACATCACACTGCATGTTTACGGGAGATGTGTCTTTTTAGATTCCAAAATGAATCTTTACTGACTGGAATGATGTCTCCACATTCGTTTTCTTCTACCACATTATAGTTAGTTTTATATTATAGTAGCCTACACCTGTGACTTCTTATTTTCCTTTTTGAAGTAGCCTACTTTTTGAAGTCCATTATTGAGCCGAGTTTTGACTGAAAATAGAATCCATCTTGCAGTCATCAACAGTAGACTGAGTCAGGCTTGACTGAGCATGCTTCAGAATCGTGGTGTGCGCGGAGCGAAATTGGAGCGGGAAATAGGGCGACGCTCTGTCCTTTTAAAAATGTCGCTCTGCGCTCTGTCCAAAAATGCGGGTCAGGAAGCGGGTCGGGTACTATATTTTCTACTTATATATATATATATATATATATATATATATATATATATATATATATATATATATATATATATATAAGTAATAATTCCTGTGGTAGTGCCTTTAAATTTAATCACTGTACTCTGAAAAAAAGAGTGAAAAGACATTCATTTTTATAATGGGCTAATTGAAAACCAAGCTTTCGATTTAAACCTGTTTCCATCAGTTTAATAGCCTAAAAATCAAATTTTATTTTGCAGCCAGTGTCGTCTAGCAACTCTCCGTTGGCTTGCGAGCTGGAAAAAACTAACTCTAGTCTGGCCAATCACATCGTGTATAGAGTCGGCGGGTGGGCTTAACATAATGACGACAGAGTTGCGATTTTTCGGTGTGAATTTCCGCAGTATTTACAGTATTGGTTTGCAGAACACATGCAGCTTTACTGA
This sequence comes from Vimba vimba, assembly GCA_022828995.1. Taxonomy (NCBI): domain Eukaryota; kingdom Metazoa; phylum Chordata; class Actinopteri; order Cypriniformes; family Leuciscidae; genus Vimba; species Vimba vimba. The sequence goes on along the minus strand of CM040817.1, from coordinate 11,029,520 downwards.
CTGCAAAATACACAGCCATGACCTTAAACATTTGCACAAGAGAAATGCAATACGTCCTTGGATGCAACACATAAAATTTCCATTTTTTTTATCGGACTTCCATCACTACTCTATCCTGCGCATGCTATAAAATGTAATAAAAGCTGATAGTGATGATACAGAGAGATCAGAAATATCTGTATATCTTTTTTCTTTGGACAAAAAATTCTGGCTGAAGTCAGTTGTAGTTCTTGTGTTTCTCTATTTTCTGTTCTTGTTGTTTCTCTTTCCTTCTGTGATTCTGCTTGTTAACTGCAGGTGTTCATCAATAATCTGCCCTACAAAGGCAAAATACCTTAACTCGCTAGAGTGTGGAACTGAGAAAAATTACTTTAAAGATTTTTAGTTGTCCCGCCAAATTAATTATAGGTAGGACACTGGAAATCTGGCAATTAGATGTTTTAGTAATAAATTATATACTTAAATCTTGAGGTCAAACTTGACTTTTGACCACTATTTTTAAAGTTACTGTACTCTGCCTTTGTATTGTCAGCAAAAAGTGAGAAGTCATGCCAAGGCAAAAGGCAGCAACTTCCACATTATCAATATTTGTTTGCTGATCACCATTAACAAAATCATTATAGTGTTGGAAACTTATTCCTTCATCGAAGCAGAACCAGGAGACGTTTTGGGATATCTTTCAAGCAGAAGTTTTCCTTTATTGAGGACTTTGCTGTGATGCTGCCAAATGTTATCTAAAACTAATACAATATGCATTGTAGTTATATACAGTCCAAGGGGGAGGGATTACATAGAGGTGGAGACTCTGAACAAAGCATGCAAATGAAGTAGGAACACACCCTACTCTGAGAGTACTACCAGTCCCAATTGAATCAGCGTAACTATTCAAATTCTGATACTGGCCAGGAACTCCAGTTCCAAGAGCCATCCCAGAGCCATTAACCCTCAGGGGACCACAAACGCGCCCGCGCGTTTTGCTCGTTTTTTTTTTTTAGCAAAGAAAATAAACACCAAATGCTCTGTTAATTTTGATCTTTCATTTTCGTGTAATACATCAATCGATCCTGTTCAGTTTCTATTTTTTTTCTGTATACTCACAATAAAAATAAAGTGTTTTGCTTTTTGACAAATAAAGAAAAATTAACATGATGCGATTTCTGCCTTCTCTCTGTCCGTGAACTCCCATTTGAAACGCGTTCGAAAATGATCTATAACTCCGCGAAAATTCAGTCAAACAGGCAAACAGACCCACGGGCATAAAGCTTGAGATCGCATCTGTTAAATGAAGTAACTTATATAAAAAACAAATATTCTCAGCTTCTGTAATCTGTATAAAAAGAGTGCGACTCCAGTCGAGCTCATTAAGAGCTCATTCACAGTAATGTGACCACTCCCCGGAGAGCGCGTGCTATTCAAACGCAAATTCTGAGAACTATTGAAGATCTGTGAAACGCCCCCATCAGCTGTAAACACAGCGCGTCACGATCGAGTGAGGCATAATATAGCCTACCTTATGGAGAAACGATTCCTCAGAACAGTGCTGATGAGGAGCAATATCTCCTGATATGAGGAGCAGATCCCGCTGAGGAGTGAGGTAGGCTGTTTTCTTTTCTCAAGTGTGGAATAACGTTATGGAATAACGTTTGTGTAGGCCTATGCAAACCGCAAAAAGATGAATCGCATTTCTATAATATGACTCGCCTTTCTGTGAGATGAATGAAGGGTACATGTTTGTAAAGACTGTTTAGCCTAAATATGAATCGCGCGTCTGTGTGTGAAATAATAAACTGCTTTGCTATAGCCTACTGAGATGAGTAAAAATCCACTGGAATATGTTGAAAAAAATGTATTTGTATAAGCAACGTATTAAACTGCAAAAAAAATACTATTTTTGTCAAAAATAAATTCATAGACTAAGATGTTAGATGTTCCAATGTTGGCTATATTCAAACTAATGAATACATATGATAAAATGTAGGCCTATAATCTTTTTTCTTTTTTTTTTTACAAAGAAAGAGTACACTTGAAATATTGTTGAAATTGTAATTATTGTTGTAATTGTAACATTTTTAATAAAATAGCAAAACATATTTACAAGAGAAATGTAAGCGAAATCTTAAATGGTCAATATAAGTCTTCTTCTAAATACATCTTTTGTCCTTGTGGCTCAGTCAGTGTCACACCTGAATGAATGGCTCATTAGGCAGAGTCATTATGCAGAGTGGGTGGGGAGATTATGCAGAGATTATGCAATCTAAGGTGTAAACTACTCCTCCCCCTTGCATATTGGCTTTCCAAGCAAAACCTGTTTTACACCATTTAAATCAATGTATTTTTTTTTGTGAACGATAAAGCAAAACTATTTTCACATAATTTTGAAGCTAGAACTCAAAGGGAGAACATCCATTAGTCAAAAGTCTTGTGGACACATATTTAATATGTGTTTTGTGGTCTTAATTCAGCAACTTTCATTTTAATTTTTTCCAATAACCACGCATAAACATTATTCTCTTAAAAATACAAACATCTGCATACACGTTGCTCGCATATTATGGTAGCCCTGTTTGTGCTATATAGAGTGAATTTACACCTTTGCCATTAACATGTTTATAAATAACTGAAAAAAGCACAAATGTCAAGGCATGTCAGAACATCTCAAAGGCCCCAAAAACACAGTGGTCCCCTGAGGGTTAAAGACAAAAGGTGAAAGTCTCCCCCACAGCTAATCCAATCAACCTAACGATTCAACGTCTGGGCCAGGGGCTCCGAAAGCCATTTGGGCTCTGAAAGCCATTTGCAGAACAAAAGGTGAGAGTCAAGTCAAGTCAAGTATATTTGTATAGCGCTTTTCACAATACAAATTGTATCAAAGCAGCTTCACAGTATTAAATTAAAATAATACAACAAGGTTTGTTTCTAGTGGAATTTATTGATTGATAAAATTAAATTAAATGTCCCCAAAGTATCCCCAACTGAGCAAGCCAAAGGCAACAGTGGCAAGGAACCGAAAAACTCCATCAAGTGACCTAATGGTGACCTAAAACTTCATCAGGTGACCTAATGGAGAAAAAAACAAATCTTGGGAGAACCCAGGCTCATTTGGGGGCCAGTTCTCCTCTGGAGTTTATGAACTAGAGACCGGATTTAACTGTAAGATTAAAAATATTATATGAATGCCTGGCTAAAGAGATGCGTCTTTAATCTAGTTTTTAACTGGGAGAGCGAGACTCTTTGCCAGACTACTTGCAGAGCAAATCTAAATTTGCCGGAAGTTGTCTGGGTTTTCCCAGGCTAGGTAACCAATGTAGTGATGTTAAAATCGGTGTTATATGATCATATTTTCTTGATCTAGTAAGAACTCTAGCGGCTGCATTTTGGACTAACTGTAGCTTGTTTATTGAGGATGCAGGACAACCAGCTAATAAAGCATTACAGTAATCTAGTCTTGAGGTCATGAATGCATTAACTAACTTTTCTGCATCAGAAACTGATAGCATATTACGTAGCTTAGCAATGTTTCTAATGTGGAAAAAGGCTGTTTTTGTAACATATGAAATATGATTTTCAAAAGACAGGTTGCAATCTAGTATAACAGCCAGGTCTTTTACAGTAGAGGATAAAGTAACAGGACATTCTATTATGTTAAAAATGTATTGTGAGCGGTTTTGTGGGCGTTTTTTTGAGCCGATAAGTAGTACCTCTGTCTTGTCTGGATTTAATAAAAGAAAATTACGCGTCATCCAATTTTTTACAGTGAGGAAAATAAGTATTTGAACACCCTGCTATTTTGCAAGTTCTCCCACTTGGAAATCATGGAGGGGTCTGAAATTGTCATCGTAGGTGCATGTCCACTGTGAGAGACATAATCAAAAAAAATAAAATCCATAAATCACAATATATGATTTTTTAACTACTTATTTGTATGATACAGCTGCAAATAAGTATTTGAACACCTGTCTATCAGCTAGAATTCTGACCCTCAAAGACCTGTTAGTCTGCCTTTAAAATATCCACCTCCACTCCATTTATTATCCTAAATTAGATGCACCTGTTTGAGGTTGTTAGCTGCATAAAGACACCTGTCCACCCCATACAATCAGTAAGAATCCAACTACTAACATGGCCAAGACCAAAGAGCTGTCCAAAGACACTAGAGGCAAAATTGTACACCTCCACAAGGCTGGAAAGGGCTACGGGGAAATTGCCAAGCAGCTTGGTGAAAAAAGGTCCACTGTTGGAGCAATCATTAGAAAATGGAAGAAGCTAAACATGACTGTCAATGACCTGAAAAGAGCTGGGACCACCATTTCCAAGGTTACTGTTGGTAATACACTAAGACGTCATGGTTTGAAATCATGCATGGCACGGAAGGTTCCCCTGCTTAAACCAGCACATGTCAAGGCCCGTCTTAAGTTTGCCAATGACCATTTGGATGATCCAGAGGAGTCATGGGAGAAAGTCATGTGGTCAGATGAGACCAAAATAGAACTTTTTGGTCATAATTCCACTAAACGTGTTTGGAGGAAGAAGAATGATGAGTACCATCCCAAGAACACCATCCCTACTGTGAAGCATGGGGGTGGTAGCATCATGCTTTGGGGGTGTTTTTCTGCACATGGGACAGGGCGACTGCACTGTATTAAGGAGAGGATGACCGGGGCCATGTATTGCGAGATTTTGGGGAACAACCTCCTTCCCTCAGTTAGAGCATTGAAGATGGGTCGAGGCTGGGTCTTCCAACATGACAATGACCCGAAGCACACAGCCAGGATAACCAAGGAGTGGCTCTGTAAGAAGCATATCAAGGTTCTGGCGTGGCCTAGCCAGTCTCCAGACCTAAACCCAATAGAGAATCTTTGGAGGGAGCTCAAACTCCGTGTTTCTCAGCGACAGCCCAGAAACCTGACTGATCTAGAGAAGATCTGTGTGGAGGAGTGGGCCAAAATCCCTCTTGCAGTGTGTGCAAACCTGGTGAAAAACTAAAGGAAACGTTTGACCTCTGTAATTGCAAACAAAGGCTACTGTACCAAATATTAACATTGATTTTCCCAGGTGTTCAAATACTTATTTGCAGCTGTATCATACAAATAAATAGTTAAAAAATCATACATTGTGATTTCTGGATTTTTTTTTTTCAGATTATGTCTCTCACAGTGGACATGCACCTACGATGACAATTTCAGATCCCTCCATGATTTCCAAGTGGGAGAACTTGCAAAATAGCAGGGTGTTCAAATACTTATTTTCCTCACTGTATATCTTTAACACACTCTGTCAATTTGGATAATTTAGCGTTTTCATCTGGCTGTGATGAAATATATATATTTGAGTGTCATCAGCATAACAGTGGAAACTAATTCCATGTTTCCTTATAATATTTCCAAGTGGCAGCATATCAATTGAGACTAATAGAGGGCCTAACACAGATCCCTGTGGCACTCCATAATTTACTGAAGTTATGATTAATTTTTCTCCATTTAAATAGACAAAATGTTAGCGGTCAGATAAGTATGATCTGAACCAGCTTAATGCTTGTCCTTGAACACCAGTATAATTTTGTAGTCGATCTAAGAGTATTGTGTGATCTATAGTATCGAACGCAGCACTAAGATCAAGTAAAACTAGTATTGAGATACAGCCTTGGTCAGAAGCTAAAAGTAAATCATTTGTGATTTTAACGAGCGCAGTTTCAGTGCTATGATGCGGCCTGAATCCTGACTGAAACTTTTCATAGATGTCATTTTCTTGCAGGAAAGAGCACAGTTGAGCGGACACAACTTTTTCTAATATTTTAGACATAAATGGAAGATTTGAAATGGGTCTATAATTTGCTAGATTATATGGGTCAAATTGTGGTTTCTTAATGAGTGGTTTTATAACTGCCAATTTAAATGTTCTTGGAACATAACCTAAAGATAAAGACGAGTTAATAATATTGAGGAGAGGCTCTTCCACTATAGGTAACACTTCTTTCAATAGTTTAGTTGGTATAGGATCTATTAAACATGTTGTTGTTTTAGATGAAGTGATAAGTTTATTTAACTCTTTTTGCTCTATAGTTGTAAAGCACTGTAATTGTTCTTGCAGGGTGATAATTGAGGCTGAATTATAAGGCGCGATTGAAGATTGAACGTTTACAATTGTGGTTCTGATGCTTTCTATTTTCTTGGTGAAGAAGTTCATGAAATCATTACTACTAAACTGTAGCGGGATATTTTGTTCGGGTGACGTCTGTTTATTTGTTAGTCTAGCCACGGTGTTAAATAAAAACCTTGGATTGTTTTGGTTGTTTTCTATTAGTTTGCGGAGATGCTCAGCCCTGGCCACAATTTAGGGCCTTTTTATAACGTGACATACTGTCTTTCCACACGATTCTAAAGACCTCTAAATTAGTTTGTTTCCATTTACGCTCTAAATTACGGGTTTCTCTCTTTAGAACATGCATAGTATTGTTGTACCATGGTGCTTTAATTTTCTCTCTGACCTTTTTTAATTTATTGGGTGCAACAATATCCAATGTTCTGGAGAGAATGGTGCTCATAGTGCTAGTTAGTTCTTCTAGTTCATCTGTTTGTTTGGGTTCACTGAGCAGCTGAGATAGATCAGATAAGCAATTTGAGAAATTATCTATGGTGGATGGAAGGATTGTTCTGCCTGGTCGATAACGCGGCGCAGCATGACATATTACAGCAGTACGTAATATGCAAGTTACCATGTAATGGTCAGTAACATCATCACTTTGTGGAATGATATCTATATCGGTTGGATCAGTTCCATATGATATAATTAAATCGAGTGTATGATTAAGACGATGAGTGGGACCAGTGACGTTTTGCTTGACCCCAAAGGAGTTTAATAAATCTGTAAACGCAGCCCCTAACGCATCGTTTGAATCATCTACGTGTATGTTAAAATCTCCAACAATTAATGCTTTATCGACGTTGACCAATAGATCTGAGAGAAAATCTGCAAACTCATTTAGGAAATCAGCGTAAGGCCCTGGTGGTCTATATACGGTAGCCAAGGCTAGAGATAATAGGGATTTTTGACTTACATCTGACAGCGTAACATTTAGTACAAGTACTTCAAATGAATTAAACCTGTCACCTGTTTTCTGGGTAACATTAAGAATCTCTATAGATCTCTATAGATTGTTGCAACACCGCCGCCACGGCCAATCAGACGGGGCTCATGCTTATAACAGTATCCTGATGGAGTAGACTCATTAAGACCGAAATAATCATTTGGTTTAAGCCAGGTTTCAGTAAGGCAAAGTACATCGATGCTATTATCTGTGACTATTTCATTTACAATAACCGCCTTAGGTGTGAGTGATCTAATGTTTAGAAGACCTAGCTTTAGAAATTGTTTTTGTTCACTAATAGCGAGATTTTCTGTTTTAATAACAATTAGATTTTTCCTAGATCCTTCAGTAAATTTATTATTTGATCGCACTAAATGAGGAATAGACACAGTTTCCAGGGCTCTCAAGTCTCACGCATTGGCCGTGAGACACACGCAATTCAACCAGTTCACACGCTCACACGCCACACCTTGTATTTCTCACGCTGAAAAGGCAATGCCAACCAAGTTGTCCTGCAAGCTTTATATATAACGTTGTATACGAGGCGCAGGCACACAAAGCGAAGTTTCCTGCCGCCAGCACGTATCTCGGCCAGATTGCGTTCGTTACAAGGCAACACAGATCCGCGAACACACGAAGTTAACGGAACATTCTCGGCCACCGTACGTTCGTTACTAGGTAACCAACAACATCGTGTGAACACACGTCGTGATGGAGAAGGTAAGTTGGAAGAAAGCTAGTCTAGGCTAGAACATTTAATATATAGCCCATCGTATACATTATTATTGATGCAGTCAAAAACTCTACAACTACTCTGCAACCAGGCCAGAAGCTTTGGCTCAGTTTGGCTAGCTTACGTTATCTTAAACTAAGGGAATGTTAGTGGGTATGGGAAGGAATGAAGATGTATTTCTTCATTTTATTTTAAATACATTTAAATTTGTTTATTTTATTTAATTTTAAATTATATATTATACTGTATTAATAGTCTTTCTAGTTACATTAAGGCTACATGTATTAAAGCAGAGTGCTCTGGGTAATATTTTATATCCTGTCAAAACATACATTAATCATTGCCATTGCATTTGTATTTTTCAAACACAAAAGACATTTCATAAGCTGGAGTGTGTACTCTCTTGTGTACACACACACACACCTTAATAATACTCTAATATGTAATTTGTTCACAATGTCCCATGCACCACACAATAAATAATTATACCAGTTTGACTAGACACATTCAAAATGCAAAAAGATTTGTTTTTCCAAACTGTTTGGAGCAATTTGTTATATTTTTGTAATTTTTGTTTAACTTATTTGTAATTTTGAAATATAACATTAAAGAGTATATTTGATGTGATGAATTGCTCTGTCATTTATCAGATGATATCAGATTTACCAATTGTTATAATTTCAATTTGGGCTGGTTAATTATGAACAATGGGTAAAATTCGGGGGCGGGGACATATGGGGGCGGGGCTCCATTAGGGCTCCTCCCCTAACCGCATGTGATCTCACTCCAAGCTTTTGGTAAAACTTGAGAGCCCTGCAGTTTCTATGCAATTTTCTACACTAGTATTTATATCAACTAAGTTGGTGCAGCAGAGACTGTAATTTGGACTTTTGGTTACTAGTCAAACGGTATTTAACATCTTGGAGATGTTATCAGACAGAAGATCCGCTCCGATTCTACTTGGGTGTAAGCCATCAGCGCGGAAGAGCCTAGGACGCTCCCAAAACAGATTCCAATTATTTACAAAGAGCAGTTTCTGCTCATTGCACCATGACATTAACCATTCATTTAGCGTGAATAATCTACTGAACTTTTCATGCCCTTGTTGGTACGTGGGAAGCGGTCCAGACACAATGATCGTTGTTTCAGGCGATGTGCTGCGTACCGTCTCGATCAGGCTCCTGAAGTCTTTCTTCAGAACCTCCGTCTGTCGCAGCCTGATATCGTTCACTCCCGTGTGCAACACGGCGGCTCCGACACGCTCGTCACCGTTCAAGATCTCGGGTACCCGCGCAGCGATATCGAAAACACGGGCACCAGGAAAGCAGTGACTGCGCATCTTACTTTTACCTAACGTAGCGTGGACGTGCTGGACGATGGAATCGCCGATGATCACAGCATCGCGTTCCGTTTCGCGAAGAGGGGAGAAGCGGTTCTGGGTGGAGATCTCGAAAACCGGGAAGGGCAGAGAGATTCTTGCTCTGGTCCTGGCCCGCGTCTTCCGCTGCGGAACCACCCAGGCTTCGTGGTGGTGTGTTGGAGCCGGAGTGAATGAAACCATGGCTGATCGTGACCTGGGCGCTCGGGACCAATGCTGAGAAACGCACGGAGTAGACGAGGTTGGGGTCAGCGGATTACTAATGTTAGTCACTGATTTGTGTGCATCTGCGCGTGATGTTTCAAGAGCTAAACGCCGGTCTATCAGCTCGGCTTGTTTCTCTAAAAGGTCATGGATCTGCTTCTCTACAGCTTCCAGCTCAGACTGCACCGCGTGCAGCTCGAATGTGTCCTCACCTGCACCAAAAGGTAGATAACATACATCTGATATATTCGCCATTTTAACAGATGGACAGTAAGTTAGCAATGACGCTACCAGTGATGCTATCAATGTTAATACTAATTTATGACTTAAGTCTTGGATATAATCCGTCTTTTTAGTGGTACGGGTGTAATGTAGACGCACGATAGGCGAGAAAATGTTCGTTTTTAAGTGAGTGTAAAGAAGACGCGCTCAGCCATGACCCACAGGTGAAAACCGGTGTTGGGTCACAAATCGGCTAGAGACGCGTCTGCTCAACAGTCCGCGTTGTAACTATGAGGTTTGAGCAGCAGTGCTTCCTAGTGAGGAAAAGTAGAACATTTTCGTTGTAAGTGAGTTTAAAGAAAAAAATCACGGATTATGAATCAAAACGATGGAGCTCCAAACACAACAACGCGTTCAGAGTCTCTGTGATCTGACTCATTTAACTTACAATAGAGTAAACAGGACTGGCTGGAGTCTCTAGCTAGAAACTGATCCTACTAAAATCAAAGTCTTAACTTTTATTGTTGGAACCTAAATTAAACATTTAATACATTTGTAATTCAACAATAGTAACACCTGTATAAAATCTAGTGATCATGGCATTTATTTTGTATGATTTACAATTATTTATAGCCATCTACTTATTGCTATCCTGTGCTTTGGTTGCATTCTGATGGCATTATTAATACAGGTTTGAAATGACAAAATACCTCCATAGATAAATTAGTCCAGCGTTGGCTCGGTTTAGGGCGTGCTGAAGGCGCCGGCAAAGTTTTGGCACTCTGCCAGCTAGAAGCATGAGTGTTTCAACCAGGTCCGGTACCCAAACTGAGTGAGGCGGGGCTTTAGTTAATTGCTGTATTCATCTGTTACAGCATGTGTATTTTTCTGTCAACTGCATAATCCTTCGTGATCGATATTGCACGTTTGTTGATGGAGCGGGTTCAGACCATACTAAATGTTCTGACTGCATTTGTGAAGGACAAAGCTCTGAGGACATCAGAAGTTAGAGGGACTGATGGCAGCTGTACAAAGTACACAGGCTACACCGTAATTTTAATGGACAGTAAAACAAAGCAGATAACCGTACAATCTGATAGGTAGCATTATTTGATAGAACACCGGCACAGTAACTTCATATTGACGCGCGGCTAAACAAAGTGCCATTGGCTTTTGGCTTGCTTAGTTGGGGACATTAAATGTAACATTTAATTTAATATTCAACAATATATTGATCTGCCTGCTGCAGTGACACCATTATATGAGAACTGGACTGAGCTGGACGATGACATCACGGTTTTCTCCAGAGTGGCTATATATATATATAAATGAACTAAATGAATAATTTTTTTGCATTATTTTCATGTTATCTCTGTAAAGCTGCTTTGAAACAATCTGTATTGTAAAAAGCGCTATATAAATAAATGTGACTCTAAATGTGACTCTCTCAAACACTGGTAGTGTGGGCCAAAGGATACCAAAGGCTGCTGCCATCAGAAGTTCTGTTACGGGTTGAGGTAAGAAACCAGTTTGGGGAACAGGTGGATGTGGATAAGGTTGAGGGCAGATTGACGTGTTAGATGAGACTGCCACTCGCTGCTGAGGGGCTGGAAAAAAACTGATTGTGATTGATAGGTGGGGCTACCTGGCTTGGTAATGGAGTATTCACATTTGAGGTTGATGCAATGGTTGCAACAGGAAGTACAGGCTTCGATATCAGAACACTATCTGTGTGTGGTGTAGCAAATTGGGTGGCTGCTGCTTGCATAGGGTTGAATTGAGGTAGTGGCATTGAAACTGGGTTGAGCTGCTGTGGGACAGGTGACATATTCTCCCCAGAATATGCAACTTGGACTTCAAGTGACTACACATGAAGACATTTGAGCTGTGAGAGCTGGAACTCGGACAGGCATAGTGCTTGTCGTCGCAAGGTAGCTTGTGTGTTGACTGAACTGTGCGCGGGTCCCTTAACGTACTCTGTGCCTCTGGAAACATCTGTGTGGCTTGCATCACGGAAGATGATGGTAGGAAGACTGTTGAACAGTGGCGATTTCTTTAAGACTGCAAGGGAAGCTCGGCTTCCCCTATAATGTCAAAAAAATGAATGGTCAAATATGTACTATTGTATTAACATTTTATCGACTAAAATGCGTTATAAGACGTTCGTCTCAAAGACGAGTTCGTTCAGAATCAGTTACATACAGCAGGTCGGCTGAATCGATTTCCTTCTCATACATTCCCGTAGCGTCACAGTGCATTTCCCTGTTGAAACCCAGCTTCCATTGACTTCAATGGGGCTGCTTCGAACAGTTTTTTTCAGCGCTTCGAAACTAGTCGGTCATTGGATAAATTCTGCGATTAAGTCCCGCCCATGGAAGCTCAGCGTCTCTGGGGGTGAATGAGGAGTGGGCTGGCCTGGACTCCAAGCTTCTGCGTGATGATTGGAGGGTCTGTGGAAAGGCTGCGTCTCCTTTTGATTGACAGCGATTTCATACAATAAAAAGTCGCTGATGTTGAAGCTGTTCGAGCTCAGTCCCATCGCGGATTTTTCAAAGACAAACTGCTGCAACCTATTTATTGGTATTTGCTTGTCGAAATTGCTAGCCAATTTTTATCATACATTTCACACAATTATACATTTATACCTTTATTATATTATTACTTATTATATATTTTTATATTATTATTATTATTAGTAATAATTCAAAAATAATTAAACAAATATCTTATTAGTAGCATTATTATATTATTATTTCTACCTATATTATATTATTACATTCATTTTTCACAGAGCATTTTCTTGAAAAGGAACGTAGAATTTACGTATAAATAAATGAATCATTTTTATGATGTAGGCCGAAAATGAGCTTCCCCTCTTTGAAAGACCAGCAGCCGCCACTGCTGTTGAAATACAGAGAGTGGGAAAAAGGACGGAAGAATGCCCATATATGGGAAATGATGTCGACACCAGAAGCCTCCTTGACTGAAGCAATAGAAGGTTGATGTCACATGATTTATTTCCTCTGAAAAAAAACAAACAAGAAATTGCATAGGAACAATGTAACCTATATATATATATATATATATATATATATATATATATATATATGACTGCTTTTTGACTGTTAGTTGTTGCATTTTTGATTTTGATGTCGTGTGCATCCTTGGGGAGAAATCAGCTCTCTTCCAGTTCAGTTTATTAACTGAAATTCTTTTTGCTCAAATTGCTCTGCTGTATTATCTTAACTTGAAAACCTCGGATGAGGACAAGTTATTTTTTTACATATATTGCTTGAACTGCTTACAAGGCAAATAGCCTGTGTAATTTTCCACTCATACAGGACTGCCCTGTTGAGATTGGATGAGCTGAAGTTTTATAACCTGTAACCTTTTGATATTTTGCTACAAATATTAATCATTGTGTAACCAGTATTTTTAACATTTGTTCAAATAAATTTTTATTTTATAAAGACAAAGTGATCTATAAGTAATAGACAGAGCATTATATTATATCTTGCGAGACCAAGGACAACAAAGAATCCAGGAAAGATTCTGCTGGAGGGTAAGCATGAATTTGATCAATGTGTCTAGTTGTCAATGATTGTTATTGTTACACGAGAGTGTAGGGACACACCTCGAATTTACTGATATAGATTAAACAAGCTAGTGAGAATTTAATCCTATTCTAACCTGACAGCAAAAGACTACCTAGTTACTTCGATACTAGGGGTTCTTCAGGAAGTGAGATAAATACCAGATCTCACCACAGCTTGCATGATGGAACTGTGATGGTGGCCCAGTTGTGTCTGGTGATGCTTGAGGCTCTCATACGACTCTATAATTTGGCGAAAAAAAAAAAAAAAAAAAAATCTGTAAAATAAACCGTAGAATTCCATACAATTCCATATTTTTTTATCCATCTATCCATGAAGGGTGGCGAATTCGGAGAAGATACTTCTTAGAGAAGGTAATTTGGACTTAAGCATTAGCTTATTGCATGCGTGGGCAGAGCTTTTTTATATATAAAAAAAATGTTAATAACATTTTCAACTCAAATGTACATATGTATATAATGTAGTTATTTTAATACAGTTTACATTATTTTGTAAATACATTAATAAATCAAATTCCTAATGCCTCCTCAATCCAAATGTTATAAAATTGTTACAGAACAGAAACAGAGATATTAGAATGTAAGTAGAATTAGAATTAGTATTATATTAGAATTAGAATGAGTATTCAGTGCAGGGGCTCAAGCATTGCAATTTTCATATTGTTTGTTGTAATATTGTTTGATGTATATAACAATATGCTCTTTAAATTGTAACCGTACAACCTAATCAGATAATGCAGAACAAAATACTCCCTGAAAGCATTGGACATTATTCAGTATTATACAGTACTTTAATGTACGACAGTTAAACTAACCCTGATCCTACCCCTAAACCTAACCTTAACCCATGTAGTTACCGTATATTACACAGTACGTTATTACACAGTTAGTACACAAGTTAATGTACTGTAAAATAAAGTGCAATCAAAGTCCTAAAATTTTATTGATTTTTCAATATTTGTTGGATGAACTTCAAAGTACTTGAGAAATGGGGTTAATTGTGGCCATTTTTTAACCCTCTGGGCTTCTTCGTAAATGGGTTACACTTAGCTTCCTCGCGCCTGAAAACGGACGAAGCCTTAAAATTTTACTTTACTTTTTCCCAGGATAACCAATCAAATATATTTTTGTTCTATAATGTTTTCTGATTATTATTTAGAATTCTTAGAATTTTTTATGATACTTTGCATTAATTATATAATTTTTATGAGCTATTTTTTTCATTAGAATTAATATATATATTTTTATTTTATTTATTTTATTTTATTTTTCAATAAATGCAATATTTCACATCAAAATAGAGCGCAGGCCTAAAAAAAAAAAAAATTCAAGTGAGAAGAGCGCCATCTAGTGGCTTCAAAATGTATAAATATGTGTCATGTCCTATAACCGCCTATAGGCGGCCTATAGCTTTTTTATTTATTTATTTTATTTATTCCCATTCGGAAAGAAAAAAAAAATTATTTCTAAGCAACCACTGAACGGAACAACACAAATTATATATCATTTTGAATCTTAGGATCTCAGCTTTTATATTTATTAACTCCTAACGAGTGCTGAGTAATCCCTCTAAAACCGAGTGTACCACCAGCAGGCGCCACCTAGCTGCGAAAATATTCATTACCATATTTTTCACAAATTGATTGATTAACACAAAGTTGACGTCATTTGAAAGCGTAGAGTCTGAACTTTACAGTGAACGTATCCACTTTGAAAAACTCTGAAGTATTGCTGAGTTATTTGCTGATAAGTAGAATTTCTTTTTTTCATAATCTATAAAATAATGTACTGCAATGTGTCAAAAACATCATACAGCTCATGAAACATTCTCAGATAATTGAAAATGGCACTTCATTTTTTACAGCATATTATTACAATTAAAATGAGCCCAAAATTAACATAATTTATTGCTTTTATGACAAGATATTCTTCATGGAGAAACAATTGCCCATGAGGGGGTGTCAAAGACTGAACAAAAAGGCTATCTCTTTTCCAAATGCTGTAACTTTTGATTCCTTTATCCAAAAATTTTTTTTTTTTTTATCCAGATGCAGCTAACATGTAATTTATATTTTCAAAAGATTTAAAAAGAGTTCTTTCAAACGATACCTACCTTTTGACTCTCCTTGCTATAGTTTTGGAGTTATTATGATTATATAATTTTTATATAGTTTGGGGGAAAATTTGCTGTTTCAGTCTTACCAGTTCATTTCTCTCTGTGTGTGTGTGTGTTTGTGTGTGTGGGTGTGTGTGTGTGGGGGGGAGGGTGTCTTATTTGCACTCTTGATGTTTTTGAGTGTCATCCCTTCATTGCTGTACACTTTTTTTTCAGCACAGTGGCTGATCTGTAGCTTGTACCACCAAAATTTTCTCTTGAGTTTTCCTATTTTTTCGTATTTCCCATTCATTTCCTATGTCGCCCGTTTTCGGGCGGGAGGAAGCTAAGTGTGACTATTTTTTTTACGACCCTTTAACATATCAGAATCATCTCCTTGATTTTTTTTTGTGTGTTCATATAGGTAATACAACAAAAGTCACCAAGTTTCACCCCCATCAGATGAAGCAAAAAAATTAAACAATTCGAAACGTTCAAGTTTTCGGTTGTTTTCAGACGAAGAAGCCCAGAGGGTTAAAGTTTCTTTTCATTTTCACATTTGCAATGAGGACAATTGTACTGTCTTGAGTAATGCAGGGTCATTTCTTATCATACAGCACAGACAAATGACGCAGCGCCTGCCGCCTGATAATAGGCTACCGAGCTGGGGACTATTTTCAGGCGCTGCGTCATATCATTACGCCTGCTGCACTCATGGTACGGCAGCAAAGTTTCTTGATTATTACGCAGGAATGAGAGTAGCCTATAGTTCCTAGCCATATCAGCCTAGCAAATTTACATTTTCCATCGGTCTTAGTACACGATGTAACTACAGAAGAGTCAAGTTTTAAATAGGAAAAATATCGAAACTCTTTGGTAATTTTTTTGAGAGAGATGCTAACGGTCTTGTCCGATTCAATGATCTATGCTAAGCTATGCTAAAAGTGGTACCGCCAGACCCGGATTTCGGCTGAATGGATTCGAAAATGGTAAAACTCAACTGTTTAACTCTGGGGGAGTTGTAAAATGAGCCTATTTACAAAAAAAAGTGGACTATCCCTTTAAGCATGAATTTGGTGGATTTTTACAGTGCATATATCAGTGAACATCACATGGATTTTGTATGTGTGAAACCCAGTTTTGTATGTGTGAAACCCAGTGTTTCTTGTCTGCACTTCACAATAGCTTCACTAGATCTACTGGATCATCTGAGGGATTCGACTGAATCAAGATGCTGTTGATCATTGAAGCTCTTCTTCTCATTTCAGCTGCTGTAGGACAGGTGAGCTTGTGTTTGAGTATGAATATTACAGACATGAATACTGATGACTGATCATTATGATTCCTGTCAATACAGGATCACAGAACTGCTGTTGGAGGACAGATATTTCCACTGGATATGGCAGAGAATTCAGTTGATGACAAATTTTACTGGTGTTCAAAGGAGATGGAACATCGAGTGCAGACAGAATTTCTGGAGAAGGAAATGTCTAACCCTGAATTTGCAGAAGTTTGGAAATATGCTGAAAAGTATCACAAACCACCAGGAGATAATTTGTCAAAGAATCATTCAGTTGCCATTTATGTGTACTCTGACTCAGATTTTAATCTATTTGAGAAATTCAATAGTGCTGTTCGTACTGATAAACAAAAATATAAAGATGGGACATATTCATGGTATTCACTTTACTTTTGGTTAACAGAAGCGATGCAGATTCTGAAGAAAACACAAGCTAAATGCTACAATACTTACCGTGGTACTGGAGTTGAATTTGATAAGAACGTTAAGGGCAAAGAAGTTCGTTTTGGCCAGTTTGCTTCATCCTCTACTGATCGTAGAGTAGCACAAAGGTTTGGAACTAAATCATGTTTTGAAATCTACACTTGTTTAGGTGTTCATGTGACAAATTATTCAATGTATGCTAATGAGAAAGAGGTGCTGATTCCTCCATATGAGACATTTAAAATCAGTGATGTGAAGCAAAGAGCACAGCAGAAAGATCCCTGGTGTGAAACTGTGTACATTTTGAAAAGCTATAAAAAAAGAAGCTTCCTGAACTGTGCAGTAGTAAGCAATGGAAACCAAGTTGCTTTTTTAAACGTTTTATTCATTTTAATATTTTTTTGCTCTGTGGTTAGCTACTAATCAGATAAACACTGCAGGTTTCTTGTTATTAAACATCAAATTAATTGTCATGTGTAAGGCGCGATATATTGGTCTAATTGCCGGTTCGCCAATACACAGGGAAGGTTATCACGTGTTCTTGTCCTCACTCATGCAAAGTATTGGTTGGTTAAATTTACAATACATTTAGTTATGTATTCTCTCGTTAATTCATCTGACTCCATAAATGAAAAGGTTTTAATGATATCTGTGGATCATTAATTGTAAGTGAATGTTTGACTATTCCGTTTGACTCTTTAGTAAAATAAGGTCAAAGTCAGTTAGAATAATTAAATGTAACAATTTATTATGTCAGGTAAATGTATCTTGCCAATTTCATAATCGTTTCGAAGATAATCGATACAAAACATCAAATTCTCTGGAATAAAGAAAAGATGCAAACCCAACATTAAGAAATACGTGAGGCTGAGAACTCTCACTCTCAACCTCACGGACCGATCTGAAATACAGAAAAGGACCCGAACTCCCTGCTGCATTTCCTTATATAAACAAGCCTTTTACCTGGAAACATGTGCTAACAATAAAAATTTGCATTCAGAGGTACACTGTAGCACCTCTCTGGGGTGTGTAACCATTTGCTTGAGAGACCATCTTCCTTTGTGTGTCTGTTATCCATAAACTCTTAAAAACCTTATTACCTTTTGTTTTACTTATTCTGAAATGAGACATCTGTACCAGTCACACTGTGACATTTTAAATGATACCAAACATGAAAATACTCTGTTAATCATTCACATTAAACTATGCATTTTCTTGGGTGAATTCAGGTGATCATCTGAAGCATGAGAGAGAGGCGGTGAGGGGAGAGGGAAGGAGATGTAGATTAGATGACTCGGAGGTGAGACTTTCGTCTCGATGGTGCACGAGAGCCAGTTCAAATGGTAATCTCCAGAGAGGTCCTTTTTTCCTCTCAGGGTCTGATCACCCCCGAAACAGACTGTGGCATTTTGTAATTTCTCAATTCTTACACATGCTTTATTGAATCAAATATGCATGCGCTGGTCAGCAGTGGGAAAAGTCAAAGCAGATTTAATATATTGGAAAGCTAAGATCTGATTCTTTGCAAAATATGCAGATTATACAACTTTTAAAATAATTGTAATTATATTGTATCAACCAAATTCAAAACTTGTTTATAATATGGTAAATAAACTTGTAATTTGTAAGGGTTACAGTGATAACCTGAACAATGAGCACAAAACTCAAGATCAAGAAAGTATGTGAAGTTCATTGCCCTTTGGGATTGTTGTGTCATGTGACATTTTAATGTGTACTTCCATTTTAAATTCCCAGGGAGAAGAGAAAGTTCAGCCCAAACTGACCATTTGCTGTGAAGCTGTCTTGCCAAATGCTGATGCCATTTTATATGTGATGCAAATGCTTTGTGCTAAAGGGAAAACCCTGTGATTTCTGAAGGGTATAAATTATGAGACCTTCAACTGTTTGAGGCCGATCCTCGTGGTGAAGATACTCGTATTTTTCTAATGTTGATTTTTATTTGTATGTACTTTATTAAAACAAAACCATTGAAAGTGGTGATTCGTAAACTTCTCTATAACAAGTCTCAGAGTGATTTTCTTCTGAAAACTATTATCTAAACCTGGACAAAAATCCCATCGAGCCTCAAGAACATGAACATCCAGACTGAGTTTGGCAGAAACTCCCCTTGGGAATTTCTAGCCAGCGGACAGCGCTAAAAACCTGAAGGTTATTCCAAATCTTCTTGATTTGTATAGGTTATGGAGATGTGTGATGGAAATCTTAGTCATTTAGGGGGAATATAAATACATCTGGATACACAGCAATCTGGTTTACAAGACTGACTGATGTCAAGTCAAGTAATCTTCATTTATATAGCGCTTTTAACAATGTAGATTGTTTTAAAGGTCACATTCTATGGATTATTTTTATTATTTTCTCATGTTTCCAGGGGTGCCCTTATAATGTTAGTACGTTTTTTAGATCAAAAATTGTTATAATTTAGAAATAAAAGGCATATTTCCTAGCCTGATTTCATTCCCTGGTTTGAACACTCTGTTTGAAGGGGCGTGTCTGCTGTGAGACTTCAGTGTAAACGCCCTCTGCTGTGATTGGCTGAAATGCTTGCATATGAAATATCTGGCATTACATGTGGAACTATCTGGAAAACTTTTACTATTACAGCTATTATACGTTTTTACTATTACAACTATCGGGATTAACGAATCGTGAGAAGTTTTTTAAGTATTTAGATCTATTTCAATCACATAAAAGGTTGCAGTGAGCGTTGAGCAGATGACAGTCTGTTGATCGCGTGAAAAAAGATCTTATCATTGCAACGCAGTTTCTGCACTCACTAATGATTTCACCAATGCAAACATGAGGCATATAAATACAGTAAGAGCTTCGTTGTGCAGTGTAACAGCGTCATTGATTTCATAACGAGTTTTGGCAAGTGTCCAGATAAACTCGCGCTGTGTGATTGATTGACAGCTTGGACGATTGTAAAGGGATTGTTCTTTGATCGCTTTCTGTATATTAATCACAGTTTAAGTAAGATTATTTTCATCCTACTAAGAGAAACGATGTGGAGTTGATCGCTACTTCCATATTAAATCACTACTTGTACTTACCGCTTGCTGGAATATAGTTGAAATTGCCCCCTTCGTCATTATGAAACGCTGAGAGAAGCCTGCTTGATATGATCCCAGGTTAGAAAAACAGTCCGTGGTGAAATGGACAGAGCAAACTAACAACTTCGAATTAAACTTTTGCGGTATCCGATTATAGATAAACATCAACCGTCTGTTGACATTTTGCCATCAATACGCCTGTGTTCCTGTGGGCGGAGCTTAGTCTAAACACGGTTCTGGTGATGTCACTAATGCAGGTAGTAGAGGGGTGTAGTCCAATCGAGCCGTTTTTTGTAGTCAACTTCTGTTAAATAAAATATCTCGCTTGGCATTGAACTTTGAGCGTTATAATTTTACAGATATTATTTATACTCTAACAACAACATTACACACTAACTAAACCTTGAAACATGGAATCGCATGCAACGGGACCTTTAAAGAAGCTTTACAGAGATACATGTATAATTGAAGGCAACAGAGATTGTTTTGGCTTTATAGCGGTTCTATAATAAAGTTATTTTCCAGCTAAAGTTAGTTTTGATTGATTTGCTTCCGTCGCAACGATCATTTGTTATTAAATTAGGGGCCGCTAAGACGACACCATTCTCTCTACACAAACTTTAAACGCGAACCTGTGAGAACACGCTGATGGCGTTCACATGCGCATTAAGAATTGGTTCTATAGTTATGTGCGTTTGAATATATGTGCGCAGGTTTGTAATTCCCTACAAACCAAGCCTAATGAAACTAATTTTCCCGACAACGCTTTATCTGTAGAGTGGTAAAGGGATCCTCCATAGGGAGAGACTAGTTGGCACTTCAGCACTGCGTTGACATCGGGTCCAGGCGAAGGTCCTTCATCAGATCTGGATACATCTGTGAAGCCATTTTGTGGATTGTTATCAGATACTAGTAAAGAGCAGTATACAGCTGGTAAATGACTCTGCTTAAGCTGAAGTGACTACCGCGACTATAAACTGTTCTCTTTGGGAAAAATCGTGGTGTTACACTAGAAGAACATCCCACTAAAGGGCTTTGATCTGAAAAACTGAGAATGACAAAGCCAAAAAGTAAAACCAAACAAATTGACCCAGACAATGGGACTGAGGCGCACGAGGAGGCAAGCAATGCCACCAGGTTTGGTATGGCTGAAAAACTTAATGAAATAAGAGCATTTCGCACTGAGACGTCGGGGAACTTTGTGGCACTGAGGAAAGAAGTGAGTGATTTACAAAATGAGCTCGGAGATATTAAAAAAAGAACGGACGCTGCTGAGCAGAGGCTGTCTGACAGCGAGGACAATGAGAGGAACATTACTTTACTCAAAGTAAAATGTGAAGATCTGGAAAGCAGCTCAAGAAGGAACAACATCAGGATTTACTCAGTGCCCGGGAAAAGTGAGGGAAATAATATGATTGATTTTGTGATGATGATTGATTTTGATGATTGATTTTGTGAGGTCATTCTGAGGTCACTCAGCCCCCCACATGCTCCAAATTCACCCAAAATAGTCTCGTTCGTTTGTGCTTCGTTTGTGCTGGTTTGTGCCTGTAAAATTTTCTTGTGGTGGTGATGGAATAGAGCATTGTAAAAAAACAACAAAAAAAACTGTAGATTGCATATTGCTACTTCAACCTCTAATTTATATTTTCAATCTTTCTTTTAGTTCAAGTGTTTTACCTCAAAAGATGAAGACTGCGATTTTTAAAAAAGGAGAAAAACATGAGTTTTATAATTATTGACCTGTTTCAATACTCTCACAGTTTTCTAAAATAATAGAAAAATGGTTACTCAAAAATTAGATCTATTTTTGGGAAAACATAATTTACTTTTTGATTACCAATACGGATTCCGATCCAATAGATCAACCTCCGTTGCACTAATTCATTTAACTGAAGAAGTTCTTGCTGCAATGGACAAAAAGCTGTATCTTGTAAGTATATTTCTGGACGTACAGAAAGCGTTTGATACTGTCAACCATAACCTATTGTTGACAAAACTACAACACTACGGATTAAGGGGTCAGACATATAAATGACTTGAAAGCTACTTAAGTAATAGAAGCCAATATGTTCAATTTAAAAACCATAACTCGGACTGTAAAACTGTTGTATGCCAGGGTTCTGTAATTGGCCCTAAACTTTTTATATGATTTATTAATGATATATTTGAGGCTTCCAAAGACATGATTTTTTTGTTGTTTGCTGATGACACAACTGTGTTCAAGACCGGGACAGATTTAAAAGAATTAATGGCCATTATCGCAAAGGGAAATGACAGAATTAAAGAAATGGTTTGATTATAATAAATTGTGTTTAAATTGGGATAAGAAAAATTGTATGGTTTTTGGAAACAAAGGAAAACATGAATGTTTAAAATTAGTTATTAAGGATGTAAATATTGAATGTGTTTCAGAAATCAAATTTTTGGGGGTTATCCTAGACAGCAAACTTAGCTGGAAGCCTCATATCGATCATATCAAAGGTAAAGTAGTAAAAATATTGGTATTCTTTATAACGTTAAACACACAATACAGCTTATATACTCAACCTTAACATACTGTACCGAAGTGTGGGGTAATGCATGCACCAGTTATACAGAAAGGCTGTTCTTACTTCAGAAGAAAGCGATACGAATTGTGACTGTTTATAAAATTGCAGACCTTGAAATTAAGAGTTGGTCAAATTTAAAATACTACAAATTATGTGGAGAGTGAAAAATAACTTAGTGCCAATACATATCCAAAACAAATTCATGCTAATCACAGAGAGTAACAACAGAAGAAAAGGCAATTTCTGTGTGCCATATTCACGCACCTCACAAAAACAAAAAGGGTTTCTTGTAAATGGGATCAGTTTGTGGAACTCTTTGGACATTGTTCAAAAATCATGTAACACAATTGTTCAATTCAATAAAATGTGTTAAAAAAAAATGTACTTGGAAAATATGAAGGCAGTGAAGCATAAGAACCAATGTTTGACAAATTTGAAACTGCCAATTATTTAGATGTGAAGTAATATTGTACCTCGACATAGAAAAAAAAAAAAGGCGAGCCATCTGTTCTGTGCCAGCTCAGATTTTTTTAATAAAGGGGCATGAAATGATAAGACTATGTCTTCCTCATGCTCCTATTCAGCATTGATTATTATTATTTTGTTGTTGGTGTTATTATTGTATCTGTAATAACATTATGGCTGAATAAAGAACTTGAAGTGAACTGAACTGAAAAGATGGCGACAGCGTCTCAACCACCTTCAGGTAAGAGACCGTCTGTTCACTTTTGCTATACAGGGAATATTTGACTTCAACAAGTTCATTTGGCTTGTAGTTGACTTTGGATAATGTTCTCCACTTTGTTTACTCAAAATAAAAGTTCGAGAAAAGACTGAAATGTGAACTGTAGCTTCTTAGTAGTGGGACAGATTGATAACAAAGTTCTGTTTGTTCAAGTACGACTTCATGGTGCCTCCGGCCAGCAGCACAACAAAATAGATGCATGAATATCCAATCTTATCACTTTCATGAAACTGACAAAATCAATATGGCACTTTACACATGAATAGATCATAGAGCTCTATATTATCAAATCTTTTTTTAAACAAATATGTCATCAGTAGATGTTAACTGCCCAAGAATCACATCAGACTTGTTTGATAATTGACAATGTTCACGCTTTAACTTCACGTACATTTACATTTAGTCATTTAGCAGACGCTTTTATCCAAAGGGACTTACAAATTAGGACTAGATTAAGCGAGTCATCATGAAGAGGCAAAAACAAAAACAACGCAAGAAGTGCTCAAGATACGAAGTTCAGGCATTAGTCAGAGTAGCATAAGCCCGATAAGTGAGGTTTTAGAGGGAAAGGGGAGTTTTTAAAAAAATTATTTTTTTTTTTTTTATCTATGTGGTTAAGTGCTCACGGAAGAGAAGGGTTTTCAGCTGTCTTTTGAAGGTTGTCAGGGATTCTGCATTCCGGATGAGGGTGGAGAGAGCGTTCCACCAGCATGGAACTGTGAATGAGAATGTTCTGGAAAGTGATTTTGTGGCTTTCTGTGATGATACCACGAGACGTCGCTCGTTGACCGATCGTAGGCTTCTGGTAGGGATGTAGGCTCATAGTAGTGAGTGAAAGTAGGAGGGAGCTGAGCCTGTGATAGATCTGTAAGCAAGCGTCAATGCCTTAAACTTGATGCGAGCAGCGAGAGGTAACCAGTGCAGAGAGATGAACAGAGGAGTGACGTGGGCCCTTTTGGGCTCTTTGAAGACAAGATGAGCTGTAACGCTACACGATTCTGGATCATCTGTAGAGGTTTGGTTGCACATGATGGAAGTCCAGCCAGAAGAGCATTGCAGTAGTCAAGCCTAGAAATGACCAGGGCCTGGACAAGAAGTTGTGTTGCATGCTCAGTTAGGAAAGGCCTGATCTTCCTGATGTTGTGCAGTGCAAACCTGCATGATCGAGCTGTCTTTGAAATGTGGTCTGTGAAGGTCAGCTGGTCATCAAACGTTACTCCAAGATTTCTACCTTGATGGGGTGATTGATGATGAATCTAGCTGGATGGTGAAGTCGTGCTGTAGAGACGGATTGGCGGGGAGGACGAGAAGCTCAGTCTTTGCCAGGTTGAGCTGCAGGTGATGTTCCTTCATCCATATGGAGATGTCCGCCAGACAGCTTGAGACTCGTGCAGCTACTGTGGGATCATCTGGTTGAAATGAGAGGAAGAGCTGTGTGTCATCAGCATAGCAGTGGTAGGAGAAACCGTGTGCTTGTATGATGTGTCCCAGTGATGTGGTGTAGATGGAGAAGAGCAGGGGTCCAATAACTGAACCCTGAGGAACCCCTGTGGTCAGTTGATGTGCTCTGGATACCTTGCCTCTCCATGCGACCCTGAATGACCTACCTGTGAGATAGGACTCAAACCAGTGGAGTGAAGTTCCTGTGATGCCTAGTGTTGAGAGGGTGGACATAAGGATCTGATGATTCACAGTGTCGAAGGCAGCAGACAGATCCAGGAGAATGAGGACTGAAGATTTGGAAGCAGCTTTTGCGATCCGTAGGGCTTCTGTGACCGACAGTAGTGCAGTCTCAGTTGAATGCCCTTTCTTGAAGCCAGATTGGTTGACATCTAGCTGGTTGTTTAGAGACAAGAAGGATGTTACTTGGTTGAAAACAGCTCTTTCAAGTGTTTTTGCAATGAATGGTAGGAGAGAGATGGGTCTGTAATTCTCTACAAATTATGTTTTTAGCGTTGGTTTTTTAAGCAGTGGAGTAACCCGAGCCTGCTTGAATGCTGTAGGGAAAGTGCCAGTATGGAGGGATGAGTTGATGATGTGTGTGAGTGCTGGGAGAAGTGTGGGAGAGATGGCTTGTAGAAGGTGTAGAAGGGGATGGGGTCTAGAGGGCAGGTGGTAGGATGACTGGATAGGAGAAGTGTAGATACTTCTTCCTCAGATAGCGCAGAAAAGGAGGACAGAGGGATATTGGCTGTGGAAGGGGTCAGTGTGGGTTCCTGTGTGTGTGGAGCTGAGAACTGACTGCACTCTCAGAAAATAAAGTACATAATTGTACCTTTAGGGGTACAATGGCTTGTCACTGGGGCTGTACCCTCAAGGGTACAATATTGTACCCTTGGCATAGGGTACATATTTGTACCCTTGTGATTTGTACCTTAAGAGACCAGTCTTGTACCTGTGGTGACAATTTTGTACCATTATTTAACAGTACAAAAATGAACCCTTCAAAAATGGTACAAAATTGGCTTTGACAGGGTACAATCGTTGACTATAATGAGATATTACACACACGCAGAAGTAAAATAAAAATGTATTAAATACTTTTCATTTTCACATTTTCCAACATTTCATTTTAAACTTAATGTCTAGCTTTGACATGTAAATTATTATCATCTGAGTAAGTGTCATTTGCCTGAAAGTCCATTTCATGTCCTTTCATCTCGACGCCGGTTACTTCTATTCCTGCTTCTGATATTTTCTGAAGGACCTCCTCGGTTGAAAGCCCTGTAAGAACCATGAGTAACCGTGCTATGACTTCTTCTCCACCGATGGCCAAAAGAAAGAAAGGCCGCGACCTGGACGTTCTTTTAAATTGAGATTCAAGCAGCCAATCAGGGCTGGCTCTACATACACTCTCAGAAAATAAGGTACATAATTGTACCTTTAGGGGTACAATGGCTTGTCACTGGGGCTGTACCCTCAAGGGTACAATATTGTACCTTAACCTTTAAAAGAAATGGTACATATATGTAACTTTTAATGCTTTTTGATCCTCAAAAAGTTACATATATGTACCTTGAGGTCCAACAGCAAAAACTCCAGTGTTAATTGAACTCTCCTGGGAGTTAATATGACTCCAGACTCAAGAGTGTTAAAGTTAATGATATAATTAAGTGATTCATTGAGTGATGATTGAGCATTATTGAAGACACCTGATGTAAACAAGCAGACTCACTGAAGGCAGAAATATATTTTTTTAAGACACCGTTATGGAGATCAGTGTTTGCTTTAGTTGGGCTCTTGACCCTTAAAGCATTAACTTTAGATTTTGTTTGGCTGTTGTATCTGAGTTATAACGGCTATATGAACAAAGAGAAAAGTTGAGCAGGTTGTGCTGGTTATGTTTTGACATAATCATAATTTGACCTGAATCACTGAACTCATTTAAAGTCTAATCATAGACTTAAATGTTTATTGTTGATTACGGCATTACTGTGATTCTACAGCAAAAGATTTTCAGCATTTTCAATATAAACTAAATATGCGTAGAAGTTGTTCTGATCAAAAGACTTTGAAAATTCCTTTATGTAGACACACAAACATCAATAATCAGCCTGTGAATCTCAACAATGGTGACAGTAATAAAGCATGTTGCAGTGGCTGCCACCAATCACAACTCATTCATGGCTCCCATCATGCATTGCGGTATGAATAAATTATGATCTGAATTGTCTATGTAATTTCCTTTCCCTAATTGAATATTCTTTTTGTCATCATTGTTGAGATTCATAAACTGAATCTTGATGTCTGTGTGTGCCTAAAAGAAAGATTTGTTTTATCAGAACAACTTTTTAGAAATCCTTTAGATTATTTCAAAATTTCTGGATCTTATGCTATAGTATCACAGTGATGCTGTAATCAACAATAAACATTTAAGTCTGAGATTAGACTTTAAATGAGTTCAGTGATTCAGGCAATTTCTGATTATGTCAAAACATAACACACCACCTGATCAACTTTTCTCTTTGTTCATCTGAGAGTTATAACTCAGATACAACAACCAAGCAAAATCTAATGTTAACAGTTTAAGGGTCAAGAGCCCAACTAAAGCAAACACTGATCACCATAACGGTGTCTTAAAAAATATATTTTCTCCTTCAGTGATTCTGCTTGTTAACATCAGGTGTCTTCAATAATGGTCAATCATCACTCAATTAATCACTTAATTAGATCATTAACTTTAACAATCTTGATTGTTAATTTAACATTCATTCAAACGTTTAGGTTTTCACCAGGTTTGCACACACTGCAGGAGGGATTTTGGCCCACTCCTCCACACAGATCTTCTCTAGATCAGTCAGATTTCTGGGCTGTCGCTGAGAAACACGGAGTTTGAGCTCCCTCCAAAGATTCTCTATTGGGTTTAGGTCTGGAGACTGGCTAGGCCACGCCAGAACCTTGATATGCTTCTTACAGAGCCACTCCTTGGTTATCCTGGCTGTGTGCTTCGGGTCATTGTCATGTTGGAAGACCCAGCCTCGACCCATCTTCAATGCTCTAACTCAGGGCCGGAGTGGGACTCATTTTCAGCCCTGGAGTTTCATGCCTTAGACCGGCCCACTTTAGTTCCCGACTGACTATTAAAATAATGTAATTAAACCCTATATATACCTAACCTATAGTATATAAGGCCCAATCTTTCAAGGACTATCCGGCCTTTCCCCCTACCCCTACCCCTACCCCTCCAACCAAAAAAGAATCGAGACAACCCTACTACTTCACGGGAATGCGCAAAACGGAGGGGTAGGGGCAAGGGGTGAATTGGGATTGAGCCTAAGTCTGCAATAGTGCACTGTTCTGTACAGCCTTGTAATTCATCGTATTTTTCAAAAATATAATTTTCTATTCAGTGCAATATCAGTACACAGGGTTTTATAAATACAGAGGTCCCAAAAGTGATCTGGGGGTTCGGGGGCATATTATTTTTCCACTGTCATTGGCAAAGAACATCTGACTGTGTTAAATAGGAATCCATAGTAATAAAGTTATTCGCATTAGCCTATTATGCAATAGGCTATTGCTCTACCTGCTCTCCTCTCTCATCTCCATCTCCTTCTCTCGTTCTTCTTCTCACAGTCTCTTTATCTTTACCTGTAAATCTCCCCTTCCTGAAGATGCTTAGATTGATACATTCTTTGCAAAGTGATTATTTATGTCGGTCGTTTAAAATTTCCATTGTAAAACAGCTGTTTAGTTTAGCCACTTGCACCTTATCTCGTGAAGCGTCGCGTTGGGATTCGCGCGCGGCCGCAGCTCGCACTTCTGTGAACATAAATCCTGCTTGCTTTGATCAGTCATCTCAAACATTTTGCCATTGCCGACGAGCGGTTTTTGAGTGCTGAAGCAGCTCAGATGATGAGGTCGGTTATCGTCGCAATATGCGAATCATTGCAGCAGTTAATATTAGGCAATTATGTCACAACGTTCATTATACACTCAGGAAAAATTACCGAGGTCCAGACCTCGGAGACCTCAATGGTCGGTACGGCCCTGACTCGTAGGCTATTTGGCCGCTTGAGTTTCTAGAAATATTTTATTATTCTGGCCTTTTCAGCGCCGCCTTTGCGCCTATAGGCTATTATCCATGTTTTGTATCTCTTATTTTTTGTTCGCACATCTCTAACAAAGTGACTTTATTTTTTTTTTTGTGGGGCCGCGATAAAATAACAATAAAAAAAATAGTGGGGCTGCGCTATGACTGGAGCCTATAAGGAAAGCATTCAACCCTAGCAGTGCCATGACAACACCGGCCCTGGCCAATAAAACAGACCGGCCCACCGGGAATTCTCCCGGTGCTCCCGATTAGCCAATCCGGGCCTGCTCTAACTGAGGGAAGGAGGTTGTTCCCCAAAATCTCGCAATACATGGCCCCGGTCATCCTCTCCTTAATACAGTGCAGTCGCCCTGTCCCATGTGCAGAAAAACACCCCCAAAGCATGATGCTACCACCCCCATGCTTCACAGTAGGGATGGTGTTCTTGGGATGGTACTCATCATTCTTCTTCCTCCAAATACGTTTAGTGGAATTATGACCAAAAAGTTCTATTTTGGTCTCATCTGACCACATGACTTTCTCCCATGACTCCTCTGGATCATCCAAATGGTCATTGGCAAACTTAAGACGGGCCTTGACATGTGCTGGTTTAAGCAGGGGAACCTTCCGTGCCATGCATGATTTCAAACCATGATGTCTTAGTGTATTACCAACAGTAACCTTGGAAACGGTGGTCCCAGCTCTTTTCAGGTCATTGACCAGCTCCTCCCGTGTAGTTCTGGGCTGATTTCTCACCTTTCTTAGGATCATTGAGACCCCACGAGGTGAGATCTTGCATGGAGACCCAGTCCGAGGGAGACAGTCATGTTTAGCTTCTTCCATTTTCTAATGATTGCTCCAACAGTGGACCTTTTTTCACCAAGCTGCTTGGCAATTTCCCCGTAGCCCTTTCCAGGTTCTGTGCTGATTCACTTCTCTTTGTCCGGCTGCTGGAGGGGTTTCAGACGATCGACACGCATTCATACAGGCTTTATCGATCTGATCATGTGACTGTTAGTGGAATCAGTCTGTTCAGAATCTGTGGGAGATTACTGACAGAATTAATAAAGTTTGTAGCGTTTATACGCCCACGTATAAATATTATTAATTATTATTCATAACGAATTATGATCAATAATTAATAATTTAATTATTTTCAATTAATTACTGTAACAGAATCAATAATATGATTATTTATCAGTTCATCCAATGAACAGAAAGCATAAAGAATTATTAACTCTAGGAAATATAATATCTTCCTGGCCAAGAAAGAATAACCCCCTAACAGTAAATTAAGAAATAGGGTAAAAGCATAGGTAACTTTTGATCGAAGTTCAAGACAATAAAATTTGATAAGCACATACACAAGCAATATCTTTTCAAATACAAACCATACTTTATTGATTATATACTAACACCTAACACAAACAAGACTATTGATTATTCTAACAACTAATGTCTAACACAAACACACGCGCACGCATACACACACATTCATACAGGTTGCAGACAGGAAGAGAGAAAGAAAGAAATAAAGAAAAGAAATACACAATAAAGAAATACAAAAAAGAAGACTGAGTTTGGGAAGAATGAGTTTAAGGGTAAGAGGAAGGAATTCCGAATTCCTATATGCACTTGTAAGACATGACCTGAACGAACCATCAATCATTAATTTAAACCCTTCTATCGTTTCTTAGACAGATTATTACATTTATCAAAACACCAGTTAAGATTTTAGTCTGGAGGTAGTCTACTTGCGTCTTTGCTTTTGCGTTCCTTTTGGGGATTCCTTTGGTCAGCGTCAAAGGGGTTCGTTCGTTGGTTATGGTCTCCTCGTGCCTGGATAGATGGGGCGAGAACCAGTCACGTGTGGCTGGCGGTTGCTGATGGTTGATGAGTCTTTGAAGTTGAAAGCGTGCGTTGCAGCCGTGAATCGTGGAACGATACTTTGCAGCAAAACTTAAACTTAAAACCGAGACTTTCAATTGGAAAAGAAGAATAACACAAAAGAAAGAAACAAAATAAGATACGGAAAGGAGATGACTGGAATTAATTCTAACCCATCTGATCTTAATTTGGGTTGATCTGCTCGTCTGTTAACGTTACATGGTTACTAAAACCATCGTCTGCCGTCTCCGTCTTTGTTCTGCACTCGTTGAGAGCTCTTCTGTATCAGAACATTTTGAACGAACTTAGAGAGCGAACTGCCAACCCCCCCAACGCTCTGCGCTGGGTTTTAAAGGGTTTTTAAAACAAATAAAGGTTTGTTACCCTACCAATGAAGTCCTGACTGTTGCTTTGTTTGCGAAGTCATAAATCATGTCTTCCCTGGGGCGTTTCTCTAATGAAACTAAAAGACCAGATGCACAGTTTAGGCATGATTTCTAATTATCAGAATAATTATGAAACATTTTATAAAGATTTAATTGCAGCCATCTTTTAAATCATGAGCATACGATCCCATTGAAATGAAACACAACACACTTTCATTCACACATGCACCTAATAATTATAACAATTACATGAATTATATGGGATTAAAGCATATTAAATGGACACATGTATTGTAGAAACACATAGAATGATGTATGATGCTTTGATGTATGATGTCTGATCATAAGTCCATTGAAAATTGTTCTTGAAGGATTTTATGTATAGTTATTGGTAAAAATCAGTTCTCTGGTTTGAAGAGACAGAACACTGTTTGTTCGTTCAGAGGTCTTAAGGAGGAGGGGTTCAGGAATGTTTGCTGGTATCGATCCGTCTTGTAAAACTATCAAACATTGACCAGTTCTTCCTTCAGTTAACCAATAAAAGTCTTTGGTTAGCAGACTTTCTGGAGACTGTGGATGATTCATGGTTGGGTAATTTGAATCTGGAATGTGAGGACTCTTGTTGTGAGACCTTGGTCTCTGTCTTTCTCTTAACCAATCAGTAATTTGGCAACAAAGCTAGCTTTGACCAGTTATGTATTAGTGATGGGGCTGTAATTGGTCAGCCTGGTCGGCGCCTGGATCCTGTGACAAGATGGATGAGGATAGAAGTCCTGACCAAATCTTGAATTAATATTCTGTTTGAATTAATATTCTGGAAGAAGATTATTTGGTGGTTGGTTTCCTACTCATTGTCGCTACAAGTTTATTGAACAAACTCTTGCTGTTTCTCAGTTAATTTGTGCTGAATGTCTTGTGATTGTTCTTGCTCTCAACTATCAGTCAAGGACCTTTTGCAGACTGTTCTAAAAAAAAAAAATAGTAAGAAGAATATTGTGCAAGAATCTTCCACTGGAAAATAACAGGAAGTCGATGATGTAACTGCAACAGGGAGGAGGAGAACAAAAATGAAGCTCAAGCTGAACAACAAGATTTGTTTCATGCAGATATGATGGCATAAACCATTGCAAACCATCACATCTGTGAAGTGTTATCATGGACTTGTGATTGGTCAGATCCAGTGAAGGTGGCGACGGCTCCAGCAGCTTCAGGTAAGAGACACCATCTGTATATTAGGGATAGAGTATTAACTCTAAACAGTTCATTTTGGTTTGCAATTGACTTTTTGCTTTAAATAAAAGTTTAGGAAATGCCTCTGCTGATACATGAACTGTAACTTTAGTGGGAGAGATTCACATTATAGTTTTGTTTAAGTGTGTGTATGTGTATGTGTATGTGTGTGTGTGTGGAGGGAGAGGGAGAAAACTATTAGTTTTGATTATAAAAATGAAATGAAGAATTCCAACACGAAAAAGTGCCTATAGTCTTTGTCTTTATTCAGGCATATGAATGAACAATTAACCAGCTGGGGAGACAATGCTCAAACTCACAACACTCTATCTATGGAATATATAGTGAAAGACTAAGGGGAGTTTGACCATTCTATCCAATGAAACGATACATGACATCATATACATTGTATAACGAATCTATAAATGGTCAATATCCGGTAAGATATCCTTTGGTGCCTTGCGGTCCAGAGACTTCTACACAATGCATACAATAGAAAGAGCTATCCTTCTCTTCGGCGAGACCTGGGGTCCATTAATGAATACCAGATGTGCATTACATAAGAATCTGAGCATGCAGAACTGTTCTCTGAACATGACTGAGATAGGAAGAAAACTATAACTTCTAACAATGGCCCATTTGATAAGATAATTATCATATAACATAATTATCATATCATTCTCAGCATGTCCATTCTCATACATGAAAAATCCTTCAATCAAACATTTCCTTCAAAATCATGTATATTTTGCAGTTCTGGTCATTAAAGCATATTGAGAACATACAAAAGTATTAATATACTAATGATTAAGAGACAGACTAATTCTTCTGTCATTGGTGATTTAACACTTACATGAGGTCCAAAAACACTTTGTAGCATTTTTGTGCAAACATAACAGTCACCTGTTTTTCCTCTGGACTTAGCAATGAAGTTGGCTAACCTCCACCACATATTAGATGCAAATGCATATGCCACTTCTTGATTCAGCCATGTTTCTTTACCACTGCTAATAATGGCTTGTGTATGCTTAAGTACGTTTGTCAGCACAAACAGGTATAATGTCAATTTTGCAGACATAGCTTAATAGATTCAATAATAATTATTGCTAATTCTCAATCAGCAGTCTGGTTCCTCTTCTCCTTCCACGCCTCGTTTTTCTCTCGATCAGTGCTGGATTGTCCACTTCTGCATAGGCTTATGCGTTCCCCAGGGATGGAGCTCTGCTAGCATGGATCCACTGCGGCTGGAGGTCGGTCAGAACACCGGTCCTCGTCACAGCAATCACCGTGGAAGGCCCCAGATAGTCTCTTGGGCTTCAGACACTTTATCAACACCTGTTTTCCTGGAATGAAAGGATGAGTTGGCATTTCTGAAGGAAGAGGGAGAGAGAGAGAAACATCACCATTTATGCCATTTAAAATTTTAACTAGGAAATCCACATAATCCGCGATGATCACCTCCGTGTCACCTGTGGAAAAAATTGCCAGCACGACCTCTGACCCAAGGGGTCGGAAAAGGTCTACCCATGAGAATTTCAAATGGAGACATTTTTGTGGTTGTTAATGGAGACATTCTCATTTCTGTCAATACGGCAGGCAACAAATCAACCAAATTTCTGCCTTGTAGTGCTATGCATAAGAATTAGACACCCATGCTAAAGTTGACTAAAAAGAGGAATAAAAAATCATCTTTTGGAAATTGAACATGGAGATTGGCATGGTTTTATTTCAGTTAGCCTAATAGCTGGTTTGATTTGCATTGAGAGATGATCTTATGAAAAGTACTCCATGCCAATCTCTAGGTATGGTGAAGGCTATTTGATGATGTGGGGCTATTTTAATTCCAAAGGCCAAGGGAACTTTATCAGGATGCATAGTATCCTGGATCCATGAAGTAACTGGCCTTTAAAAATAAAAATCTGCCTGCCTCTATGGGAATTTAACATAGGGGTGTCCAGACTTATGCACCCTGTATTTTAAGGAAGAACATGTATTTATTTACGATACATTATTCATTCACAAAGAAAATTGGTGTCCTTAAAGGTTGAATTTTTCCAATTTTTTTTAATTAAGGCATTAAGTTCAGTTTCCAAAAGATGATTTTTTATTCCTCTTTTTAGTCAACTTTAGCATGGGTTTCTAAACTTATGCATAGCACTGTATCTGTTGGAGTTCTTTCACTTTTGTTTGGGTTTCATCTTGGGTTGGTGACAGAGCTCTGAGATTCCCGGTTTGTCATGTGTTTGTGTCTCTGGTTTGTTGTGAGCACATGGCTTGTATTGTATTCCTTGTGCCATGTGCTCTCCTGTCAATTGTCTAGCCCCTCCCATCTTGTTACCTGATTAGTGATTTATTTGCCACACCTGGCTTTCTTGTTACCCTCTTTTGTTACTTCCCTATTTAGTCTCCCTGTGTTTGCAGTCCTGTGCTGGTTTGTTGTCTATGTTTCCCTTGTGTTATGTTCCTGACCTATGCCTGTCTAGTTTTCCCCCATGGGCAGGTTTTTGTTTGTACCCTAAGAAGTAACCGGTAAGGTTGGCGTCATTTCATATTTCACGCGGGGACTCTATCGATTCCCACAGAGTTGATTTTCTTCCCCGTGAAGGAGACCTAGTACATGACAGATGACAACGAGAAACCGCTAGCACCTGTGTCAACGAGAAATGCATATGGATTATAATCAACATTTAATTCAATAAATGGCAAAACATTTGACTCATTGGAAGAACTCATTGAAATCAGTTAAAAACTTGGCTCCATTGGGCCGGCTCTGTTGCTGCTGAGTGGAAGAGCGTAAGGTGGAGTACGAGCTTTTGGCCCGTAGCCATCAGAGCTCCTAAACATCTGTTTCCCATTAGCCTGTTGCATCTCAGTTTTCTTCCTGCAAAACCTTGCTGTATGCTGTTAACCGTTTCAATACCGACACATAATGATGTGGAGATCGGGCCGGATCTGGTAATTCTTTGCAAATTGCCATCACTTCTGAGATATTAAGATGATGAATTTTAAATCCGTCTGATGTTTCCACAAAGAAAAAGCAGTCACGGTTCTCAAATCAGGGTAGGCTACAATCTGTTTTTAGTGGCTTCAGTGTGGAATGGA
The DNA here is from genome assembly GCA_022828995.1 of Vimba vimba. Lineage (NCBI taxonomy): Eukaryota > Metazoa > Chordata > Actinopteri > Cypriniformes > Leuciscidae > Vimba > Vimba vimba. Next base: position 10,993,959 of record CM040817.1, on the reverse strand, counting down.
ATGCTTTCATATCTGGAAGGGAGGGGTTGGAGCACTCTCCCTTCAGTCTGTGAGGACCTTTTTTTTTCGTCACAGTGGGAAACTCTAGGAATCTTTCCCTTTAATCTGCAAGGGAGAAATATTATTTTCTATCTTTTGGAGATTCATTAATTAACAGCGGACTAATTCCCCATTGTGAATCACACAACAATTTCTCCTCTAATCCAAATCAACTAAAACAAATTTCAAAGTAGACAAATTTGGAAATAGCCAAATAGAAAGCAAAGAAGAAAATCAGCAGTCTTAGTTAATTGTATTAGTACATTGGCCAAAAAGAAAGAAATACAGAGACAAAGAAAGTAGAAGAAAAAAAATCAGAGTGTATTATTCATTCATAGCCCAAAAGACCAAAGCTCTTTGAAATATCCTTTCGAGAGAGAGAAAAAAGTTCTCACCTCCAAAGTCTATTTCCTTCCTGCATATAGCTAGCTATAGCAAGGAAACCCCAAAGAAATGTAGAAAATGTCATGAATCTGGTATCCTTAAAATCTGTCTCCCTCTTCTGGTCACACACACCCACTCACACACACTCTCCATTATAGACATACACCTAACCTCACGCAGCTTCACTCACCCTCAGCTGTTTCTAGTTGCAACTTGTTATCACGCTAATTCTCTCACACCTGTTCTCTCTTCCCTCTCATTATGTTTGCTACTTCTAGCTTCCCCTTTTCCCTACTTCTTTGCCAGATTATTTCGTACCCTACTCATGCAAGAGGTTTCTCCCGACCTGCTGTAGCTGTCCTGTCTGAGTCCTGTGTTGTCCGAGTCCGATCTGTCATCCAGCCTGGCACAGGTCTATCTCTATCTGTTCGGTACGAACCCTTTTGCTCTGCACTCTGTCCAGCCCGCCTGCTGCTGACGAATGCCCAGAGCATTCATCTCTCCAACCATTTGCCGCTCACTCTTTAAGAGATCAGAGGACAGATCCCGCCGGATCCTGTTCTCAGACTGTTTGCTGCTGTCTACATTTAAAGAGAGACTTTCTGCTTTATGTTATTGGAGCATCAGCATTTACGGCTGCTTTTCTGTTATTTATCTGAAGAATATATTTCTGCTGGACTGATTTCTCTCTCATAATTAAAGAGACTGTTATTGTATTTCGCTTTTGGGTCCTATCTTTCCACATAACAGAAAAGTGATACATTTTTTCACGTTCTTCCTGTGTCTTAATTAAAACACAAGTTACACACTTAAGCCCTATTCGCACTGGACTAGTATTATCTGGGGACGTCGTGAGATTTAGAAATTACCCACCCACATCTGAATTTCGTGTGGCGCATTGACACAGGATAAACGAAGCCTGTGATTTACTCGAAATGACTGACTTATCTCTTTCTCTTTCTGCAAATTGTATAGTTATATTATATCATGGTGTATAGCGATATGACCCAGCAACCAAATATCAAAAGGGGAATTGTTACTTTACAAATTACAGACATGGCCGATTCGCACGGGATTAAGATCACAGACAACCTCCGCAATTATTACAAATTACTAGAGGTCACCAGGTAATACTTATCCCGTGCGAATAGGGCTATAGTCTGATCATGTTTATTGAGTGTTGTGCACCAATCAGGCTCCTTCTCTCACAGGTAACAGACAGAACAGATAAACTAACTGCAGGAGGAGCATTTGATGTGAAAGTAAATCTAAACGCTTCAGCTGCTGTTCTCTCAGCTTTTCTTTTGACTAAATCCTCGACATGTTTCATTTAAAGAGTGTGGTTTATACATTTTTAGTGCTGTTTTTGTTTTCTAAGAAGCATTACTCTTGTGATCTGTCTGGATTCACTAAAGATCAACCTTCCACACCTACAGGTAATAAATCTCTCCACACAGTTGCTGCCAAGCTGATTTTTAAAAAATGCTTATCTAAACTATTAATTCCTGTGGTAAGGGCCTTTAAATTTAATCATTGTACTCTGATAAAAAAGAGTGAAAATACATTAATTTTTATAATGGGCTTATAATGGGCTAATTGAAAAGCAAGCTTTCAGTTTAAACTTGTTTCCATCAGTTTAATAGCCTAGAAATCTAGACGAACCCTAGCGGCAGCAAATTTTATTTTGCAGCCAGGGTAGTCTAGCAACTCTCCGTTGGCTTGCGAGCTGGAAAAAACAACTTTAGTCAAGCCAATCACATCGTGTATAGAGTCGGTGGGCTGGCTTAACATAATGACGACAGAGTTGCGACAGTTCCCCCTGAATTCCCTGCTAATTGAAAACAAAGAAGAGCTGCTGCTTCTGGCGAACAGTAGTCTTTCCAATCGGCTTTGGAAGCGACTCTGGAAGACTTTCTTTGAGAAAAGAACAAAGAACGGCACTGAAGTCACTCTTAAAAAAGGTAGATGTGTTCGGACTACGTCACCTTGTTCCTTGCTCTGGTTGGTTGTAGCGTTATCATATTGCGTGCAGAAGGAATTTGAAAGACAACTGTTTATCCCACCCCTCGGATTGAGCCGTGCCAATTGTGAGTTCCCAGACTCAACATCTTGATGTGGGTCAGGCTTGTCAGGCTATCAGTTTAACACTCCCCATAAAAATTTGAATAAACAATTTTGTTTAATTGGTATTTACAGTGTTGGTGTGCAGAACACATGCAACTTTACTGACTGCAATAGCCTTAAACATATGCACAAGAGAAAAACAATACTTCCTTGGACGTAACACATAAAATTTCCATTTTTTATCAGACTTCCATCACTACTCTATCCTGCGCATGTTGTAAAATGTAATAAAAGCTGATAGTGATGAAACAGAGAGATCAGAAATAGCTGTTTTTTCAGGATAAAAAAAAAATCTGGTTGAAGTCAGTTGTAGTTCTTGTGTTTCTCTATTTTCTGTTCTTGTTGTTTCTCTTTCCTTCAGTGATTCTGCTTGTTAACAGCAGGTGTTCATCACTAATGCTCAATCTTCACTTAATTAATCACTGAATTATTTAATTCACTTTTTAAACACTCTTTAGATTAGGACCATATGTACTCTGATCAGAGTTAATTTAACTCTGGAGATTTTGCTGTGTACTGACCCTGAACCTAGCCTGGTCCTACCAGACTCTCGTACATTTCATTTGTACAGAGAGTCTGGCCTCTCTCCATTGACAAGCGTTAACTTCCTTGAAGGCGGCACTCTGTTGAAGTTTAAAACTATTGGATCTGCCCAGAGCCACTCTGGATCTGCCATAGCCAATCGCTAACGTTTGGTCGTGACTAAACTTCAACTCAAACTAGCTTACAACCTCGACATCATCGTTCTCAGCCACTCCCTCTGTACGCTGATTGGACCGGTAAAAAATTTACCGGAGAAAACCCAGACGACGTACTGAAGGAAAATGAAAATTGAGCGGAAGTACGTAGGAAGGCGGAGCCAGCCTACCCTGAACCTACCCCTAAACCTAACCTTAACCCATGTAGTTACCGTATATTACACAGTACTTTCTTAGGTAAATACAGTTAGTACACATGGTCATGTACTGTAAAATAAAGCACAAAGTCCTAAAATTCAATTGAGTTTTCAATATTTGTTGGATGAACTTCCAAGTACTTGAGAAAGTGGGTTATTTGTGGGCATTACTTTAAGTTTCTTTTCATTTTCACTTTCTCAGTAAGAACAAATGTACTGTCTTGTGTAATGAATGGTCCTTTCTTATACATGGTCCTTTCTTATACAACACACACACATTGTCCCAGAATATGCACACATACAATAGTTATCATATTGTAATACTGGTACCTCCGTCTTATAATACCACCGGTGCACCACAGGAGAGAGCCGTCGCCTGAGTATTGACTCTCGTCACAATCACACCTGAACTGCATTATGCTTATCAGCCTGGCTAGAAATAATTATGACAATAAATGAATAATAATTCTATGTGGTGGATATGGGCTTTCATACATCACAGAGTTTGTGAGCATTACCTGGCATATTAACTTCAGAGAACCAGACACTAAAGCAATGCAAACAGCGTGTGAAAATAAAAGATAGCTGCATTTCATTATCAGCGAATTCCACCAAGACAGAGTATAAGAGAGGATCAGCCAAAATGTCTCACTCTTTCTGTATTTATTGTTTTGTGATCCATTTCAGTCACAGCATTATATTGTAGAACAGAGGTTCTCTAAAAAAACATAAAAGTGTCCATCTCAGAGTAACAAAAAGCTATTTTACGGGTTATTGGACGCAGAGGCTGGATTTGAGTTTGCTCTCTAGAGTGAGTATGTGACTGTGAGAGCGAGGAAAAATGAATTAAATTGATCAAATGTTACATTTGAGACATTGAGAGACATTTTATAATGTCACAAATGCTTATATTTCAAATAAATGCTGTTCTTTTCTATTTCTATTTCTATTTCTTTCTATTCATCAAAGAATCCTGAAATAAAATAACTGTTTTCTACATTGATGTGAAACACTGTGTATGTGTGTGTGTCTAGTAAATTAACATGTACATTAAATGTAATACTGTTGTTTCTCTTTATAATTTTACATTATAGCTCAAATTGAACTCAATTTAATTTCAGCAATTTTCATTTTTAAAAATATTCTAAAAACTTGTTTCCCACTTTGCTCAAATATTTGAAAACATTTACAGTCTAAACTTTATTTAAACAAATTAATAACATAATCTAACCAGCTAATCAAAAAAATGTTTTAGCCAGGAAATCCAGTTCGAGGGGCGGCACCAAGCATGCATTTGAAAATCTCACTGCACACAATTGGATAACACTACGACCAGTCACAACAATAAACCCCATACTAGGGTAACCACCTGCTAATAAGCCCAAGGGGGGACAAGGGGTATGTTTCTGAGGGACAATGCGGGACACTGCCTGGCGCGGCGGTGCCCCCACCCCACGGGCAGACTCACTGATAGTGTTTACCCATTTCTAGCACATACCACCTTACATGGTATATTAATAATGCCCTATTCCTTTAAACATGTGTAATTGCTGATGTATGCTCATGAATAGGCCAACCAATGTGTATTTTTTTCTAAATAAAGATTCATAATATTTTGAACATTCAATGAATTGACAGATGCACTTCCACTTACGATTTACTATTTAATTTAATTTATTTTTCATTACAATTTATTCACTTTAAATAAATTGTAATATCAAATTATAGGATTAACAGGAATTGTAGTTGCAACACCACAGGAACAGTAAAAAAAAAAAATATATATATATATATATTTTAAAAAAAAATTTACGATTGACATCGTATTCCCCTCCATGTCCCAAAAAGCCCTCTCAGTATCCCCCTCAACATCTTTTAGCCACAAATATTCATTTTCCCAGTTCTCAGACTCAGTCTCTTTCTCCATTGTTCGAATTGGAAAGCGTGCATCTAAATGTTCCTTCCCAGTGTGTCTGGTATGCACGTACGTGTGCTGTCATGACAACAACGAAAAAGTTGACAACAACCTAGTCAGCAGTTCAACTGAGGGGTGGGTGTGGCAACAATAGCGTGCTGAAATGTCAAGTAATGTTCGTTTGGCTGCCTGAGGCTCGAGGATATAGAGAGACCAACTTTTTTTTTGAGCAAGCACAGATTATGCGTGACACGGTCTCAATTTGCGGGACGCATGAATTGGGCTTCAAACGCTGTCCGCGCACGCGCTATGCGAGACGGGTGGTCACCCTACCCCATACGCTACCAGCGGAGCTAACTGGTAGATTAGACTCTTACCGTATCCGGTCGGCAAAACAGCAAAAACGTCCTTCTTGCAAAGGAACGATTCGAGCGCCGTCTTCTGTTCCTCTAAAGCCAAGTCTATTCACTATCCAACTCGTTCATTATAGTGGCCAAAGCCGTTTCAAACAACTGGTGTTCATCCATAGGCATCTTGCAATGTTTACTAATGACTTTGACATCACAGCGCTGTCGTCTTCTGTTTAGCTCGCCTCTGGCCCGCCTATATCAGATAACCCGCTGTGATTGGTGCAGCTCAGATCGAGGGGCATATTTAATGAGCATCATTACTAGACACCAGAGTAACTCGCTGAGCAAATTCAACTTGTGTATATATATATATATATATATATATATATATATATATATATATATATATATATATATATATAAAATGCAGACGGTACATGTATTTTTTGCACATATATATGTGTGTATGTGTATGTATATATATGTATATATAAAATTCTAAATATGAAAAAAAAATTCTCAATTTACTCCAATAGTTGATAAAAATGTGTCTTAATATACTCATTTTAAATTCAATTAATAAAAATATCTAACTTAAAAAAAAAAAACATTTTAAATAACAAAAAAAAATCACATGTATGAAAACATGAACAGTCTACATTGTTAACATTTAACATTTAGGTATAACATTTAATATTTAGATTTAACTATTTAAAATATCTCTACGTTGACAAATATTGTTGTAAATGTGCTAAAAAGTGACCGTCAAAAATTCATGCCAGTTTTTTTAAACATTGTTTGAAGCTAAATGTGACAAAATGTTGCTGCTATTTTCAGCGTGAGCCGCTTTACAAACAGCGCCCCATACAGTCTGAACTTACTAATTTTAAATTAAATTGATAACAAAATCTAACTAATCAATCTAAAATTAGTTTTAATGCACTTTATTCATTCATATTAAAATATTAAAGTATTTATTGGACAAAATCAGTGTGTTTGATGGGCTGTAGTGAGTAGATGGAGCCAGTAGGAGTCAGCAGAGCTTCAGATGATGTTCATCAGTCACTAAGATAAACTCAGATTGTGTTTAAAGACTTCTATACTCTACTATTCTCCTGTGAAATTATCAATCAATAAACCTTAATAATAATTACCATTAGATTTATAGTGACTGTTTTGCTTTGGTTTCTACTTGATCATTCTACAGTGTACATGTTTGTTCATATGTGAACTACAGTGTGACTGTGTGCTGAAGTGAGTCTGTGTGTTTCAGGTGTTGCACACGGCCGAAGCCTTCCAGAAGATTCTGCGTGAGGAAGAGAAGAGGAGGAGGAAGGAGGAGAAGAGGAAAGAGATCCACAAGGGCCTGCGCATCTCTCGCTCTCGCAGCGAGTTATAGAGGCGGGAGAAGCTCACACTCAATCAGGGAGCCTGTGCTGGATCTCTCACGGGCCTCGACAGGTTTACAGGTTTCACACCGAGTCTCTGAACACTTCTGTGTTCAACTCTGTTTGATTGAGGAGGCTCTGCGTTAGATCCACTGCTGGTAATGTGTGTGTGTGTGTGTATAAGTGCTGTAGCTCTGTACTGGGGTTAAGGGGGAGGGGTCAGATTAATGGGGTAGGTAAGAGTGGGAGGAGTTATCTTATTGGGTGGGGTCATGCCTGTAAGGGTAGCCCGAGTGGGTGTGGTCAAGTATAGTGGGTGGAGTATTCAGTGGGAGAGTTAATAGTGAGCAGAGCCATAGAGAGAAAGAGTTGCGACACTCCCATAGACCTCCGTTGTAAACAATGGCGGCGCTTTTAACCGCCTACTTCCGGGATTAGAAGATCGGAATAGTTCTAAACACTGTCATTTTGGCGTTGGACACCATTCACTTACATTGCAGCGCGTCGAGTTGTTCCAGAGTTAAGTTGTTGAGATATCGACCACTTTTGAATTGTCAACTGTCTATATTGTATCAGAGGCCCTTTGCGATGCTTATACTGCTGGTCTTCATTTGTACATGCACAGCGTAATTATTTATATTTTATGTTGGATGTTTCAACCAATTTTCAAGCACTGCGCTAGCTAGTTAGCTAGCGCGACTTCGTCAGCTGTCACTGTGACAGTAAGAGTTCGGTAATGAATCGCTACCACCTTTATAGCAACTTTTATTTAATTTAATTTTTTGGGATATACTAACTTTTCATTATGTTTTATTGTCTTGAGTGAAGCGGCTTGTGAGAACAATGCTGGACCTCTAGGATTGTTATGGGATCACCAGTCCTGTCTGTTTAATGGATCACCTGCCCCTGGTTTTTGTTTTTCTTGTTCACACACAAGCACACATTTTTGTTGTCTGTCATTGTTTAATAAAAAATATTTAAGCGAACTCTGAACGGACGGCCACGGCAGACCTCTTTGCGTGATCACGAAGGTGTAATGGCTGAATCAAAATTTATAAGCAAAATCACGGGAATCAATAGCCTAATACAGCCCAGTTGTGCTAAAATAAATATCATGAGACGTCCATCATCAGATGAATGATATGGAAAAGTTAAGTTAGAGCCGCTAAAGCCAGTGCTACTACCCATGCGAACATGAACACTATGCTTTTCCCTCCAAAAATATAGCCTAAAACTTATCTCCAAATGCAAAACTGACATTAACAAAATGCAATAATGCAATAACAGCTGAAAAAGTACTTGGGTGTGTGTTTTATTTTATATTTACCGTTCAATAATGCAATCGCTGCTGTCTGTCCCATAGAAGAACATGACAGCCAGCGTGTGTTTTAGAACTATTGCGGCTTACATGAACCACGTGACAGCCATAGCGGCGACATCAAAGAGTGTCGCAACTCTTTCTCTCTATGGCTCTGATAGTGAGTAGGAATGGTCTAAGTGGGCGGAGTCTTCTTTGCCAGGGTAAAGATAGTGTGTGGAGTTTGTTAAGTGGGCGGAGTCTAAGTGGGTTTTGTGTCTCGGATGAAGGTATTTTGGACACTGCAGTGGCAGATTATTTCGATATTTAACACAAACTTGATACGTACGTTTGATATAAAGTCAGAAATTGTTTCCACACATATAAAATCCATTTGTTTAGATTAAATATAAATGCTTTATTTGGGGATACCTTATAGTCTAATAAGAGAATTGTTGGTGATTTAATGTCTTTCTGCTTTCTTTTGAAACTATTATTGATTAAAGATTTGTATATTTAGCCCATATGAAACGGACGAGCGTTAATGATCTGACCTCAGATCAGAGCTGCACTGCCAGAGAAACTCTTTAACCATGAATCTGAATCAAACTGATGTCAGTGTGAATACGGTTCTGTGCTGATTCGCTTCAGTTTGTCCGACTACTAGAGGGGTTTCAGACGATCGACACGCTTTCATGCAGGCTTTATCGATCTGATCATGTGACTGTTAGTGGAATAAGTCTGTTCAGCATCTGTGGGAGATTATTACTGACAGAATTAATAAAGTTTATTGAACAAACTCTTGCTGTTTCTCGGTTCATTTGTGCTGAATGTCTCGTGATCATTCTTGCTCTCAACTACTAGTCAAGGACCTTTTGCAGACTGTACTAAAAATAGTAAGGAGAATAATGTGAGGGAATCTGCCAACAACAACAGGAAGATGTTTTAACTGCAACAGGGAGGAGGAGAACAGAAATGAAACTAAAGCTGAACAACAGGATGTGTTTTATGCAAAATGATGGCATTATAAACCATTGCAAACCACATCTGTGAAGTGTTTTCATAGACTTGTGATCGGTCAGATCCAGTGAAGGTGGTGACGGCTCCAGCAGCTTCTGGTAAGAGACCGTTTGTTTACACTGTGTACATAAGGAATAGTTTAGTTTAGATGGGGGGAGGGAGTTCATATTTAACTCTAAACAGTTATGCAGTTAAACATTTTGGTTTGCAATTGACTTTTTGCTCTAAATAAAAGTTTAGGAAATGCCTCTGCTGATACATGAACTGTAACTTTAGTGGGAGAGATTCACTTTATAGTTCTGTGTGTGTGTATAGTTTGTGAGTGTGTGGAGAGGGAGAAAACTACTAGTTTTGATTCTAAAACTTTTGCTGTACACTACAAATACTGCAGAAACTGCTTGATCTCATTCATTCAAGGCCAAAAACCAACAGAAAACTGTAGCATAATGTACACAATGTAATAAGTATTACATTATTGTTGTAATAAAGTGTTCATAATGTAATAATTTTCTCAAAATGTACTAAAATCTTGAGCTCATAATTGTGGGCCTTATAGGCCATTTATATATATTTATATACATAATTATATATATGATCGGTGTTGTGCACCAATCAGGCTCCTTCTCACACAGGTAACAGACAGAACAGGTAAGTGGTAAGTACTTGGTTACTTACGTAACCTCTGTTCCCTTAGAGATGAGGGAACGAGTACTGCATTGCAAACGCTGTGGGAAAACTCCTTTTCTCGAGAATATTGAAGCCTTTATTTTAAAACGCATTGCAGCTGTACAGCGAGAACGAGCTGATAGGCTGTGCTGCGGCAACTGCACGAACCTATGGCGAGTGAGCAGGAGCACGCGATCCAATGGGAGAGCCTGGCGCTCTGCCAGACTCAACCGCGCCAAATTGGACTCGGCAGAAGAGTATAAATTCAGAGAAAACTCTCCATATGACAGGTCTATACAGGTCGACTGAAGCAAAACACCTGATATGAGCGAAATACCACGGCAAGGCAACGCAATACTCATTCCCTTATCTGTAAGAGAACCGAGGTTACGTAAGTACCAACTCAGGGATGGCCTGCCAAGCCAGAGCCCGATGAGCCAGAGGTAAGATCATATCTGACGGTGGAACACCCAGACTCGGGGGGCCCGAACTGACAAGGGTTTACGTGAGAGATTTTGCTCGATTTGTGCTTTTTGTGGGTCGCTGTTAAAACAGCGTTTGGGTGCAGGGGTGTGTGTCAGATGACAGGCCCATGTTCTGCATTTAATACTGCTCCAGCCAACTGAGCTGAAGAGGGGGCTGTGAGAAGCACTGGAGCGGTCTTCAGGGCTGGTCCGGCTCCGGCGGGACATAGACCCCTCTTTCTGCCGGCTAGAACGGCTTTTTGGGCTCGTGGTCGAGCGTGAGCTTCGGCCGAGGGCCCTGGCGCTTGGGGAACAGGAACCGTTTCACTGGCTTCAGACGCTGGCTGGTTTCAGCCTCTGGGCGGCGTGCTCTTGGGAGGAAGCGTTTTGGGAGGAAGTGCTTCATAGCCTTCCGAGCTTCGGTGAAGCGCTCTGCGAAGCCGCTGACTGATGGGCCGAAGAGACCAGTTGTGGAGACCGGTGAGTCGAGGAAGGCGGTCTTGTCCACGTCCCTGATCTCAGTCAAGTTAAGCCACAAGTGGCGCTCCAATACTACTAGGCTGGCCATGTTGCAGCCGATGGCCTGAGCAGTGGTCTTAGTCGCAGTCTGTAGCACTTCGGAGGTTCTTGAAGGTGTCCGGGTCAGGCCCTGACTCATCCATAGCTCGAAAGAGCTTAGCCTGGAACACCTGAAGGGTCGCCATGGCGTGTAGTGCAGAGGCAGCTTGACCAGTGGAGGAATATGCACGGCTGGCCATAGCCGAAGTAGCTCTGCACGGCTTGGACGGGTGCACTGCTTTTGTCCTCCAACTTCCTGCAGTGGGAGGGCACAAATGAGCGGCGACCGCTTCCTCAAGTGGCGGGAGCATCATATAGACTTTTTCCTCAGCGCCGTCAACAGTGGAGAGCGAGGTAGAGGAAGAAGAGCGCGTTTGCGCTGAAAAGGACGCGCACCAGCTTTTTGTGAGCTCTCCGTGGACCTCGGGGAGAAATGGAGTGGCGCGCTGGCGAGAGGCCTGTTGGTGCCCCGGCAGGTACCACTCGTCGAGGCGGTTTCTGGCGGGTTCAGCTAGGGAAAGCCAGTCGAGACCCAGCTCATCGACAGCGCGAGACATGACACAGAGAAGTTCGGCGTCAATGCTCACTCTCAGATGCCGCCACTGAAACTGCGTCATCCAGTTCCTCAGCAGATCCGTCCAAGGAAACGAGTCCCACCGCTTCACGAGAGGGGCGTTGGTCGCTTCTAGCGAACAGAACTGGAGATGGAGGTGTAGGCGAGGCACGCGGGGAAGGACCTGGCGTGCACGCGCTGAAATCACCATGTTCAGGGATCCTCTGATCGCGCCGCTTCTTCCTACGGGGCTCCCGGGGCGCCACAGATGGAAGGTGGGCGGGTTCACTCTCTGAAGTAGTGAGAGCGAGTCTGGATCGGAGTGATGACAGGCGCCTTTAGTGAGCGCTGCCTCTGCGTGCTCAGGACTGAGACAGACAGCTCACTGGATGTGTCTGTCTGACACATGCAGGAGAACCCCGCAGGATTCGCAGATGGGGAGCGGCATTTGAAAAAACGCACTCCGCTGTTAAAACAGCGTTTTGCTCTTTTAGAAAGCGTCTAAAAGGATACTCGCTTGCTGGGCCAAGTCTGCCAACGGCGCAAAGCTGTTCCGCTAAGAGGCTGTTCTATGGCGAGCGGCTTCCAATCCGGAGAAATCAGCGACGAGGTGTGTCTCAGAGCTGAAGGAGAATAGATCTGTCATATGGCGAGTTTTCTCTGAATTTATACTCTCCTGCCGCGTCCAATTTGGCTCATTCAAGTCTGGCAGGGCTCCAAGCACTCCCATTGGATCGCGCACTCCTGCTCACTCACCACAGGTTCATGCAGTTGCTGCAGCACAGCCTATCAGCTCGCTCGCTGTGCAGCTGCAATGCGTTTTAAAATATAGGCTTCAATATTCTTGAGAAAAGGATAAGGGAACTAGGGAACTAATAAGGGAACTGTAGGCGGAACATTTGAAGTGAAAGTAAATCTAAACGCTTCAGCTGCTGTTCTCAGCTTTTCTTTTGACTAAATCCTTGGCATGTTTCATTTAAAGAGTGCAGTTTATTAAAGTTTTGTGCTGTTTTTGTTTTCTAAGAAGCATTACTCTTGTGATCTGTCTGGATTCACTAAAGATCAACCTTCCACACCTACAGGTAAGAAAATCTCTCCACACAGTTGTTGCCAAGCTGATTTTTTTTAAAAAATCTTATCTAAAGTATTTAAAGTATTAATTCCTGTGGTAGGGCCTTTAAATTTAATCATTGTACTCTGTAAAAAAGAGTGAAAAGACATTCATTTTTATAATGGGCTAATTGAAAACCATGCTTTCGATTTAAACCTGTTTCCATCAGTTTAATAGCCTAGAAATCTAGACGCACCCTAACAGCAGCAAATTTTATTTTGCAGCCAGACACTGATTGTCTAGCAACTCTCCATTGGCTTGCGAGCTGGAAAAAACAAATTCTAGTCAGGCCAATCACATTGTGTATAGAGTCGGTGGGCGGGCTTAACATAATGACGGTAGAGTTGCGACGGTTACGTGTGGATTCCCTGCTACTTGAAAACAAAGAAGAGCTGCTGCTGCTAGCGAACAGCTGCCTTTCCAATCAGCTTTGGCCGTGACTCTGGAAGACTTGAAGTTAAGCTTTTCTTTGAGAAAAGAACAAAGAACGGCACTGAAGTCATTCTTAAAAAAGGAAGATGTGTTCGGGCTACACCACCTTCTTCCTTGCTCTGGTTGGTTGTACCAATCACCTATTGCGTGCAGAGGGAATTTGAAAGACAACCGTTTATCCCGCCCCTCAGATTGAGCCGTGCCAATGGTGTGTTCCCAGACCCAACATCTTGATGTGGGTCTGGCTTGTCAGGCTATCAGTTTAACACTCCCCATAAAAAAAAATTTGAATAAACAATTTTGTTTATCGGGTATTTACAGTGTGTTGGTGTGCAGAACACATGCAGCTTTACTGACTGCAAAATACACAGCAATGACAAGAGAAAAACAATACGTCCTTGGACGTAACGCATACAATTTCCGTTTATTTATCGAACTTTCATCACTACTCTATCCTGTGCATGCTATAAAATGTAATAAAAGCGGATAGTGATGATACAGAGAGATCAGAAATAGCTGTTTTCTTAGGACAAAAAATATGTGGCTGAAGTCAGTTGTAGTTTTTGTGTTTCTCTATTTTGTGTTCTTGTTGTTTCTCTTTCCTTCAGTGATTCTGCTTGTTAACAGCAGGTGTTCATCACTAATGCTCAATCTTCACTTAATTAATCACTTAATTTTTTCAATAACTTTTTTAACACTCTTTAGAGTAGGACCGTATGTACTCTGATCAGAGTTAATTTAACTCTGGGGATTTTGCTGTGTACTGACCCTGAACCTAGCTTGGTCCTACCAGACTCTCGTACATTTCATTTGTACAGAGAGTCTGGCCTCTCTCCATTGACGTTAACTTCCTTGAAGGCGGCACTCTGTTGAAGTTTAAAACTATTGGATCCGCCCAGAGCCACTCTGGATCTGCCATAGCCAATCGCTAACGTTTGGTCGTGACAAAACTTCAACTCAAACTAGCGCATGACCTCAACGTCATCGTTCTCAGCCACTCCCTCTGTGCACTGATTTGGTCCAGTAAAAAATTTACCGGAGAAAACCCGCGAATATACAGAAAACCCAGACGACGTACTGAAGGAAAATGAAATTGAGCGTAAGTACATAGGAGGGCGGAGCCAGGCTACCCTGAACCTACCCCTAAACCTAACCTTAACCCATGTAGTTACCGTATATTACCCAGTACTTTCTTATGTGATTACAGTTAGTACACATGGTCATGTACTGTAAAATAAAGTGCAATCAAAGACCTAAAATTCAGTTGAGTTTTGAATATTTGTTGGATGAACTTCAAAGTACTTGAGAAAGTGGGTTATTTGTGGGCAATTCTTTAAGTTTCTTTTCATTTTCACTTTCTCAGTGAGAACAAATGTACTGTCTTGTGTAATGAAGGGTCCTTTCTTATCATACAACACACACACATTGTCCCAGAATATGCACATATACAATAGTCTTCATATTGTCATACTGGTACCTCCGTCTTATAATACCAACGGTGCACCACAGGAGAGAGCCGTCGCCTGAGTATTGACTCTCGTCACAAACACACCTGAACTGCATTAAGCTTATCAGCCTGGCTAGAAATAGCCCAGATCGCACACGCTTAATGAATAAGTCATGGCAACTTATGTATTTACATTACTTTAACTCATCAAAAATTGTACGAAATTTCAACTTTTTTGAAATTCGAAATTTAAGTCAGCTTAATATAATTTAAGTTGAGATGACTTGCACTGCCAAGTTGATTATAATTTAAAACAATTAGGCACCAAATGAACTTAAGCTTGAAATTAGTGGATTTTTACCATGCATATATCAGTGAACATCACATGGATTTTGTATGTGTGAAACCCGGTTGTGTTTCTTGTTGTCTGCGTTTCACAAGATCTACTGGATCAACTGAGGCATTCGACTGAATCAAGATGCTGCTGATCATTGAAGCTCTTCTTCTCATTTCAGCTGCTGTAGGACAGGTGAGCTTGTGTTTGAGTATGAATATTACAGACATGAATACTGATGACTGATCATTATGATTCCTGTTACTGCAGGATCACAGAACTGCTGTTGAAGGACAGATATTTCCACTGGATATGGCAGAGAATTCAGTTGATGACCAATTTGACGGGTGTACAAAGAAGATGGAACATCGAGTGCAGACAGAATTTCTGAAGAAGGAAATGTCTAACCCTGAATTTGCAGAAGTTTGGACAGATGCTGAAAAGAATCACAAACCACCAGGAGATCATTTGTCAAAGAATCATTCAATCGCAATTTATGTGTACACTAACTCAGATTTTAAGCTATTTGAGAAATTCAATAATGCTGTTCGTACTGATAAACAAAAATATAAAAACGGGACATATTCATGGTATTCACTTCACTTTTGGTTAACAGAAGCGATGCAGATTCTGAAGAAAACACAAGCTAATTGCTTCAATACTTACCGTGGTACTGGAGTTGAATTTGATAAGAATGTTAAGGGCAAAGAAGTTCGTTTTGGCCGGTTTGCTTCATCCTCTATTAATCGTACAGTAGCAGAACGGTTTGGAAAGAAATCTTGTTTTGAAATCTACACTTGTTCAGGTGCTAATCTGATAAAATATTCAAAGTTTCCTGATGAGGAAGAGGTGCTGATTCCTCCATATGAGACATTTAAAATCAGTGATGTGAAGCAGAATGATCCCTGGTGTGAAACTGTGTACATTTTGAATAGCTATACAAAAAGAAGCTTCCTGAACTGTGCAGCAAGCAGTGGAAACCAAGTTGCTTTTTTAAATGTTTTATTAATTTTAATTTTTTTTTTGCCCTGTGGTTAGCTACTAATCAGATAAGCACTGCATGTTTCTTGTTGTTGTTATTAAACATCAAGTTAATTGTCATGCTTTATTGGATCAAATATTCATGCACTGGTCAGCAGTGGGAAAAGTCAAAGGAGCTGATTTGAAATATATTGGAAAACTGAAATCTGAGTCTTTGCAAAATATGCAGATAATACAACTTTTACAACTTTTAAAAAATACAAAAATACAACTTTTAAAATAATTGTAATTATATTGTATCAACCAAATTCAAAACTTGTTTATAATATGGTAAATAAACTTGTAATTTGTAAGGGTTACAGTGATAACCTGAACACAATGAGCACAAAACTCAAGATCAAGAAAGTATGTGAAGTTCATTGACCTTTAGGGTTGTTGTGTCATGTGACACTTTAATGTGTACTTCCATTTTAAATTCCCAGGGAGAAGAGAAAGTTCAGCCCAAACTGACCGTTTGCTGTGAAGCTGTCTTGCCAAATGCTGATGCCATTTTATATGTGATGCAAATGCTTTGTGCTTAAGGGAAAACCCTGTGATTTCTGAAGGGTATAAATTGTGAGACCTTCAACTGTTCGAGGCCGATCCTCGTGGTGAAGATACTCGTATTTTTTTTATGTTGATTTTTATTCTGTACTTTGTTATTAAAACAAAACCATTGAAAGTGGTGATTCGTAAAACTTCTCTATAACAAGTCTCAGAGTGATTTTCTTCTGAAAACTATTATCTGAACCTGGACAAAAATCCCATCGAGCCTCAAGAACATGAACATCCAGACTGAGTTTGGCACAGACTCCCCTTGGGAATTTCTAACCAGCGGACAGCGCTAAAAACCTGAAGGTAATCAAAATCTTTTTGTTTTGTATAGGTTATGGAGAGGTGTGATGTGTGAAATCTTAGTCATTTAGGGGGAATATAAATACATCAGGATACACAGCAATCTGGTTTACAAGACTGATGTCAGTGTGAATGCGGTTCTGTGCTGATTCGCTTCAGTTTCTCTGGGAGGAGAAGGGGATTCAGATGATCGACTCACTTCGAGACGCTTTCATACAGGCTTCATCGAACTGTTCAGCATCTGTGGGAGATTATTACTAATAAAATAAATAAAGTTTATTAAACAAACACTTGATTCTCAGTTCACTTGTGCTGAATGTCTTGTGTGCCAACAACTGATTATTCTTGCTCTCAACTACAAATCAAAGATTTGGAAGAATTTACAAATGAAATTTGACAGAGAATGAACATGCAGGAATTCGCTACAGGACGACAAATTCGACAAAACAGGAAGATGATGAAATTGCAACAAGCAGAAGCGAAACGGAGGTGAAACTAAAGCTGAATGACGCCTGAACAACAGCACGGCTCCTACTGAGTTTTTTCTGCAACGTTATGTTTTATGCAAATATGTTGACAATATAAACCATTGAAAAAATATCTTGAGATGTTACTTATGATGTGAATTGTATTTCTTTTCCGCATGGGAGGGGGTGGGGTCAGGTGGGCGGGGCCACATGAGTAGGCGCGATCAGATTAATGGAGTAAGTGGGAGGAGTTATCTGATTGGGTGGGGTAATGCCTGTAAGGGTAGCCTGAGTGGGCAGGGTCAATTATAGTCATCAGTTGGAGAGTTAATAGTGAGTGGGAGTGGTCTAAGTGGGCGGAGACTTTGCTAGGGTAGACAGAATGGGTGTGGTCATGTATAGTGGGTGGAGTCATCAGTGGGAGAGTTAGTGAGTGGGAGTGGTCTAAGTGGGCGAAGTCTTTACAAGGGTAGACAGAGTGGGTGGGATTATTTATAGTGGGTGGAGTCATCAGTGGGAGAGTTAATAGTGAGTGGGAGTGGTCTAAGTGGGCGGAGTCTTTATAAGGGTAGACAGAGTGGGTGGGGTTAATTATAGTGGGTGGAGTCATCAGTGGGAGAGTTAATAGTGAGTGGAAGTGGTCAGATTAATGGGGTAAGTGGGAGGAGTTATATGATTGGCTGGGGTAATAGGTGTGTTCGACATCGGCTGCGGCTGGATGTAACCGATCGGCGAGAGTAGCCGCGTGCAGGCGGGCAGGAGCTGGAAACGGAGACGTGAAGTCGGACACTTTCTGGTTCCCGTGGTGACCGCTCACGTGGTGTTTGCATACTTTACCACAGCTGAAGTGAAATAAATGCAATATTTGACAAATAATACACAGATGTTTCAGAGACATTTTCATTCAATACTTTATGTACTGCTTCATACAGCGTCTGTCTGAACAAGAATAAAGTTCAACATAAGCTACTAACAATGAAGTGGAGTCTACATTTTTTAATCAGTTTTAATTTGATAAACATGACACAATATAACATCGCAACTACATGAAAAGAGTGTTTACTGTTATAAAAAAACTGATTTGTGAGCTTTAGAGGAACTAAAGGTGTTTGAATAAACACGAAACACGCGTGATCGTTGTCATGCGGTAAATCCAGCTAATCGTGGAACAGCTGTGTCTAGCTTGTGTGTTGACTGAACTGTGCGCGTGTCCCATAATGTACTCTGTGCCTCTGGAACCATCTGTGTGGCTTGCATCACGGAAGATGATGGTAGGAAGACTGTTGAAATACAGACGAGTGGGCTGAGCTTGCGTGATGGAACTGTGATGGTGGCCCAGTGGTGTCTGGTGATGCTTGAGGCTCTGGATCATCCAAACAAAAACAAGCAATGCAGGTTTGAGAGGTGGCGCCCTGTTGAATCACGACTTGCTTTATGGCACAACGTCACATCAACAACATATGAAGCAGCCTCTATGGAAGACACTAACATGCATTTCAGACGAAAATGAAGAAACGAAGAAATGTGGACGGAAGAGTCAAGGAAAAGAAAACTAGAGACGTATTTACGACAGTAACGTTAAATACAAGTACTCCACAGTGACTCTAGAGGTCACTGTTTGACAAAAACTATATAGTATGCCTTTAATTTGCAGTTCTACAGGCGGGCAATTATGGACAGTGATTCTGGTAAGAGAATCAGGCATGGGAGAAGTATATCCTCTTCAAACTTCTCTTTAATAGCACTTTTCAGGCAGTAAGTGACATCTATTTACAATATCAGGATGGTAGGGAAAGTTATATGGTGTTATCAAGTTGTGTCGTGATCTGTATAATATATAAATATAAAGGAATACAGTATGAATACAATATATCTGTACTAGGGCTGGGAATCGATAAAAAAAAAAAAAAAAAAACGAATTAATTGCAAAATTTGCTGTGATTTATCGCAATTAATCGCATTTTCCCCAAACTTGTAATCATCAATTTTTAAATGTAGAATCACTAATTAAATTAAACAACACACAAAAAAAGGGAAAGAAAGAAAAATGTCCACACAAATTGGACAGAAAATAGCCCTTAATTAAAATATTAAACATCAATATATCAATATATTATTCTTCACTCAGTGCAATGCAACATACTCAGACTTAACAGATTTATTTTTTGACTAATTATCAAAATAAAGTATAGTCATACAAAGCTATTATTACCAGAGCATGTGATCAGAGCAGGTAATTTTACCATTGTTGCCCAGCATGGCTATACCAGCTCAGCAAACAGAAGTCTACTAGAGAAATGTCACGTTATTTGATCGAACTTTGCTTTTCCAGTGCGTGATCGGTACATGATTGGAGCGCTTGGGCCGTTAACGACAGAGCAGAATGCGCAGCGCAAACACAGAGCGTAACATTGAGCAGAGAATGCAGCGCGCCGACACACACACACACGGAGTGGAAAAGACCCGCTCGTGAAGTTACTAAACAAGCTGCGCGAGAATGAAACCTGATCGCCGAACACGGAGGGGCGGGACAGCATATTTTCGGCCTTTTCAATAGCAGCCGCAACAGGAAGTCATTAAAATGAGGGGTTTTTTTTGATGCGTTAAACATCTCAAATGAATTGCAAAGATTAACGCGTTAATTCCCCCAGCCCTAATCTGTACACAAATTACCTCACAAAGTATCAATAACTGACTAAACAGTCATCACAAATGAATACTCAACTGTAAGATAACAAATAAACATTATACAGTATGATGAGATAAATTCCAATATAAAGCATGACGCAGCATATAATAACAACAGCATGTGTTAAGGATTAGCATCTATCCGTGATCTCCATTTGCATATCACAATCTTCATTTTGACATTCACAGTAACAATTACAAAGTGTTTACTAAACAATATTCACATAAATGCTCACATTAGTTGCATGAACGCACAACATTGAACAATATCAGGGAGAGCACGAACTAAGCACAAACTATGCACAAACTATGCACGAACGCTGCTGACGTATTTCTGGTAGAATCTCAGCCAGCGTCTTTACTTCCGCATAGCACGTTCTATAGTGCAAAAAACTTTCATAAAATTCATATTCTCAGAAACGGAGACAACTATTTTAGAAACCGATTTGCTAGTCGGATTTCGCATGATATGAGAGAATACTCTCCCTCAAAGTTGTCGATGTAGCTTGAAATATATAATTTAAAG
Organism: Vimba vimba; assembly: GCA_022828995.1. Taxonomy (NCBI): domain Eukaryota; kingdom Metazoa; phylum Chordata; class Actinopteri; order Cypriniformes; family Leuciscidae; genus Vimba; species Vimba vimba. The sequence goes on along the minus strand of CM040817.1, from coordinate 10,973,426 downwards.
CCCTTCTGTTTCTTACTCTTAGGTGTGACAGCGATAGATAGATGGATGGATGGATGGATGGATGGATGGATGGATGGATGGATGGATGGATGGATGGATGGATGGATGGATGGATGGATGGATGGATGGATAGATAGATAGATAGATAGATAGATAGATAGATAGATAGATAGATAGATAGATAGATAGATAGATAGATAGATGACTTTCTTGAACACTTTCATAGAGCCTTTGCCAATTAGTTCATGTGACCGTGAGGTAATCCTTAGCTCATGTGGGTCATTGTTTATTGAGTGTTGTGCACCAATCAGGCTCCTTCTCTCACAGGTAAAAGACAGAACAGGTAAACGAACTGCAGGAAGAGCATTTTAACTGAAAGTACAGCTAAACACTGCAGAGTAGCACCTCTAGCAACCTTTGTTAAAGGCACACTATTCAAGATTTGTACCTTAATATAACAGCTTCGAAGTCATTTTGATGGTAAATTAACTCGTAGAAACATATTTCATTTATAGAGTGCGGTTTATTAATGTTTTGTGCTGTTTTTGTTTTCTAAGAAGCATTACTCTTGTGATCTGACTGGATTCACTAAAGATCAACCTTCCACACCTACAGGTAATAAATCTCTCCACACAATTGCTGCCAAGCTGATTTTTTTTTAACGTTTATCTAAAGTAGCCTATATAAAGTATTAATTCCTGTGGTAGGGCTTATAATTTAATCATTGTACTCTGAAAAAAAGAGTGAAAAGACTTAGTCATTTTATAATGGGCTAACTGAAAACCATGCTTTCGATTTTGAGCTTGGCTCTCACCATAAAAAAATGAGAATAAACAATTTTGTTAAATTGGTATTTACAGAGTGTTGGTGTGCAGAACACATGCAGCTTTACTGACTGCAGAAATTATTGTTGGTTTTATTCATTTGAAACTACATATTTGATTTATATTTTTAAAAGGACATTTGAAGTCTTTATTTATGGTTTATAAACTAAATGAACATGAAATAAACACTGACTAAAAAATCTATTTGAAAGAGAAAATTCTTCATAATTTGGCTCTTGTTTATCTTAAAAAATAAAGTTGTAAAAAGCACAAAAAAACACATTGGCCTACATTAATTAACATTTTGGCTTATGTCTAATGAAACTGTGTTTATTATGGTGTGGTCTTTAGAATAAATAATGTAATAAAAGCTGAGAGTGATGATACAGAGAGACCAGAAATAGCTGTTTTCTCAGAAAAAATCTAATAAAATGTTGTATGGAAGGAAGGCCAAATCATAACGAAAAAATATGCGTTTTCAAACGTATCTGGATTAGTGTAGACGTGTCCCCTCTCACATACACACTACAACTCACACATTATATACACACTGTCTCTCTTGCAAACTTCCTCCACAAACAGGCTCTGTGCCTATTTCCACTATTCTGATATTTTAACTATTAATTTATATAAAGATATAGTTATATAGTATAGTCTGTTTCATTACTGAAGTTGTTTGTTTGACAGATGCCTTTTCAAGATCAACCCCAAGATATGGAAAGCTGAGAAGAGCACTTCAAGAACACAGCTGATGGTCAGTCTGTCTCAGCATGTTTGTCAAACTCCGCTCCTGGAGGGCCACTGCCCTGCAAAGTGTAGCTCCAAAACACCTGACTGGAAGTTTCTAGCAATCCTGACCACATTGATTAGCTGGTTCAGGTGTATTGAATTAGTTCCTGGAGAGCCACTGTCCTGCAGAGTTTAGCTTCAACCCTGAGTTCGACACCTGTGCTTTTTGAAAGGTTCTTTCACTTTGAACTATGATAGAAGGCATACATGGAGAAGATTCTTTCAGAAGAAAGTCCAATCTCCCCCCATTCACTTGCACAGAAAAAGTACACAGTAGAATAATAATTAAACTGTCTGCCTTCAAAACTTAACCACTGGTCCACAGATGAATTACTAGGGGTCATAAAAACAAACCATTAAACAAAGCAGGAAAGAGTGAGTTTTAAAAGCGTGACACTGCTAAAAAATCTCTGTGCAAGTGAATGGAGGGAGATTGGACTTTGTTCTGAAATAATCTTCTCCATGTATGCCTTCTATCATAACCTGTAATTTTAGTTCATAGTGAAAGAACCTTTTGAACACAGGTGTCGAACTCAGGGTTAAAGATAAACTCTGCAGGACAGTGGCTCTCCAGGAACTAATTCAATACACCTGAACCAGCTAATCAATGTGGTCAGGATTGCTAGAAACTTCCAGGCAGGTGTTTTGGAGCTACACTTTGCAGGGCAGTGGCCCTCCAGGAGCGGAGTTTGACAAACATGCTAAGACAGACTGACCATCAGCTGTGTTCTTGAAGTGCTCTTCTCAGCTTTCCATATCTTGGGGTTGATCTTGAAAAGGCATCTGTCAAACAAACAACTTCAGTAATGAAACAGACTATACTATATAACTCTTTTTATAAATTAACAGTTAAAATATCAGAATAGTGGAAATTGGCACAGAGCCTGTTTGTGGAGGAAGTTTGCAAGAGAGACAGTGTGTATGTAATGTGTGAGTGGTAGTGTGTATGCAAGAGAGGACACATCTACACTAATCCAGATACTTCTGAAAACGCATATTTTTTCATTATGTTTTGGCCTTCCTTCCATACAGAATTGTTTTTTTTCTGAGAAAACGTCTCGGTTACGTATGGTAACCCTCGTTCACTGAGTGAAGGAATGGAGACGTCATGTTGGTAGGAGTTACCAACGAATTAGGATCACGCTAGGGAGACCAAATGCCTTTGAGTGAAGCTAAAACAAGCCAATGAACACTGGCATGCAAGATTTGCATTCCGCGCCCCGCCTGCCAGTGCGGGTATAAAGCGGACGCACGAGTATACACAAATCGCTTTACGCTGAGGAGCTGAACGGTGTCCGGTCCTCCGTGAAGGTACAGCAACCATGGCGACGGGGCGTGATGTCTCCATTCCCTCACTTTTCCCTCACCAAACCTGCCCGAAGGGAGGCACTAGGAAATACACGTGCACTAGCCCGGAGGGTAGTGGACACATGGCAGTCTCTGAGGTAGTCCCAGCCCGGAGGGTGGGAGCGTACTCAGCAGAGACGATAGAGCGGACTCTGTCGAGGGGAAGACACTGGCTAACCCGGGGGGTAACCGCATCGGTGAGAAGACACATATGTGGTCGCCGTAGAACCCGCTGACATAAGAACCCCATCCTGAACTCAGCTCAAGTGAGAGGTAACAGGCCCGGCAAGCGGCAATCCGCCTCGCCTGGCGCTGGGGGGGTGACGGAGGAACTCACAAGGTTAACCGTTTGTTGGGTAACCAACGGAGCAGGACACGCACGTATCTGGCCCATGGGGCGAGAATGGCATAGCAAGCCGACACTAACCTAATTCCTCGCGCTACTGGCCGTAGCGAGTACACGGGAGGAAACAGGTTCTACACGAAGGCTATAAAACTTAGCGAACATGTTAGGTGTCGCCCAGCCCGCAGCTCTGCAGATGTCTGTCAGCGAGGCACCTTGAGCCAATGCCCAGGAGGAGACAACACTCCTAGTGGAGTGTGCCCTCAACCTAGGTGGGCAAGGCACGTCCTGGGACTCATACGCCCTGACGATAGCATCCACTAGCCAGTGGGCTAACCTCTGCTTGGAGACAGCCTTCCCCTTCTGCTGGCCTCCGTAACAGACAAAGAGCTGTTCTGAGGTCCTAAAGCTTTGAGTTCTGTCAATGTAGCAGTGCAGAGCGCGAACAGGACAGAGGAAAGCCAGGGCTGGGTCTGCCTCCTCTGGGGGCAGTGCTTGCAGGTTCACTACCTGATCTCTAAACAAAGTGGTAGGAACCTTGGGCACATATCCGGGCCGGGGTCTCAGAACAATGTGAGAGAAGTCCGGCGCAAACTCTAGGCATGATTCGTCGACCGAAAATGCCTGCAGGTCCCCTACATTCTTGATGGAAGCCAAAGCCAGTAGGAGAGCTGTCTTCATTGACAGGATATTTAATTCAACTGCATGCAAGGGCTCAAACGGGGGATTCTGGAGTGCTCTGAGCACTAAAGTTAGATCCCAAGAGGGTACGAGGTGTGGATTATGAGGGGGATTCAACCTCCTGGCACCCCTGAGGAACCTGATGACCAGGTCGTGCTTTCCCAAAGACTTACCTTCTACTGCATCGTGATGAGTGGCTATTGTGGCAACATACACTTTGAGGGTGGAGGACGACAGCCTTCGCTCCAACCCATCTTGCAGGATGGAAAGGACGACACTGATCGGGCAAGTTCGGGGGTCTTCCCGGCGGGAGAACACCAACCGACTAACAGGTTCCACTTCAACACATAGAGGCGCCTCGTAGAGCCTGTGGTAGACCACCTAGAACCTCCGGGTCCCATCCAGGGACCAGACATGGAGTTTACAGAGGTCTGGACGCGGGTGCCATAGGGTGCCCCGTCTCTGAGAGAGAAGGTCTTTCTTCAGAGGGATCGGCCAATGAGGGGCTGTCGCGAGGAGCATGAGTTCTGCGAACCAAGTCCGGATGGGCCAATATGGCTCAAAGAGCAGGACCTGCTCCTCGTCCTCCCTGACCTTGCACAGAGTCTGTGCGAGAAGACTTACTGGGGGAAACGCATATTTGCAAAGGCCCTGGGGCCAGCTGTGTGCCAGTGCATCCATGCCGAGGGTTCCTTTGGTCAGGGAATAGAACAACTGGCAATGGGTCGTGTCCGGAGAGGCAAACAGATCTATCTGAGCGGCTCCGAAGATTTCCCATATCAGCTGGACTGCCTGGGGACGGAGTCGCCATTCTCCCTGAAGGGGCGGGTGCTGTGAGAGCTCGTCGGCTGCACGGTTGAGCACACCAGGGATGTGAATGACTCGAAGCGACCTCAGATACTTCTGACTCCAAAGGAGGAGATGGCGGGCGAGTCGGGACATACGACGGGAGCGTAGACCACCTTGGCGGTTGATGTACGCAACGATCGCAGTGCTGTCCGTACGGACCAGTACATGCTTGTGTTGAAATAGCCCTCCGAGGCGACACATGGCTAAGCATACTGCTTGCAAATCTAGGCAGTTGGGGCCCTGTCCACAGACCCGAAACTGCATGCCCGTTGTACGTGGCCCCCCAGCCATTGGCAGAAGCATCTGTGAAAACCACAGCATGCCTTGACACCTGGACTAAGGGCACTCCGGCCCGTAGAAACGCAGGGTCTGACCAAGTCCAACTCCATACCAAGATAAGAGATCCTCTACGTGGGGCAGAGTTTGCTCTTATCCCAGTTGACCTTAAGCCCCAACTGACTGAGATGCCAAAGCACCATGTCCCTGTGTTCGCACAACAGATCCCGCGAGTGAGGTATTATCGTCGAGATAGTTGAGAATGTGAACGCCACGTTCTCTCATGGGAACAATGGCCGCCTCCGTGACATTTGTGAAGACACGGGGTGACAGGGCCAGCCCGAAGGGTAGGACCTTGTACTGATATGCTCGACCCTCGAACGCAAAACATAGAAACGGTCTGTTTCGAGGAAGAATCGAGACATGAAAGTACGCTTCCTTCAGGTCGATCGCTGCAAACCAATTCCAGGGACGGATGCACTCGAATATGCGTTTCTGCGTCAACATTTTGAACGGGAGCTTGTGCAGGGCCCGATTCAAAACTCGCAGGACCAGTATTGGTCGTAACCCACCGCCTTTCTTGGGTACAATGAAGTAAGTAAAACCCTGACCTCATCTCGGCTGGAGGGACCGACTCGATCGCGTCTTTCGCCAGCAGGACGTCGATCTCTTTCCTCAGGACAGGGGCATTGCAGGACAGATGAACTTAGGAGGCCGGTAGGCAAACTGAATTGCATAGCTGAGCCGGATGGTATGGGTGAGCCACTGGGACGGCCTGGGAAGCGCTAGCCAGGCTTCAAAGGACTGTACCAGTGAGCTCACCCGGACCACCTGCATACCCCGGGTAGGGCAGCGTGGAGGCTCGACTCCGGAGGCATTGAAGTGGCCAAGAGGGGGGCTCCACAAGGGTGCAGATGACAGGGAAGGCCCAGAGGTTTTTGGATGCTCGTTGCCCAGAGGTGAAGGAAGGAGGGGAAACGAGGAGCGAGGCCCGGGGGCATCAAGTTCAGGTTTCTGACCCTCCTTGCCCAGCGGGAGATGAGAGTGACGAGGCCGGGGTGGCGTCACTGCCATCTGAGCGCTGGGGTGAGGGGAATGAGAGCGGCGAGGCAACGTGGCGGCGCACACTGTCATTCTGGCCCTCTTGGACGGAGAGAGTGGGAGCGGTGTGGCAATTAAGCGTTGTCCTTGACTATCAGTCTCGGCCCTGTGTGACCCTGGGGAAGTGGAAACTGCTCTTTTATTGAGGCTTTGGGAACAGAAAAAAAATGGAACTAAAGATTCTCCACCCGGCCCTCCTCCGGGGGAAGGAGTGGTGCAGACACGCACTCCTGGAGAGCAGCAGTCACGTCCTCTGGGTCGCCCGTCTCAGGGCCGCCTCCCTCTCCTCTTGCCGGGGGGTTTAGACGAACTCCGAGCGGGCTGGGCAGCTCTCTTTCGGCTGGCACCCTGCTGCCTAGGTGGAGGCTGCTGCTTAGGCTGAGCAGGGGCGAGGCAGCGGCAGGAGGACGCCCTCGGTGACAAGCAGCTGGCGAAGACTGGGCAGCAGCAGCCTGTCTCTGGGGCGTGATGTGCTTGATAACCTCCGACTGCTTCTGGGCGGCGGAGAACTGTTGGGCGTAGCTCTCCACCGCGTTGCTGAAGAGGCCACCCTAGGAAATGGGGGAGTTCAGGAACTTACTCTTGTCCAACTCCCTCATATCGGCCAGGGTGAGCCACAGGTGTCGCTCCTGGAGCACGAGTGTGGACATCGCCTGGCCCAGGGAACGTGCGGTGACTTTTGTCGCCCGGAGGGCGAAGTCTGTTGCCGTACGCAGCTCTTGGAGCACCCCTGGGTCGGTACCACCCCCCTGCATGTCACTGAGCGCTTTGGCCTGGTGGACCTGGAGAAGCACCATGGCATGCAGGGCAGAAGCAGCTTCTCCACACGCACTGTAAGCCTTTCCAGTCAGACAGGAAGAGAACCTACATGCGCGGGAGGGGAGTGTGGGGTTACCCCGCCAGGTGGACGCGGTCTTTTGGTGATCAGCGTTTCCTTTCGTTGGTCAGTTTGACTCTTGGCTTTTTGTATGAGTTTGTGGTCTTTGTAACAGTGTTTAGCAAAACACATAATTTGTTGCTAAGAAAAAAGAAAGATGATCAAGTTTTCAGCCTCATAAACTAGAATAAATCACTAATCTTATTTCAGCCCAAAGTTGATTATTTTTTATTAATATTTTACCAGCAAAACTTTAATGCAACAGATCAGACATTCTGAATTCTGATTTTAAAATACATTATAAGGGAAAAATGGGTAACCCTTCCTTTTACAGTCCCCTAATTACTAGGTATTTACCTGGTAAATATATGGTAAGTTATAGTTGGTTATTGGTAATTACCACAGGTAACAAGAATGTAAATGCAGAGAAACTACAAACTAATTACTAGGTATTTACCAGGTAAATATATGGTAAGTTATAGTTGGTTATTGGTAATTACCACAGGTAACAAGTATGTAAATTGCAGAGAAATTACAAACTAATTACTAAGTATTAACCTGGTAAGCATATGCTAAATTATAGTATTTTAGTGTGTAATTGATTAAGGTGATTAGTATGCAATTACAGAGAAACTACCAGGGAAAAAAACACCACTGTTAAATATTAACTCAACAAAGTACTGTGTACTTGTTACCTGTTTAGGTTGGTAATAACTCAGATTTAATTGTGTACTTCCTCAGAATGTAGGCAGACAATTTTTAGAAACACCTCCAGTATTACCCATCAATTCAAGTTAGGTGTGTAGTTATCCTAGGGTTATGTTGGTAACAGTCCATGTTTATTTATTACTACCTTGAAATTAAGACGGTAGTTTCCAATAAATTACCTTGTCTTACATTGTTGTTGTTCATTGCTACACCCATTTATAGAGGGTTTATCAAATAATTTACCTTACACTTACCTAATAACTACCCCGCAGGAACAGTTTTCCCTAATGTAATGGCACATCTTAAATACTGGGTATGTTCTTGCAGATGTTTTTACAATGTACTCAGTAAGTAAAGTGCAACTGTACTGTAAAATGAAGCCTTGTTTATTTCCATGGTATTACCGGAATTGTACCATATAACCTGATCATTCCTTTTTCCATAAAGTCACACTTTTTTACTTCGTATGTCCTGCAACGTTACCAAGGAAAACATGACAATTTACTCGGTAAGTAAAGTGCAACTGTACTGTAAAATGAAGCCTTGTTTATTTCCATGGAATTACTGGGATCTTACCCTATAATCTGATCATTCCCTTTTCCATAGTCACATTTTTTTTATCTCGTATGTCCTGCAACGTTACCAAGGAAAACATGACAATTTACTCGGTAAGTAAAGTGTAACTGTACTGTAAAATGAAGCCTTGTTTATATCCATGGTATTACCGGAATTGTACCATATAATCTGATCATTCCCTTTTCCAGTCACATTTTTTTTTTATCTCGTATGTCCTGCAACGTTACCAAGGAAAACATGACAATTTACTCAGTAAGTAAAGTGTAACTGTACTGTAAAAGGAAGCCTTGTTTATTTATATTGTATTACCAGACTCTTACCACATCCTTTGCTGCTTAAACATTTTTGAAATCACAAACTTTTACCATGTGTGTTCTGCAACTTAACTAAAACATTCCAGCCTGGTCTCATTAATAAGTAGTATTAATACGTAATTTTCAAAGATAGAAAACTACATAGGCAACAATTATGAAGAAAAACAACATACGTGTAATCACAATAATTTATTTATTGTGAAAATGTCAAAACCGGTACCAAAAGTCGTTCACATGACGATGTGTTGCAGTCACAGTCCTCTCTCTCAGTATATAGTTTTGAATGAGGTACAGAGCAGAATTTAAGTTATTAATCCATGAAAATGTTAATCCAGCTTCCCTCTGTGTGAATGCGCGCGCGCTTCTCCATTTCAAATGTAGTTTACCGACTGAAATACGGCATGTTGCAATCTGTGACGAACATGGACGAACAGGTGAGAGCCAATGAGCGTTTGATATCACTGCCGTAAAACATGTCGTAACGCTTACTTGAGGGCGCAATTTTTGAATTTGAATTCATGACGAGCGCGGGATTTGACAGTTGGGACTGCGCTGCTGTGATAGCCTGTGAAATTGAGATGAAGATCACTCACTGAATAAAGGGCTGAATTTAGATCTCTTTCTTGCAAACGTATGGATTCTAAAGATTTAAATTATATCAAGTATAATAAAATTGATGTATTTTGTGAATTTATGTTGGTGTATTATTGTTCTATTGGAGAAAACGCATTTTGTGTCTCACTGTAAATAAACTAAATATTAAAATGGTTAAACGATTAAATAAGGTATTTTTAAGGTTTTAAAGTGTATTCTTGTTTAACTGCATGTAGGCTTATCGTTTTTGTGCTGTTAATTCGTAAACATTTTACATTTTAGTGCTGTAAATACATCAGTATTATACGTTGCTGTGTGTATAAAACGTAAGTAAATAGGCTACGGTAGAATTACACATTACGTAAAAATACACACGTATTCTCATGAGATCACGTTGAACATTCTCAGTAAGTAAAGTGCAAATGTACTATAAAAGGAAACCTTTTTATTTCCATGGAATTACTAGGATTTTACCTAATAATCTGTAATAGCTACAGTTACGTAGCTATTACAGATTATAGGGTAAGATCTCAGTAATTCCATGGAAATAAAAAGGCTTCCTTTTACAGTACAGTTACACTTTACTTACTGAGTAAATTGTCATGTTTTCCTTGGTAACATTGCAGGACATACAAGGTAAAAAATTTTGACTAGCCTATAACTTATATGGAAAAGGGAATGATCAGGTTATATGGTACAATTCCGGTAATACCATGGAAATAAACTAGGCTTCATTTTACAGTACAGTTGCACTTTACTTACTAAGTAAATTGTCATGTTTTCCTTGGTAATGTTGCAGGACATACGAGGTAAAAAAAAATGTGACTATGGAAAAGGGAATGATCAGATTATAGGGTAAGATCCCAGTAATTCCATTGAAATAAACAAGGCTTCATTTTACAGTACAGTTGCACTTTACTTACAGAGTAAATTGTCATGTTTTCCTTGGTAACGTTGCAGGACATACAAGGTAAAAAAGTGTGACTATATGGAAAAGGGAATGATCAGGTTATATGGTACAATTCCGGTAATACCATGGAAATAAACAAGGCTTCATTTTACAGTACAGTTGCACTTTACTTACTGAGTAAATTGTAAAAACATCTGCAAGAACATACCCAGTATTTAAGATGTGCCATGACATTAGGGAAAACTGTTCCTGCGGGGTAGTTACCAGGTAAGTGTAAGGTAAATTATTTGATAAACCCTCTATAAATGGGTGTAGCAATGAACAACAACTATGTAAGACAAGGTAATTTATTGGAAACTACCGTCTTAATTTCAAGGTAGTAATAAATAAACATGGACTGTTACCAACATAACCCTAGGATAACTACACACCTAACTTGAATTGATGGGTAATACTGGAGGTGTTTCTAAAAATTGTCTGCCTACATTCTGAGGAAGTACACAATTAAATCTGAGTTATTACCAACCTAAACAGGTAACAAGTACACAGTACTTTGTTGAGTTGATATTTAACAGTGGTGTTTTTTTCCCTGGTAGTTTCTCTGTAATTGCATACTAATCACCTTAATCAATTACACACTAAAATACTATAATTTAGCATATGCTTACCAGGTTAATACTTAGTAATTAGTTTGTAGTTTCTCTGCATTTACATACTTGTTACCTGTGGTAATTACCAATAACCAACTAAAACTTACCATATATTTACCTGGTAAATACCTAGTAATTAGTTTGTAGTTTCTCTGCATTTACATACTTGTTACCTGTGGTAATTACCAATAACCAACTATAACTTACCATATATTTACCCGGTAAATACCTAGTAATTAGTTTGTAGTTTCTCTGCATTTACATTCTTGTTACCTGTGGTAATTACCAATAACCAACTATAACTTACCATATATTTACCAGGTAAATACCTAGTAATTAGGGGACTGTAAAAGGAAGGGTTACCGAAAAATGTATCTTGACACACACACAGACATCAAGAATCAGCACATGAATCTCAACAATGGTGACCTGCTTCATGCTTCATGCATTTTTGTTTATGGCTTTCTTTGCAGCAAATAATGTGTTTTGTTAAACAGTGTTACAAAGACCACAAACTCACATAAAATGCCAAGAGTCAAACTGCCCAACTCAATGAAACGCTGATCACCATAATGGTGACCAAACATTTTCAATAAAAAATCTGAACCTTATTCCTAATAAGAACTTCTGTTTCCAATAGACCACATTTTTTTGAATTGGCTCAACTACAAAAGATTTGTTACAGAATAGTCAACCTTCCCAACTCGCCTATCCAGAAAACAAATAATGTCAAGTTGACTCAACTAAACGTTTTTTTGTTTGTATAACTGTTATTTACAAAAGTTGAGTCAGGAAAAAACATTTTTTCTGAACCAACACAACAAAATCAGTAATTTCAACTTTTTTCAAGTTGTGTTTTACAGTGTGCGTGGGCAAAGCTTTTTATATATTAAAAAAAATATTAATAATATTTTCAACTCAAATGTACATATGCATACAATGTAGTTATTTTAATACAGTTTACATTATTTTGTAAATACATTAATAAATCAAATTCAAATTCCTAATGCCTCCTCAATCCAAATGTCATTTAATTTACACAGAACTTAAAGATTTTAAATTGTAACCGTACAACCTAATCAGATAATGCAAAATACTCCCTGAAAGCATTGGACATTATACAGTATTATACAGTACTTTAATGTACTACAGTTAAACCTACTAACCCTGATCCTACCCCTAAACCTAACCTTAACCCAGTGGTTCCCAATTCCAGTCCTTGTGACCCACTGCTCTGCACATTTTGTATGTCTCCCTTATTTAACACACCTGAACCAGATCATCAGCTCATTAGGAGAGACTCCATGAACTGAACTGAGTGTGTCAGATAAGAGAGACATACAAAATGTGCAGAGCAATGGGTCACGAGGGCTGGAATGGGAACCACTGCCTTAACCCATGTAGTTACCTTATATTACCCAGTACTTGATTACCAGTGTTGGGGGTAACTCATTACAAGTAACTTGAGTTACGTAATCAGATTACTTTTTCAAGTAACTAGTAAAGTAATGCATTACTTTTTCAATTTGCAATAAAATATCTAAGTTACTTTTCCAAATAAGTAATGCTAGTTACTTTTTCACATTTATTGACTGACAGCTCGCCTGTCCCCATGTTGAGAGAAACAAAGTGAGGTGGTGGTGTGTGTGCTGTGTAAACATGATGGTTATTGTAGTTCTAGACTAAATGAAATAAAAGTGTTGAACTTCCTTCTCCTGTATATTATTGTTCTTTAATCCAGAACAGCAGCGCAGCTGAAAGGTTAGCTTGAGCGGCGCCCTCTACTGTACAAGCGTAAATATGCATTTCCTTCAGCCTGAGGCTTATTCAGTTCACTTTTGGTGTGAAAGGGCTTTAACATTTGACAAAAATATTACTTTTTTTGTTGTTCTTGTTATTAAAAAACAAACAAGCAAGCCCAGCCCAGGTGAGACAAAGAAACGTAAAAGTAATGTAACGCATTACTTTTCATAAAAAGTAACTAAGTAAAGCAATTAGTTATTTTTTGGGGGAGTAAAGCAATGTTGTAATGCATTACTTTTAAAAGTAACTTTCCCCAACACTGTTTATTACACAGTTAGTACACAAGTTAATGTACTGATTAAATAAAGTGCAATCAAAGTCCTAAAATATAATTGAGTTTTTAATATTTGTTGGATGAACTTCAAAGTACTTGAGAAATGGGGTTAATTGTGGGCATTTCTTTAAGTTTCTTTTCATTTTCACTTTCTCAGTGAGAACAAATGTACTGTCTTGTGTAATGTAGGGTCATTTCTTATCATACAACACATACACATTGCCCCAGAATATGCACATAGATTAATCTAATCACACATAGATTACATTAGCACACATATATAAAAAGCCAACCTTCCCATGTACCTGAGAAATAACAAAAAGAACACACAAAAAGAGACAACAATATTCTGAGGTAAGGTTGGGCTGAAGTAAAAAAACTTATATGATCAATAAGTCAATAACTTATGTATTTACATTACTTTAACTCGTCAAACATTTTAAGAAATTAACTTTTTTTATTTTATATAAGAATCAACTAAAATTTTAAGTCAGCTTAATATAATTTAAATAGAAATTACTTGTACAGCCAAGTTGATTATAATAATAAAAAATAGGAACCAACTGAACTTAAGCTTGAAATTGGTGGATTTTTACCGTGCTTATATCAGTGAACATCACATGGATTTTGTATGTGTGAAACCCGGTTGTGTTTCTTGTTGTCTGCGTTTCACAAGATCTACTGGATCAACTGAGGCATTCGACTGAATCAAGATGCTGCTGATCATTGAAGCTCTTCTTCTCATTTCAGCTGCTGTAGGACAGGTGAGCTTGTGTTTGAGTATGAATAATACAGACATGAATACTGATGACTGATCATTATGATTCCTGTTACTGCAGGATCACAGAACTGCTGTTGAAGGACAGATATTTCCACTGGATATGGAAGAGAATTCAGTTGATGACAAATTTGACGGGTGTTTAAAGGAGATGGAACGTCGAGTGCAGACAGAATTTCTGAAGAAGGAAATGTCATCTAACTATGAATTTGCAAGAGTTTGGAAAGATGCTGAAAAGAATCACAAACCACCAGGAGATAATTTGTCAAAGAATCATTCAGTTGCCATTTATGCATACACAGCTCCTGAGCTGCATAAGAAATTCAATGATGCTGTTCGTACTGATAAACAAAAATATAAAAACGGGACATATTCATGGTATTCCCTTCACTTTTGGTTAACAGAAGCGATGCAGTTTCTGAAGAAAACACAAGCTAAATGCTACAATACTTACCGTGGTACTGGAGTTGAATTTGATAAGAACGTTAAGGGGAAAAAAGTTCGTTTTGGCCGGTTTGCTTCATCCTCTATTGTTCGTACAGAAGCAGAACAGTTTGGAAAGAAATCTTGTTTTGAAATCTACACTTGTTCAGGTGCTAATCTGACAAAATATTCAAAGTTTCCTAAAGAGAAAGAGGTGCTGATTCCTCCATATGAGACATTTACAATCAGTGATGTGAAGCAAAGAGCACAGCAGAAAGATCTTTGGTGTGAAACTGTGTACATTTTAAAAAGCTCTGGAAAAAAAAGCTTCCTGAACTGTGCAGCAAGCGGTGGAAACCAAGTTGCTTTTTTAAATGTTTTATTCATTTTAATATTTTTTTGCTCTGTGGTTAGCTACTAATCAGATAAGCACTGTTGTTGTTATTAAACATCAAATTAATTGTCATGCTTTATTGAATCAATATAAAAAAAAACTGAAATCTGAGTCTTTGCAAAATATGCAGATAATACTACTTTTAAAATAATTGTGATTATATTTTATCAAACAAATTCAAAACTTGTTTATAATATGGTAAATAAACTTGTAATTTGTAAGGGTTACAGTGATAACCTGAACACAATGAGCACAAAACTCAAGATCAAGAAAGTATGGTCATTGACCTTTAGGATTATTGTGTCATGTGACATTTTAATGTGTACTTCCATTTTAAATTCCCAGGGAGAAGAGAAAATTCAGCCCAAACTGACCGTTTGCTGTGAAGCTGTCTTGCCTCTAAGCAGTTCATTTTGGCTTTTTGACTTCTGGATAATGTTTTGTTTACAGGGAATGCCTCTGCTGAAACATGAACTGTAACATTTTTAGTAGTGGGAGAGATTCACATAAAAAAAATGTCTGTGTGAGTGTCTGTGTATGTTGAGAGAAAGCAAGCGGTTTCAACAATATTTGTAGTGTACAAGAAAATAGGTCTATAATCATGATTAGAAGGCTACACAAACTAATAGAAAACCGCCAATTTGATATAAAACATGCTAATTTAAGACATGCTAATGTAAAATATTGTCTTTCCACTTGAATTGTATTGCTGTTGCCTTAGCAGTAGATAAACCCCTTGTTAAGTCTGCTTCAGGAATGTGAAAAATAGGCATTCTTTATGTTTTTCGTCTATTTCCAATAAACACTCAGGCCGTTGGAATACATAATCACTTGTTTTAGATTTAGCCTGATTTGTAAAAACTTAATTTAATTTTATCGTGTTTCTTACAGCATTGTCCTCTTTTTCCTGTGCAATGATGACAAACGGACTCTGCCAATCAATAATGGTCCAAGCCATTAGAAAAATCAGCTGAAACTTTTTTAAATGGTCATCAAGTCAGGTCACACAAGGCTCAAGCTGACTTTTTGTAAAATACTTCACAATACATATTTGGTCTTTTCTATTCTGACTGTGAAAGGTTGTTACAGTACAGTTTTGGTCAGTTAACCCTTCCCTGAATGTTGAACTTCACTATTGTGATTTGTGAAAGATTTCACAGTACACAGACACATAGGGAAGGGTTAACTGATTAAAACTGTACTGTGAAAGTTTTCTCAGGGAAGGGTACTGACCAAAACTGCACTGTCAATGTTTTCACAAATCATAATGGTTAAGTTAAGCACTCAATGAAGGATTAACTTAGCAAAAATGTACTGTAAAATATTTCACATATCAGAATGGTTAAGTTAATGACTCAATAAAGGGCCAACTTAACTGACCAAAAATTTACTGGAAATTTTCACAATTCAGAATAAATAAAGGACTCAGGAAATAGTTAACTGACAAAAACTACTTTAAAACCTTTGACAAATCAAAATATTGAAGTTAAGGACTCAAGGAAGGGTTAACTAATCAAAATTGTACTTTGAAATATTTCACAAATCAGAATAGTTAAGTTAAGCACACAGGGAAGGGTTAACTGACTAACTGAAGGGTTATTGAATGTTTTCAATAATCATAAGTCATGGTCAGGGACTCAAGGAAGTGTTAACTGACCAAAGATTTACTTAACCCTTTCCGGAGTCCTTAACACATCAAATCAAATAGTCAAATAGTTCCTCAGGAAACATTACACTGGGAAAAGGAACATTTAAAGTCCAAAAGCGTAAGAAAAAACATGAGTCTGAAGTTTGTGAGGGTAAAACACAGATTGGAGAGAAGCATGTGTGTGTGATTGATTGTCCAGATCTACTGGATCCAGATCTGTCTGAAGAGAAGCTGGAGGAACTGAAAGAGAAGCTGATCAAACTATGTTCAGAAGGTCTCAGTGCAGTTCTGCTCACCGTTCCTCTAGAGCAACCTGTGGAAAATGAGGAAGAGATCCTGGATTTCATTAAAGGTTTATTTGGTCCTGAAGTTCAGAAGTACATCATGATTCTGTTCACACATGGAGACGAACTGGAGGATCTGGATGAACCACAGACCATTAATGAATATCTACAAAACCAAGATCATGCAGATCTTCAACGACTGGTGAGGGAATGTGAAGGAAAGTTTCACTGTTTCAATAACAAGAGTAAATCAGGTGATCAGATAAGAACTACTGCAGAAGATTGAAGGAATGATGGAGGAAAACAGAGGAAAATTGATCAGGGAAAGAAAGAGGAGGAGATCAAGCATGGATGATCTTGAGATCTTTTGTAAGTTGTCTTCTATAATGTTGCAATTGTAATGCAAACATATGGCAAATATATTCTGACACTGATCTCTCTGTTGTAGATTCAGGAGAGGATCCAGATGAGATTCAGATAACCAAGAGGAAAGGTCAGATCAGGCTGGTTCTGCTGGAAAAAACTGGATGTGGGAAAAGTGCCACTGGAAACACCATCATCGGCAGAAAAGTGTTTGAATCTTCAGTCAGTTCAAACTCTCAGACGAAACAGTGTCAGTCAGAAACTACAGTGAGGATCGGAAAAAAAGATCTCAGTGACAGACACACCTGGACTTTATGATAATGAACTCAGTGAGGATGAGATTAAAACTGAAATAGTGAAATGTGTAACATTAACCTCTCCTGGGCTACATGCTTTTCTTATTGTGATTAAAGGGGGTCGATTCACTGAGGAGGAGACAAACACAATAAAGGAGCTCAAAGAAGTGTTTGGAGAACATATACTAAAACACACCATGATCCTCTTCACCCATAAAGATCAGTTAGAAGAGAAAAATAAAACCATTGAGCAGTTTCTACAAGATGGAGATCCAGATCCAGATCTTAAAAAAACTTGTAGACAGTTGTGGAAACAGTTTTTTTCAACAAGTCTGCCAGTTCCCCACAGTTTAAACAAAATTTTACTTCGCTGTGGTCGAATACCTGGAAATGGACGGGGTTTACACTGATATGGATGAGGTGGAGAGTGCCATAAAGAAGGCTAAGAGCAAAGGATTCAGTAGTATGGAGGCAACTCAAATTGCACATAGAGCCATGGGGAAACTTGTAAAAAAGAAATTGTGTAGAGTTCAGTGAGACACATTATCAAACACTACTCACATTGACTTTTATAATAATTAACAATATAGTAATCTGTTGTTGCTAGAGGCTTGATTGTAATTCCATACATCGTAACACAACTGTAAGAACTGGGTAACACTATTTTACACTGTCCTTGTTACATGTTACATGCACTTACTATAGTAATGACAGTAAATTATGCATAATTACATGCAACTAACCCTCAACCAAACCCTAACCCTATAGTAAGTACATGTAGTTAATCCTTAAAATAAAGTGTAACCCTGCACTGCATGAATCTGAGTCAGACTGAATCTGTTACTGCTTTTCATTCATTTCATTCAACTAATGATTTGCAAATGTATAATTATGTTATGACTTTACTTGTTGAGGCACATGACTATTAAAAGGTAACAAAAGGTAATAGAACTAGGCCTCTGCCAAATGAAACATGTTGAAATACATTTACAGATATCAGGAAATAACTTTTTAACTAGTGAAAGTGTAATTCTCGATATCAAGCATTTATAGTAATTACGTATTTATTGCAATCACAAATTATATATATATATATAAATAACTGATATGTGTTTTTTTTACAACAAACTAATTTTTGCTAAGATTGATATTTCCATTTTTTACACATTTGAATGAATAATTATTTAAATTCATAATGTTTTGAAGTTGAACTCTTTGATAGTGTATGACAAGTTCTGTGCGTGTGAGAATCAAACAGCTGCTGAAATGAGTCGGCCATCTTGAATGTAGCTGCTTATCAGATCTGTTTATGTGACTGTTATTGAAATCATGTAGATAATCATTAGCTCATGCGGGTCATCGGTCAGTGTCTGATCATGTTTATTGAGTGTTGTGCACCAATCAGGCTCCTTCTCTCACAGGTAACAGACAGAACAGGTAAACTAACTGTAGGAGGAGCATTTGAAGTGTAAGTACAGCTAAACACTGCTGCTACTGTCCTCTGCGTTTTCTTTTGACTTAATCCTCAACGTGTTTCATTTAAAGAGTGTGCTTTATTAAAGAACAAATTTGCATTCACTAAAGAACGATCTTCGACCTTCAAATAAAGTTGGACCTTTGCATCTACAGGTAAGAAATCTTTGTGTGTATGTGTGTGAAAATTTTATACATTTTATTTTACAGGATAACGGCGTTGTGGGTTATCGCAACTTTTGAAAACGTGTTTCAAAGTGCAAGTTTTTGAAAACGGTTGTAAATGATAAAAATGCGGTATTACGTGTTCAGTCATCGCCATCTACTGGCCTGGCAGCAGAATACAGGGTTTTTAGTCATTTTCACAGATCCGTGTGAATGGGGATCATTTTGACAATGGTGTCGTTTGTACGTCACCGGGGGTAATTAATTAATGGAGATAATTAATAACACACAGCTGAACTGAAAACTAATCATATCTGTTACCATGACAACTAAAGAGTGGTGGGAAAACTGAACAAAGGAAGACAGAAGACTGGTGAAAACCAACTAAGGGCGTTTTTCCACTGGGTTCGTTTGCTGCGGTCCGAACCCGAGTGCGTTAGTTCCCGGCGCCCCCCGCAGCGTTGGTCTGGTTTCACACTCAATTAGTTGTATCGAACCCAGGTGCGTTTGCAGTGATCTTACGTCATCGCAAACGCACACGGAAAACGCATGGAGAATACAACTCGACTGAGCATAGCTGTAATTTGTCTGTTTTTTTGGTGCTATTATGGACAACATAGTGAGAGACAACTATGTTTATGTTCATTACATGGTGTAATTCAGCACATATCCAGGGGACGCCGTGTTTCTGCTGCTCCCCTGCCACTCATGGTTGTCGTGTGTGAGGAAACAATGATATCGACAGTGATACGCATGCGGGGGATACTATACTTCCTGAACAAGCGCGCACCCGAGTCCATGTTGCTTGCACATTAACGCGAACCGCACCATGGTTCGGGAGCAACCGAGCTCAGACCACTTCCTCCAGGTAGTCTCGGGTTCGGTACTCTAGTGCGCACCCGGGTCCGATGACAGCGTTCACATTAGCGATTTTTCATGCGAACCGTGCCCCGGTCCACACTAAACTGCCAGTGTGAAAGCGCCCTAAAAGTCCATGATAATGAAACTAAGAATGAGCGTCTGTGACAGATAGCTTCTGATGATTAACCCTTTAAGACCGACGCTCCCGTTTGCGTGTCTGTTTAAGAGCCTATAGAAACTGAAACCAAATCGCTAGCTCAATAACTCTTTTTGCATACAAAACCAGAGATGTAACATGTTCAGATGAAGCCTCCAACATGCTCCTGTTGCGTTGTTTTCACCCTCTAATGAGTCTGTACAAATTGCGTAATATGCGTTTACAAAAAAAAAACACAAAAATGCATTGCACGTCTTTGCACATATGTTCTGTAGATCTGCGATTGATAGTTACATCTTCCGATGCTCATTGACGTATCAAGTTCTGTGCACTATGACCCCAAATGTTGTCACATGTTGTGACGTCACAAGCTGCGTCATTTGACCATGCGTTTGACTCCCATTTGCTGTACTAGTGTGTATTTCTTTTCGTTATTGTCTTTTTATCACTGCTTCATTTTATCATTTATTTCTCCTTTACACACTCACAAATACACTTTTACAAATGCAAGCACATTCACGCACACACACGCGCGCGCACGTAACATAGTCTAAACGAAAGTACACGGACGCAGATTTTTGGCAATACTAATTGCGTCCGATGAAGATGAAAGGCTTGTTCGACTTCATGCAGCTCTGCGCAGACCGATCGGCGGCTGACTTAAAGCAGTGCATGCCGGTTAGAAATTTTGTCCGACTTGATACAGCGCCGACGCCACGTGACTGTGACATATGCCATCAAAGTACCGCGAGAGCGATTCGAGAGTAGCCGGAGAACTCAGCCAGCGCAGCTTCTCAAGAGCGGCTGCACTGGGCTGCAGGAGGGCTGATGACGACACAGCTGTTCCACGATTGGCCGGATTCACCGCATGACAACGATCACGTGTGTTTCGTGTTTATTCGAACACCTTTAGTTCCTCTAAAGCTCTCAAATCAGTTTATTATAACAGTGAACACTCTTTTCATGTCGTTGCAATGTTATATTGTGTCATGTTTATCCAATTAAAACTGATTAAAAAACGTAGACTCCACTTCATTGATAGTAGCTTATGTTGAACTTTATTCTTGTTCAAACAGACTCCGTATGAAGCAATACATAAAGTATTGAATGAAAATGTCTCTGAAACATCTGTGTATTATTTGGCAAATATTGCATTGGTTTATTTCACTTAAGCTGTGGTAAAGTATGCGAACACCACGTGAGTGGTCACTACGGGAACCAGAAAGTGTCCGACTTCACGTCTCCGTTTGCAGCTCCTCCCCGCCTGCACGCGGCTACTCTCGCCGATCGGGTGCATCCAGCCGCAGCCGATGTCGAACACACCTGATCTCTCCGTCTGCTCATCGGCTCCAGATTCCGTTTCAAGGACGAAACCGACTTTCTTGAAGGAATAGATCCGTCCCAGGAAGAAAGCCAGGTGTGCAGCCAAAGAAAGAAATGACGTGCAGTGCATTTTTGTGTTTTTTTTTGTTGTTTTTTTGTTTTCTTTTGTTTTTGTAAACGCATTTTACGCAATTTGTACAGACTCAAATGAGTGTATCTTAGAAACTAATTTATGTAAACAGTTCAAATAAATTCTGTATAGTTTAAAATCGTTTTATGCACGTTTTTCACATTGACAAGTTTGAGGTTTGCATTTATCAAATTTCTGTATTGAATAAAATATGTAGAAAAAAAAAGATTTTTTTTATTTTCCTTTTGTTTATTGCACTTTTGAGATATTTATCTAGTTACTATTGATTTATTACAAATATAGCCTTCAAATTGGGAGAGTAAGGATTATTTTGATGTGTATTGCATATGAAAATGCTCAAAAGAATGACAGCACAGCATGTAAAAATACAAAGATATACTCTGGCAGAACTGTTCTATGGTAGGTCATAAAGGGTTAAGTTAATTCAGATTTTTGAACTTGACATCAATTACTGCTTTATTTATTCAGAAACAAAATTAGGCTGATGTATTATGTGCACACTTTGTTATGTAATTTGTGATTTTATTAGAGTAGTGCAGTGCTCCCAATAATGGCTAATGTAGCCTATGGCATTAACACTGAAGCAGTGTTAAAGTTAATGAGATAATTAAGTGATTAATTGAGTGATGATTGAACATTATTGAAGACACCTAATGTTAACAAGCAGAATCACTGAAGGAGAAAATCACACATTTTAAGTCACATTTTAAGTTTTTTTAACAATCATACTCCATATGTTCGTTCTATTTCAGAGATGTCAGCGATCTGCTCCATGTCAGATGATCCAAAGATACGGATTCTTCTGATGGGCAGGAAGGGTTCTGGGAAAAACTCATCTGGAAACACTATACTGGGAGAAAAGAGGTTTAAGCTTAAGAAACATGAGTCTGAAGTTTGTGATGAAGTAACTCAGATCGGAGAGAAGCAGGTGCATGTGATTGATTGTCCAGATCTACTGGATCCAGATCTGAATAAGGAGAAGCTGGAGATGATGAAGGAGAAGCTGATCAAACTATGTTCAGCAGGTCTCAGTGCAGTTCTGCTCGTCGTTCCTCTGGAGAAACCTGTGCAAAATGAGGAAGAGATCCTGGATTATATTAATGGTTTATTTGGTCCTGAAGTTCAGAAGTACATCATGATTCTGTTCACACATAAAGGATGATCTGGAGAATCTGGATGAACCGCAGACCATTGAGGAATATCTGGAAAACCATGTGGATCTCCAGCGACTGGTGAGGGAATGTGGAGAAAAGTTTCACTGTTTCAATAACAGGAGTAAATCAGGAGATCAGAAACGAGATCTACTGCAGAAGATTAAAGGAGTGATGACGGAGAACGGAGGGCAATATATCATGGAACGAATGAGGAGGAGAGGCAGCAAGGAGATTATAATCAATTGTAAGTTGTTTTATTATTGTAAATTACTTCAGTAATAGATGGTGGATTATGCTTTCCTGTTCATTAATTGAAAAGCAGTGATATTTATAGTGCTGTAATTAGTTATGAGCATCTGCAAATGCCTACCCAGCTAACAGACTTTTGTTATAAGACTGTTCTCCAAATATTCAGTGTTGGTTCCGGGAACGTAATAAAATGTTTTTTACGTTAGAGGCAGTTTTCTTGACGTTAGAGGAACGTGTTTTAAAAGGTATAATGTTCCTCAAATGTTCTTTCAACCTAATTTTGATTTAAAATTCAACATTCTAGGAACATTGATTTGTAACATTCCAAGAACAACTTTGACATGTTGATCTGCTTTATCAATGCAGAAATGTGACCCTGGATCACAAAACTACGGTGACCGGGAGGGGACATGTTCGGTTCACTTATTTTTGTCGTGGCCACAACATATAAACTCGTGGGAATGCGTGGGAACGTCATAATATCTCGTGAGAACGTCATACCACGAGATCATTTTGTTGAGGTAACGGCATCATGTCGTGGCCACGCGATGCAAAGTCGTGGCCTCGAGATCATATGTTGAGGGAACGATATATTTTTCTCGTGGCCACGACTTCATATTTTAAAAGAACGACATCTATTTGTCGTGGCCACGAGTTGAGGGAGCCACAGCGGCCAATACTGTAACCGTACAATAGCATAGACTGGGCTACAGCAGAGATGACAGAAGAAATAACATTTTACTTTAAATTAGGAACGTCATATAAAGATATAGTGCGGTCTTTGGCATTAAGACATGGATACGTTATAAGTGAAAGACACATGAAGCGCATTCTTAGACTTTTTTTGTCGCACGCATATTTAGGGACCGTCTCAAAATTACATGCGACATTGGCATAAACGTTTCTAACTTCAATAGCATTTGAAGACAATGACTTACAGTCATAAAACCAATTGTACATTGTTCACCCAGGTCTCATGTGTGATGCACACCTTTTAGATTTTTGATATTTATGACAATAAACTGCTAAATCATATGCAAATATTGCTATGTATTTCACTATTGCCACATATGACACCTAGATGAACAATGCACAGTTGGTTTTATGACTGTAAGTCACTGTCTTCAAATATTGTCATGTTCTGTATATGATCCCATACAGTGGTGAAATGCATAGCAAAATTTGCTATGCATACCCAACTATGACAACTTTCACTACTTGAGAAACCTGGAAATGTGAAAAGTGTCCATAAGCACACTAGTTTTAAGTGAAAACAGTTTTACCATTTACTGCACATTAAGTCGGTCACACATCAGACGAGAAAAGCCACGGTGAGCTGCGGCTTATGAAAAGGAAGTCTCGTACATACACAGAAAATCTGTTGCTTCCATGCTGTAAAATAAGGGTTTTCTTTTCAGCGAAACTAAATTTAAAACACAATTAAAAGCTTCATATATTGAAACAGATTAGGATAAATATTTCAAGAAGGTTACCAATGGTTGTGTTTAGGGTTGGCAAAGACACTATATAATTTAATTTTAAATAATTAAACAACTAAATAATTTCTAAAATGATTATTCCATTTTGTATTTGTATTATTACGTGCTCTATAATAGTATAAACTTCTAGTAGGCCTACATACAATAAAGTTTGCCAACTGCAACAGGGTTAAAGAGATGTTACTGGAAATGTTATGCCTTTCACAAAAATGAATAATTTAATAATTGTCAGTAATTGTTGTGGCGACATTAGTGGGTCATTCAAATTTTACTTGTGAAACCACTCCCCTTCCCCCAGCAGAAGTGCACCTGATCATGTGCTCCAGCAAAAACATATTTTTTTGTAATGTAATACATTAATTTTACAAATAATGTTAAATTGAAAGTTCAGTGATGTTGCGTAACAATATAGTAATTGATTGTTATTGTATGTGACCACCTTTGTGAAGTTAAAAATAAAATATGCCAACTCTGTCGCCAGAGTTTATTTCTGTTGTGTTACAGAAATAAACAATTTCAGTCATTTGACCATTTAATCATTAAACTGTTTTGTTACTGTTTAATTACAGATTATTACATTTGTATGAAAAAAAGAAAGACTAAAAAATACTGTACAAACATACAGTAATTTTTCCTGTATAAAAAATGGGAATTACTGTAATTTGTCAGTAATGTCAAAATTCTTAAAATAATGGTTGTTGTTAATTCAGAGATATTTTTTGAAGTTTTACAGAGTTTTGTGTACAATTTAAAAGAAAATTACATACCGTCTCATTCTGGTGTTTATTGCTGAGACAGGAATTAACATTTCAACTAGTGAAAATGAATGTAACTCTCAATATCAAGCATTTATATAGTAACTACGTATTTATTGCTATCACAAATTATAGATTTACTAGTAAGAAATAAATAACTGATACGTGTACTTGCTATTTTTACAACACACAATTTTTTTTGCTAATACTGATATTTCCATTTTTTGAATTAATAATTATTTAAATTCATAATGTTTTGAAGTTAAAATCTTTGATAGAGTATGACAAGTTCTGTGCATGTGAGAATCAAACAGCTACTGAAGTGAGTCGGCCATCTTGAACATAGCGGCTTATCAGATCTGTTTATGTGACTGCTTTTGAAATCATGTAGATAATCATTAGCTCATGCGGGTCATCGGTCAGTGTCTGATCATGTTTATTGAGTGTTGTGCACCAATCAGGCTCCTTCTCTCACAGGTAACACACAGAACAGGTAAACTTACTGTAGGAGGAGCATTTGAAGTGTAAGTACAGCTTAACACTGCTGCTACTATCCTCGACATTTTCTTTTGACTAAATCCTTGACATGTTTCAATTAAAGAGTGCGGTTTATTAACGTTTTGTGCTGTTTTTGTTTTCCAAGAAGCATTACTCTTGATATCTGTCTGGAGTCGCATTCACTAAAGATCGATCTTCGACCTTTAAACTAAGTTGGACCTTTCCACCAGCAGTTCGCGATTACCGACATCATAATTTCATTCAGCGGGTGTGAGGCGATGTGAAAAATACGCACAGGGGTGAATCTTCCCATCAGAGGAGGAACGCTGGGAAAGGATTGCCCCCACGCCCACCTCCGATGCGTCGACCTCGACGATAAACTGCTTGGAGACATCTGGAGTAGAGAGAATGGGGCAGACGTAAAGAGAGACTTTAGGAGATCAAAAGCGTCTTGGGCTGGGTTTCCCGAAACCTTCTTAATGCTACGTCGTTCTTAAGTTACACCTTATCGTTAATACATGTTTCCCGAAACGTTCTTAGTTAAGTATACCTTCTGTAAGTCATACGTTCGGAAGGTTGGTCTGAACCACTCTTAGCTTTACCTTATCACTGTTGCAGGTCTATATGAAAATAATTTTGAAGTTTTAATACACACAGACAGTGTTCATTTAGGCTAATTCAAGTGTTTTCATGCAAAGAATAAAATTGTCAATCACACTGATTGTTGTTAGAATTTTAATTATATTATTATTATATATTATATTATTAATTTAATAAAATAGCGCTTTTAAAGGCCAGTGAAAGCATAGGCTACTGTCAGTTAAGTTCTATTCGGACGCTAATATTGTTTCTCATGGGCTCGTCCGGTATTTTAAACATTTACAGGGGTAAGTTGGTGATTTTAGTGCCGTCCGAATCCATAATATCAGTGTTTTTTCTCTCCCAATCCGCGTAAAAATCCCTGTCCAAATTAGTACCTACTGTTTTTTGACAAACAGGTCGTGTGGTAATTTAACTGCCGTCTGAATCCACATCTCTGAGTTTACAACAAGAGATTCAAAATTCAGTGTTTAAATCCTTTTTGATCACTGCTGAGCACCGTACGTAAGATATAAACTTTTATTACTGAAATGCTGGAAAGAATTTACATGAACAATATTTAATCGCAGCTCCACCTCAGCGAACAAAAATGGGAAAGAGATGAAAGCACGTAAAATTTTTTGAAATGGTTATTGTGGCAGCAATATATGTTACAATTTTAAAATATGTAGGCCAGGCTTTTATAGGCTATTATAGTTTGGATTATTTTTTATAATATTCAATAGTCCTAATAAGTGTAATTTCAACTATTTCTGAAGTGCTTCTTTTATAAAGAACACCGCTTTCTAGCATAAAGCAGTGAAACAGCCCCTGCACAAGAGAATAATTGATTCTCGAGCCATCGATATCAACCAATTCAGCACCATCGCCACGGACAGCACCGGGTAACGTCGCACGTAAGAAGGCATATCTTAAGCAGCTTTATAAGGTATAGTTTGGGAAACACGCCTAGTAATGGTATACCTTTAGTTAAGTTATACCTTATGAGTCTTCGTAGCACGCTAAGAGACAACATTATCGGGAAACCCAGCCCAGAGCGGCCGAGGACCAAACAAAACGGGTCTTGATAGACGTGAGCTCGGTGAGTGGGGCAGCGACTTGACTAAAGTTACGGATGAAGCGTCAAAAAAAATTGCGAACCCCAGAAACCGTTGGAGTGCGACGCGAGAATCAGGAATTGGCCAATTAGTAACAGCGTGGACCTTGGAAGAATCCATGCTGATCCCCTCCGCCAAAATGTCCGAGCCCAAGAACGTGACCGACTGGGCATGGAATGTACATTTCTTTGCTTTAACAAATAAACGATTCTCCAAAAGACATTGAAGAACATCAAAAAGCCGACGACATAAGCGGCAAGGGATAATGATTCTTAACCGTTATGTCGATCAACCCTCGATAGCCTATGCAGGGACCAAAGGAACCATCCTTAATTTTCACAAAGAAGAACCCCACACCGGCAGGAGAGGAGGAAGGAACAATGATACCTGCGTCTAGCGATTCGGAGAGGTAATTCTCGAGTGCCTCATGCTCCGGTCCCGACAGAGAGTAAAGCCTCCCGCGAGGGGGAGAGGTCCCAGGAAGAAGGTCGATAGAGCAGTCATAAGGTCGATGGGGAGGTGAAGATGCCTGGGAACGACTGAAGACCGCCCGAAATCGTGATATTTTCTTGGCACTTCAGACAAATCACGTGGCTCTTCCTGAAACACAGAAGACACTAAACATTTAACATGACACAATAATTTCCAGGAGAGGATAGTTCCTCTGCACCAATTAATCTGAGGACTGTGTTCAACGAGCCAGGGTTGGCCCAAAACCACGGGAGTAAAAGGAGAATGAAAAATTAAAAAATAAATAGTCTCTCGATGATTGCCAGAGACGATGAGACTCACCGGAATGTTAGCGCGGCGAACATTAGCGAGAATGCTACCATCAAGGGCATAAACAGAAGTAGCCTCTTTAAGATCAATGAGAGGGATGCCCTGATCGAGAGCCCAGGATTCATCCACGAAACTTACCTCAGCTCCTGAGTCGATCAACGCTTGACAGGAGACAGCAGCACTGGGCCAGCCAAGGTTGACCGGAAAAGTAGTTGCTAGTGCGTGAAAGAGGGGCTAGGACAGATGCACTCACCAGTAACCCTCTCTCTACTGGTGAGCGTTGGCTTTAACTTGACAGGATGAGACAAAGTGATCTGCCGCTCCGCAATACAAACAAAGGCGATTAGTGATACGCCGTTGACGCTCCGCGGTGGTTATGCGAATTCCCCCCAGCTGCATGGGTTCAGAGTCAGAGCTAGCAGAGGGAGAGGAAGTGGAAGCAGGAGCAGAAAGGAGTGACTTCTCCAGACTACGAGATCGGCGGCGTATGTCAAAACGCTTCTCCATGGGGATAGCCAGGTCGATCAGAGGATCTAGACGAGATGGAGTCTCACGGGAGAGTACCTCGTCTTTAATGTCAGCATTCAAACCCTCCAGGAAACGAGTGACCAGAGCGGGTTCGTTCCATTCACAGGAGGTGGCCAGTGTGTGGAATTCAAAAGATAAATCAGCGGCGGACCTCTTCCCTTGGCGGAGAGTAGAAAGAAGGTGCGAAGCTTCAGGTCTGTGTGCAGAACGGTCAAACGCTCAAAACATCTCCTCCTTGAAGAGAGTGTAATGATCAAGCCAGTCAGACTTAGCCCCATGGCCGATCACGGTGAGAGGAGATCTCTCTCAAGCCGGCGGCTCAATTTGGCATCCTCATCCAGAGCGCTGGTCTCTGCTTGCATGGATAATCAACGGATACCCATTGCCCTGCCAGAAGGGGTTGTGAACACGATCATGAAATGATTTTCTCATTTATTCACTGCAAAGGTTTGTATGTTGTTGCAATGCATTTCTAAGCATTTCTCTGCTTCCATGTATTTTGGTTTTCTCTCTCTTTTAAGAAATAGTCACTTCCATGTGGCAAATATAAATATATAAAACTATTAATTGATTGAATTTACAGAAAAGGAACTATATTGTTATATTTATTGTTATCAGGATATGAGATTTTGGTTAAGTGTTCACGGAAGAGATGAGTTTTCAGTTGTCTTTTGAATGTTGTCAGGGATTCTGCATTACGGATGAGGGTGGGAAGATCATTTCACCTGCATGGAACCGTGAATGAGAGTGTTCTAGAGAGTAATTATGTGGCTCTCTGTGATGGTGTCACAAACAGTCACTCTTTGACTGAGTGTAAGCTTCTGGCCTCGCAGGAGACTTGTAGGAGCGAGTGAAAGTAGGAAGAAGCTGAGCCTGTGGTAGATATGTAAACAAGCGTCAATGCCTTGAACTTGATACGAGCAGCAAGTGGTAGCCAGTGCAGACAGATGAACAGAGGAGTGACGTGGGCCCTTTTGGGATCGTTGAAGACAAGACGAGCTGCAGCATTCTTAATCATTTGTAGAGGTTCAGCTGCACATGATGGAAGTCTAGCCAGAAGAGCATTTTATCGTAATCAAGCCTAGAAATGACCAGGGCCTGGACGAGAAGTTGTGTTGCATGCTCAGTTAGGAAAGGCCTGATCTTCCTGATCAGTAGTTGTCGTCCGATTCCTAGATTTAGTCCTGTGGTGACCTCAGAGGTTGTGGAAAGGTGTCTTTGTTGTTGCATACCTATGCTCTTATACAGGACCTGCATAGAACATCCAATGCACACACAGAAGCACTAAGGAATCGCAGTTTCTCAAAGGTTGAAGAGGGCCTGAGCATGAAAGAGGTACAATTCTGTAAATCAGGTGAAGTCACGTATAGTTGGACCCCTGTAACCTTAACTCGTCAGCTAGAAACATATAGACAACACATGTTGAGGTTTACATCAGAATGTGCCCTAAAGCAGCTGGTTAACACTCACAGTAAACATATGATTAAAAGTATATTTGAATTACTCATTGAATATAGAAATAATTTATGTAGAAATGCTTATCCTTGAATATTAATCACTCATTACTTATACATTGAAGCAACAGTGGATTCAATCCAACCACTTCAAAGGGTACTGTGGAAACGATGGCAGGATCAGGGTTTACCGTCCTGCTTCGTACTGTACTGTACAGTCCCGTACCGCTTGGTGGAAACGAGCCATAAATATAAATAGCCTGTCTTGTTGGCAAACCCACAAATCTCTGACTGGACCACACAATATTCAAAAATACATGTGTAAATTCAGTATCTACAGTGGCAAAGGAAGTACCTTTTGCCAAACTCGCTTGTTTCCGTTTTCTCATCACATATGGCGCATGGCTTTACACGATGACGATCGCTCTGATTGATGACAGCCCTTTGGAAATTAGTTATTAATGAAGCTTTGCCAAACCATAACTCAGTTACTACTGAGAATGGTCTGGTTTTAACCAGGCTACTGCCCATATCTTGCGTTTTTCATTTACATTTATGCATTTGGCAGACGCTTTTATCCAAAGCGACTTACATTGCATTTCCAGGTACACATTTACATTACATCACATTTACTTATCAGTTCTTGCTTTCTCAAGTGCCAATGCTCTACTGTTTGAGCTATAAGAAAGCCACAGGGAAAGCCAAGTTTAGTTTGCTTATAGAGAGAGCCGGCACTGTTCTAGAAACATTATTATCCAAATTATTTTGCTTTTTAGAATGCACATCAGCTTTCCTTTCTCTTATGACTGTATTCACCTTTAAATGTATTTAATAATTGTTGATTTTCAATGTACTGAACTGAGAGTATGAAGGTAATAGGATGTCATAAAGAATCGCATATGCAGGGTAAGATTTGTGAAAGTGTATAATTTTGCAAGCGTAAATTAAATATGCAGAGAAGATCACACCACACACAACAGTCGCCAGAACACATCTTTATCTTTATTTGGCTCAGGAACGCTCTCATTGCCGAAATGGTACTTTTAATGCACACATGTACATGTTAAATAAGTAATTAATTAAATAAATGGGGATCTGAATAAATCTGGCGACTGGATTTTTTATTGAACAATCATTGTTTATAATCAACAATTAGTAACATTTTTTACTAATTGTTTATTGTATAACATTTTTGTATAATTTATTGAATAATACATTATACATTATATTATTGTATAATACAAATTTACTGTAAAAAAGTTTATTAGTAACAATCATTTATCAATCAGATAAGAGTAAATTGAGAAATTTTAACCTCCTCGCTTGCAAAACGTCTCGGGTTACAATTGTAACCCTTGTTCCTTGAGAAAAGGAACGAGAACTGCGTCAAATGACACTTTGGGGGAACGCCCCTCAGCGTAGCGATTCTGAAGCATGTATGAAACTAAACCAATCTTGATTGGTGTTGCATCATGACGTAACGTGTGACGGCATATGCGGAAGCTACAAAAGGACGCCGGCGCTCACAGGCAGGGGAAGGCGTGGCGAAGGGACGTAGTTCTCGTTCCCTCTCTCATGGAACAGGGGTTACAGTCGTAACCCGATATGTTCCCTTTCGAGGGAACTCAAACTGCGTCGAATGACACTTTGGGGGAACGAGTACCCAATATGCCACAACGGGCCCTGCTTGTCTGAGTGTGAAGCTGCGCACAGGCACACTCACACACACAGGCACACACACAGGTGCACAGGCACACACAAGGGTGCCAGGCATAGATGGAATGTCCAGGCTATAAAATCTAATAAAACTGTGAGGGGTGGCCCATTCTGCTGCATTGCAGAATTCTTGGATCTGGGCCCCTAAGGAGAGGTCTCTAGTGGACACCATGTCTCTGTTTGAATGAGCCCTCACAGCCAAAGGTGAAGGCAAACTGCACACCTGGTAGGCCATAGATATAGCTTGAATGATCCAGTTAATAATGGTCTGCTTGGAGGCGGGAAGCCCTTTCTCAGGCGACCCGAAACACACTAGCAACTGGTCTGACTTCCTCCATGAAGAGGACCTCTGAATATATACTTTGAGTGCTCTGACAGGGCAGAGCAGATGAAGTCTCTCCTCATCCGCCATCACGTGAGGTGGAGGATGAAAAGCCTGCAGAACCGTAGGCCGTGCCACATTGGATGGCACCTTAGGCAAATATCCCGGCCTGGGATGTATGATGGCTTTAATGTCACCTGGAGCAAACTCCAGGTAACCATGACATGTAGAGAGCGCCTGAAGATCTCCTACCCTCCTCAGAGAAGTAATGGCCAACAAAAAAGCCACACTTTTAGGGAAAGGTTCTTGGCCTCAGTCGACTCCAGAATTTCAAAGGGGGTCTCAACCAACCCTTTGACAACCACGTGGGAATCCTGAGTAGGGTTGCAAAATTCTGGGAATTTTCAAAGATG
Source organism: Vimba vimba (assembly GCA_022828995.1). NCBI lineage: Eukaryota > Metazoa > Chordata > Actinopteri > Cypriniformes > Leuciscidae > Vimba > Vimba vimba. The sequence goes on along the minus strand of CM040817.1, from coordinate 10,941,129 downwards.
GAAACTTTCCATGGATATTAATGGGAATTTAAGGGAATTAACAGGAATTTATGTGAATAAACGGGAATAAACTGGGAATTTTCAAATTTGAAGGTTGGCTCTTCATAGGGAACTTAAATATAGTTGAGGAAAGTATATTTTAGTATAATCTTGACTAAAACAAACAGATGCCATTCAAATACACTTGAATATCCATGCCATTCCTCAATCACACGCACATAGCACACTGCTTACTGCATGGCTATTGAGACCACACCCCCTACTGGCCCTGTGCATGCCTCCATCACATGTACAGAAGCCCAAAGCACAAGACTCTCAACAGTTTATTTTTTACACAAATGTTGGTTTTAAGGGATGAATCTGTTTTGCAGATCCTGGTCTGTTGTTTTCGGTTGCAAATTGCTGCTTTTGGGTTGCAAATTGCTGTTCACAGGCCTGCAATGCTTTTGGCCGTATTTTTGCATCATAAGTTTAAGTGCGTTCATTTGCGTTTGAATAGTGCGAGCTCTCTGTGGGCGTGGTCACACTAACACTTAATGAGATGAAATGAGAACGACTGACATCGCTCTCTTTTCATACAGTTTTACATAAACTGAGAATATTTGTTTTTTTTATAAAAAATATTTCATTTAAAAGAAGAGAATTTAAGATATATGCCGGTGTGTCTGTATACCTGTGGGACTGAGTAATCACTGAGTTACAGTTCATTTTCAGACGCATTTTAGAATGGACTTCACTGACAGAGAGAAGGCAGAACTTGCATCGTGTTTATTTTTCTGTATTTGGCAAAAAGCTCAACACTTTCTTTTTATTTTGAGTATACACAAAAATAGACACTTAACAGGATCGAATGATATATATCACTTATGTAAGATCAAAATCAACAGAGTATTTTGAGTCTCTTTTGCACTGAGATAAGAAAAAAAGCGAGCAGATCACGCCGGCGTGATTGCCGACCCCAGGGTGTTAAAAGTAAAAAATCTTCCCAACTAGAGTCCCCCCAATGGATCTCAGCCACTTCCAGTCCTGGATCTAACAGATCTTCTTGTGTATCTTCAGCTGACTTTTAAAAGTGAAGCTCTTTCCACACTGATCACACATGTGCGGCTTCTCTCTGCTGTGGATCCTCTCGTGTGTTTTCAGATTTGATGACTGACTGAATCTCTTGTCACAGTGTGAACACTTGTAATGCTTTTCTCCAGTGTGGATCCTCTCATGTGTTTTCAGATGTGATAACGCATTGAATCTCTTGTCACAGTGTGAACACTTGTAAGGTTTTTCTCCAGTGTGGACCTTCTCATGTGATTTCAGATATGATGAATAATTGAATCTCTTGTCACAGTGTGAACACTTGTAAGGTTTTTCTCCGCTGTGGATCTTCTCATGTTTTTTCAGATTTGATGACTGGCTGAATCTCTGGTCACAGTGTAAACACATGTAAGGTTTTTCTCCAGTGTGGATCCTCTCATGTGATTTCAAAACTGATGACTGACTGAATCTCTTGTCACAGTGTGAACACTTGTATGGTTTTTCTCCAGTGTAGATCTTCTCATGTGTTTTCAGTTGTGATAACACACTGAATCTCTTGTCACAGTGTGAACACTTGTAAGGTTTTTCTCCAGTGTGAATTCTCTCGTGCTGTTTTAAATGTTCAGCTGTAATAAAAGTCTTCTCACACTCAAAGCACATGTACTCTCTCACACAAGTGTGAGTTTTCTGATGTCTGTGTAAAGATTGCTGCACTGAAAAACTCTTTCCACACACAGAACATGAATGTGGCTTCTCCTTTGTATGAACTGTCAGGTGTGCCTTCAGGTGTGATGCACTAAGAAATGTTTTTCTGCACTGATCACATGTGAACGGCTTCTCTCCAGTGTGGATTCTCATGTGCATCTTAAGACATGTTTTTAGTGTGAAACTCTTCCCACACTGATCACATGTGAACGGCTTCTCTCCAGTGTGAACACTCCTATGCGCATCAAGATGATGTTTGTATGTGAAATTCTTCCCACATTGATCACATGTGAACGGCTTCTCTCCAGTGTGAACTCTCATGTGACGCTCTAAACTATGTTTGGTTGTGTAACTCTTTCCACACTGAGTGCAGGTGAAAGATTTCTTGGCTCTTCTTTTATTTAAAAATGTCTTTGAGCGACTCAAAGGTTTTTCTCCAGGTTTGACATGGTGTTTCTCCTCCTTCACTTCACTCAGTTCTTCACTCTCCTCCTTCACTTCACTCAGTTCTTCACTCTCCTCCTTCACTTTCATCAGTTCTTCACTCTCCTCCTTCACTTCACTCAGTTCTTCACTCTCCTCCTTCACTTTCATCAGTTCTTCACTCTCCTCCTTCACTTCACTCAGTTCTTCACTCTCCTCCTTCACTTCACTCAGTTCTTCACTCTCCTCCTTCACTTCACTCAGTTCTTCACTCTCCTCCTCCACTTCACTCAGTTCTTCACTCTCCTCCTTCACTTCACTCAGGTCTGAAATAAAAGAAAAAATAATTTCATTTTTAGTACATCAAAATAGTGAAATGTGCAGTGAAAGGACATAAAAGTGAGCCCTAAAATATTGTAATAATTTAGAAGAACTTTTATAAATTATTTGCACATGTCCTTGAAAATCTCCATGAATAAGGTACAATGTTAATAATTAGATAAATGAAACTTAACTAGAATAATATTAACCTAAAAATATACATCAACAGGGCCATAATACTGACAACAACTTTTAGATTGATATTCCTTTCCCTTACTGATAAGCTTTTTTATTAAGTCTGGTTGATAAAGCCAACATATTGAAATGCTATTATTATTTAATTATACTACAGGGCTGTTGAATGCTTGAATCTGATTGGTTGACGAACGTTCTAAGGTGTGCATTATTTTCAGGGAAACGGACGGCTAAAGTAGTTCCAGGCAGGTCTTGACCGCATTACAGTTCCATGTCACTGCGCGTAGTCAACCGTAATAACGGAAAATAGGATACAATTCATAACAAGAAAAAACATTCAGCCCCATGCGCTTGATCTGCAATTTTCAATGTCTAGCTTCACAATCAATGGAAACATGCAGTTTAATTTTAATAAATAAAGTATATTCCTATCTATAATCAATAGAAAATTAAACTGAATATAGGCTAAATAAATTAATAGTCCTGCAGCACGGATTTTTTATTGCAGATAATATAACAAATAAATAATTATTGATAGGCTTTACTTGTTAAAAGGCTATTTGTTTCATTTATTTGGCTAGTCTACTGTCATCTGTAATAATAGAAGAAAAAAAGAATGAACGAATTAATTAAAACGAATTGAATTCATAAATAAATAATAGGCCTAATATTGACGCACATGCTTTTCTGTCTCATTATTGCAACATCTCTCTATAATAACTGCATAAAGCCAAGGACACACTTTAAGGCCGGTTATGAATGTAATTTGATGACTGATCATGCCCAAACGCGTGTTCAGCGCGTTCAGTCGGTGTTTAAAATCTGCTGCAGTCGATGAAAACAGTCAGAGAGTGTGTCAGCTAGTCGTGTGTCCCCAGCATTAGTCTGCTATCAGTGGCTCAAACCTCCGTTACTAACTCTAAAATGACGTTTTGGAATTAGCAACGGAGGCATTGGATTAGATGCGTAAGAAATTAGACCTACATACAAGAGCGTTTTAATGACAAAAACTTTACAAACGTCTTGAAATACATAATCTGAACAATGTTTGAGGTGTGGTAACTGTAGTATAAGCGGAATAATTGACTTCAGGCCGTTGAATTTATTTCTTCTGCTGAACACAAAGGAAGATATTTAGAAGAATGTCAGTAACCAGACAGTTTTTGGGTCCCATTGACTTCCATAGTATATTTTTTTCCTACTATGGAAGTCAATGGGACCCAGAAACTGTCTGGTTACTGACATTCTTCTAAAAATCTTCCTTTGTGTTCAGCAGAAGAAAGAAATTCTTACAGGTTTGAGACAACATGAGGGTGAGTATATGATGACGGAATTTTCATTTTAAAGTGAACTACTCCTTTAAATGCTTTAATCTTTTAGGGCCCTATCTTGCACCCAGCACAATTGACTTTGTACACCAATCATTCCTATTTTGCACCCGCACACAGAAGACTTTTCCCTCCACAGACACACGCCGGTAAATTTGGAAATGAACTTGCACTCCCAGGGGCGGTTCAGCGAAAAGAGGAGGCGTGTTCCGGCGCAAACGTTCCCTGGTGCTATTTTGCAGGTTTAGAAAACTATTCCGCCACAGACCTGGCTGGACGGGACCATCACGGACTCTGAGGTCAGTCTTGATAACTTTACCATCCTGCGGGCTGACAGGACAAACAAGTCCGGTAAAAATAAAGGTGGTGGTGTCTGCATCTTCGTTAATAAGCGATGGTGTGTTAACATCAAGACTCACAGCACAATCTGCACACCCGATGTAGAATTGCTGACTTTGTCTCTACGGCCTTTCTATCTCCCGAGGGAATTCCCGTGCGTGGTGATCAGTTGTGTTTATATCTTTACTAAGTGGTGCTCCGACAACTTCCTGGAGCTGAATGTAGACAAGACCAAGGAGTTACTCATCCACACCCAAGCCCACACCCCGGACCTGGCACCCACTATCATCCACAACAAAATAGTTGAACGTGTCAGTCACTTCAAATATCTCGGACTTACACTGGACAATAAACTTACCTTTGAGCAACATGTTATCAATATTCATAAACGTTCCCAGCAGAAACTTCACATTCTCCGCAAGCTCCGTGCCCTCTGTGTCACCCCTAAACATCTCTTACTGTTATACACCAGCATCATCCAACCCATCCTTCTTTACTGCTCACCTTGCTACTATAATATGCTATCCATCACCAATAGAAATAAACTCACCAAAGTCACCTATATTGCATCCAAAATTATTAGCCTGCCTATTACAGACCTTGGTCACCAAAACAATAAAGCCATCACACGCATGGCCCGGACTGTCAGCAGAGACCCAGATCATCCCCTCCACAGCCACTTCTGCCTGCTGCCCTCAGGCCGCAGGTACAGGACTTTGAGGTGGAAGCGGGCACGCTTCAGTAAAAGCTTTTTTAAAAAAGTAAAAGCTAATTTGGGTGGGTTTCTCCATCCCCAATGTCACTTCTCTGTGTTTTACGGCCCTGGCGAGAACGTCGGTCTCCTCGGCTGTGAACCGCTCCTGGCATGCACCTGGCAAATCCGCCATTATAATAGGAATCCGCCATGGAACAAGCGCGCCTGCTCTTAAAGGGAATGTGAGATGACGCTCTAATTGTTTTAATTCATGTTATGCCCAAACCACACCTATGATTAATGAAGCTACTTCAAACCAACCCATTTTAGATTTGCGTCGGGCGCAAGACTCATATAATGAGTCGGTATAATAGCAACAGCGCCCAAGACCAGCCCACAAAGTTACTTGCGTTTCGCGCTTGATACTTGCGTTTCAGAACGTTAAAATAGGGCCCCTAATGTTTTAATTAATATAATTTGCAATACGAGTTATAGCCTATGTTCATTCCAATATCGAAATTAGGTCTGGGAATCACTGGTTACTTCACGATACGATACGATATACATTGCTGCAGATGATTTTTTGCACTCGGGAGAAATCGAGTGGAATCGATGCTCGCATGGTCGCGGCTCGCAGCGTGTGAGATGAATTACAAGCCGAGCCGAGCACGTTACGAGCACCTCCCGACCTACCGATAATTTTTAAACATGTTTTTTCACCAGCTGTCCCCTATTGCCAAATCATACACAACCATGTCGATGGGGCTATACCTCAGTGGCAGCAACCATACAGCGTGCGCATACACTGTCGTCACTGTCACACACATACACACATTTCTCTCTCTCTCTCCCATTCACAACATGACGGTTTAGCGCGAAAGCCCACGTGATTGCTGCCGGCTCGGGATAAAATTCATGCAGGACAGTTGTGCCGTGTACCAGCTGCTTTGACGCGATTATCAGTTAAACTGACTCGCAACGTGTGCAATATCTCACGACCTCCCGAGTGTCCGAACTCGCACCGTGTACGCCCGCCCTAACGGCTTTTAAGATCGATACTTGGCAAGAGCGCATCGAGAATCGATAGCGGGAGAAAATATCGCGAGATATCACCATATCGATATTTTGGCGCACCCCTAATCAAAATGTTGAATATCAAAATGTTTTAATGTTTGAAGTACTTTTTTACTTCATATTACTTTACATTACTTTTTTATTTTACATTAATAGCCTATTATATTAACAATATTGTTAATATATATTAACAATAAATATGCTTTTGAAGCTATTTGTGTCTGTTTATTGTCTTAAATATTCATAATGTCAAGGGCAGCAGACATGGTCATCCGGTAAAACCGGCCTTGGTCATTCGGTAAAACCGATATAGTAAATATTTAAATGGAATAATATTGTTTTAAATAACTAAAGGAACTACAATAATACAAATATAAAGCAGATAATGTTTTTTTTTACCCCTTTTCTCCTTTCCCTGTGCAATGTTTTACTTGAATATGTTGGAGTGTTTAGAGTAGTCCAATAAATTATTACATTTATGAGATCAGTGATAATTTTATTTAATATTTCTCTGTGGTACACACTATATCTCAACATCAATGTCAAATCAGTTTTTTTCATGAATAATTATCTGCAAATTAATCATTTTAGATATATTCATGGTTGAACCGAATGACTTTTTGACAATGACAAAAAAATTAATTGATTGTACAAACCACAAAATCGTATTGTTAACACCTAGGTAAACTAAAAAATGGTTTCAAATATAGTTATATCTCCATTCTATTTTTTTTACACTTTTAAAAACCTTATTCGTCAATGACCCAATTGCATATCTAAAAGTGATGAAGTGCTTGAATGTTTCTAACATGAATGTTCTTCAGCTTCATGAATGAATGAAGAATAAACACCAACCTCTTTGTTCTTCAGGATCTTCAGTGTGTTTCATTCTGCAGAGTTCTGGATCACTCATGTTCTCACTGTCCTCTTTAATAAACTCAGTCTGTGCAGATTTCAGCTCTACCTGATGCTTGTCTTCACTTGTAGACTGATGGGAATATTCCAGCATTTATTGGAGAATTACAGTGGGCGGAGCTTCACTGATGATGTGAATGCTGTGGGAGGAGCTTCTCTGATGATGTGATTGTTGTGGGAGGAGCTTCACTGGTAATGTGCGTGTTGTGGGAGGAGCTTCACTGATGATGTGATTGCTGTGGGAGGAGCTAATCTGCAAAAAACAAAGTTATCAGTTACTGAGTTTGTTTTAATACTAAATGACACATCTAAGCATTTATGTATCTCTATATAGAAACCAACAATTACTCTTAGTATATTCACACCAATGAAATGAGCTTCAAGTGTCAATTTACAGGAGATCTGAAGACATCAGCATAATAAATGAGGTGAAACCAGGAACTATATTCATGAAATAAAGAGTGTTTTTAGCAGATCTGTTAATATTGATGAGCCTCAGACTATCAACACTCATTCAACAAGCCATTCAGGATCATCAGCAGATCATCTCAATTTATTCTGAGTGTTTGCTGTTAGAAACACACATTATTTGAGTCAGGATAGACGATAAAAGCCTGTAAAACTGCTCTATTGAAAGACAATACTGTAATTTCTCACCATCTGACACGTATAAAAAAAATCTGTGACAAAAACAAACACTAATGACACTCATCTTCAACCATATCTATAAACTGAAACATGGTTTGATTTTATGATAACTAGTAGGGATGGGTGATATCTTATCGTTTGCGATATATCGTTGAAAATTCTCCTCATGATAAAAATTTGTCTCCTCACGATAATAACGATAAGTCTAGTTGATGACGTAGTTTTGTGCGCATGATTCACTGTTAACGTGCGGACATTCTCTGTGCGGAGTGAAAACAAGTATGGCGGAAGGCGGACGTGAGGCTGAGGAGGAGCTTGTTGTTAAGCGAGGAGCTACCTCTACAATTTGGAACTGGTTTGGTTACAGAAAATCAGATGAGGAGCAAACTAACGTAATGCAAAGTTTGCAGAAAAACGGTGGTTACAAAGAGTGGAAACACGACCAATTTGTTCCACCATCTACAAGTGGACCTAGGGGTAAGAAAATTCCCACCCAGATGAAAATTGCCAGCGCATTTGCTATTTGCGTCCCTTATGATAAGCAAAGTAAACGATGGAACGAATTGATGGAAGCAGTGGCGTTTTGTTTGACAAAAGACATGTTGCCATTCCAAACTGTCGAAAAAGAAGGATTCAAGTGAATGATCCATAAACTGGACCCAAGATACAACATGCCCTCAAGGAAGTACTTTTCCAAAACAGCCCTGCCAGCGATGTATGAAGAGTGCCGTGGTAGGGTACAAACATCACTGTCTACGGCGGATTTTTATGCTTCAACTGCAGACTAGTGGAGTAGCAGAGCGACCGAGCCGTACATTAGCCTTACGGTTCACTACATAACGAGTGACTGGAGTTTGAACAGCTGTTGCATCCAGACAAGTTTTTTTCCCAGATGACCACATGGGTGAAAACATCGCGAGTGGCTTGAAGCAGTTTCTTCAAGAATGGAATTCAGATGAGGAGAAACAGGTGTGCCTAAAAACGGACAGCGGGGCCAATATAGTAAAAGCAGCCACTCTAAACATGTGGACAAGACTGTCTTGCTTTGGCCATTGTCTACACATTGCTATTGGTAAGTTTACTCTTTTTCTCTTAGTGTCAGTATATTTAATGCATGCACACGGAGCAAACATGAGCTTAATATTAACTGTATTTATGTATTTGTTTCTGCATTAGTAACGTGACTGACTATGCAGTATTTTGAACAGCAATTCATTACATTAGTTAATGCTTATATTATATGCATTTAATATTAAATGTTCATTTATTTAAATGATTTTTTTAGTTTCATCTATTTTAATGTTAACTGAACTTTAACTTTTTTCTTTTACATTTTTTTTTTTTTTTTTTTTATTCTTGTGCAAAAGAAACAAATAAATGCTTAAAAATTAAATAGTTTTGTTGTTGTTTTGCAGAGAGAAGCATGAGGGATACCAGGATTGACAGAGCTGTGGGAGTCTGTAAGAAGATTGTCAGTGTTTTTTCGCACAGCTGGAAAAAGCAGCGAACACTCAAAGATGCTCAAGTAGAACTTGGCCTTCCGCCACACAAACTTGTGACTGAATCGGCAACATGATGGGGATCAAGGCAGAAGATGATCGAGCGGATACTTGAGCAAGAGAAGGCCATTAAGCAAGTCCTGGCTGCTGACAGGTCAACCAGGCATCTGGTGCCTACTTGGCAGGATATTGATGTCCTAGACTCTGTCAGTAAAGCACTTGGGCCTCTTCTTGATTTTACAGATTCCCTCTCTTCTGAAAACTATGTCACAGTGTCATGCTCGAAGCCTACTCTTCATCTATTCAACAGTGAGCTGCTGCAGGGGAAAGATGAAGACACAGATCTTACCAGGACAATTAAAAGTTCAATATTGGACTACATGAACACCAAATGGTGACCAAGAGGTTTAGGAACTGATCAACATGGCAACAATTCTTGATCCACGCTTCCGCACTCAGTATATGAGTCAAGAAGAGATCCTGGTCATCAAAGCCAGAGTAGTCAGAGAGGTGGAATCCCTTTCTGTCATGCCAAGTGATGCTGGCTCTTCTACCCCTGTAACGTCATCTGAATCAACAAAAGAAGCTCAGAGCGCATCTTAAAGGCAAAAGAAGAGTCTTGGAAGTTTTTTCAAGAAACCAGCTACTGAGATGACCACCCTTTCTGAAACAGAGAAAATTGAGGCTGAATTAAACAACTATCTGCATGGGCCACTTGCAGATGGTGAAAGCAATCCCCTTACGTGGTGGAAGGTACATGAGGTGAATTTCCCTAACATCAGTCCAAGGCTCGAAATTGCGACCATTTTGGTCGCATATGCTCCTGAAATTTAATCTGTGCGACCAAAAAATATATTTGGGAACATTTATGCGACTGCAAATAATGGTTGTTTTCATTTCTCTAAAAAACGTTTGCAAATTACTTTACAGTGATGTGCGCTGATACGCGATGGCCGGACCGTCATTCTATCCAACGTTATATAACCAATCCAGGGGTTTTCCTGCATTGAATTTTTTTTGGGCGGCCGCCGAAGCCTTATTTGATCGGTGAGTGACTGCTGTGCTTGTCAGAGCCGTGCGAGCGCATTCTCACGCTCTCTCTCCCTCGCGCTCGTGCATATTAATCAAAATCATTTACACGATAGAAAAAGGGCGGAAGACCGAAGTTTCACGTGGAGCATTCGGAGATTTGTTTTCTCCTGAATTACCGAATTGAGTGTGAATTGTGCTAAAAAAAAAAACTGCCGGAATAATCAGACAACGCGTGCCGTAGGCTACACGTCCACTAATGACACGTCCGATTTGCGAACTAATGACTCATTTGAACCGATTCACTTTAATGAATGGTTAAAACAACTGATCCAACACTGAACTCACGACACGTCTGAATCGATGTATAACAAATCGGTAACACTTTACAATAATGTTCCATATATTAAATTCTAGTTAACTACATTAGTTAACATGTACTATTAATAAACTGCACTTTGTTAATTTGTTAACCATTGTTAATGTTAATTTCAACATTTAGGCTACTAATAATAGCCTACATTATTGAAATATATTTTTTTATTTGTTAAAGGAGAACTCCAGTTAATTTTAACATTGAGCTAATTTTTTTGTACATTTGGAGTGCTGTCAATACAGAGAACAACGACAAAAATTGGTGTTGCCTACACCGTGTTATCCTCTTTTTAAAATTTGCACCCTGTTGACTTCAATGGGACACGTTTTAAACCTGCTTTTAGCCTCTTAACGTCCTTGATGTGTCATTACAAGTGCACAGCCATGTTAGATGATTCCTTCAGAGTGAACACGGGTGAATCTGACTGCAGTAGATGTGAAAGATATGAATAAAAATGATGTTATTTCAGCCAGCGCAAATACCTGTATTTACATCCTGTTTTCGGTCGAAGTCCAAAGTAGTCGATTGTCGAGTTCACGCGCATAGGTTTAGTTACTATGATCACGCGCGTGAACTCGACAATCTAAATTAACGACTGATTTTTGTCGTTGTTCTCTGTATTGACAACACTCCAAATTTACAAAAAAATGAGCTCAATGTTAAAATTGACCGGAGTTCTCCTTTAACATTAGTTAATGCACTGTGAAGTAACATGAACGAACAATGAACAGCTGTATTTTTATTAACTAAGATTAACAAAGATTAATACAGCATATTAATAGCAATAGAGTGCCAAGAGCCAAGCAAAAAATGCAGGGACAGGTGTGTGGCAAACAAATCAGGTTCATCAGGTTTGATTATTAAGGCTTTTAATGGGCAGGATGCTGCTGGTCGTTCCGCTCTATCGGCAAAGCTAATTATACGTCAGATATAACACCGCATACACCATCGCCCAAGAAGAGCTTGCCTTCACTAAATTTAACCCTATGTTGCAGCTCATGGAAAAAGAACGGAGTTGTGATTAACATGACATATGCAAATGACAAATCATGTGCCAATATCATCGGGGTGAGATGATATAGAGCCAGAAGACCAGAAGACCAAATTTCAAATCTTGGCCACAGGATGTGTAAAGCCCCAGTGAAATGAAATATGTTAATATATAATTTGTAGTTGTGGTGCTCCTAAATTTTTGCTGGTGCTCCTAACTTTTTGAAGTTGGGAGCACCAGTGCTACCAAATAAAAAAGTTAATTTCGAGCCCTGCAGTCGTTTGGTTGTTTCAAAAAGTGCTTGTGCATCCCCGCCACTAGTACACCCTCAGAGAGGGGTGTTCAGCGCTGCTGGAAATGTAGTGACATGCCAAAGGTCTCTTCTGAAACCAGCTACAGTGAATATGTTGGTCTTCTTGACCAAAAATCTTAAGGTGTGAGCCCTGTTCTCTTTTTGAAAGCTACTGAATCACACTAGTATGTGTGTTATTTATGTAACTTGCACTACCAGACATGTTCATGTCAGCCTCATTTCTATATTTTGCAAGAGTATATCAGTGTTTACAGTTTAATTAAACTTTTATTTAAATTTAATTTATTGATTTGTTTTTTAATTTATCATCTTGTTTTGCACTATTTTGTAAACTATCTGAAGACATAGTTGGGATTATTACTTTTTGATACAGTGTTTGCACTATTTTTATAATTTGTTCCATCCACTTACGTATTATATTTACATTCTAAGAGTTTGTTTCACTCTGAACTTTTTTACTTTATCAGGTTACTTTAACATGTTTGTTACTTTACCAGGATTTATTTGCAGTTGTACTCTGTTGTAATTTTGAAACACAACTGAGGACATGGTTGGTGATTGTTACTTTTGCTGTTTGCTTTGCACTTTTGCACCATGAGAGTAAATAAAGAAAGAATCTGTGTTTACATTTTAAACTTGTAATTGATTTGAATTATTATTGTGTAATTGTTGTTGTGTGATGTTTTTCAGCACAGTCACTGGAACACAACTTAAACATAACATAATCTGATATTTTACAATTTTACAGAAGAAAATAATTCATCGTCATTTGTATCGTTATCGCAATAAATCCCTGAAATTATCGTGATATTTTTTTTAGGCCATATCGACCATCCCTAATAACTAGTCTATGTTCATTGTATTGTATTGTATTGTAAAGGGTAGCAGGATGTATAAACACCTGAAGTAAACTGAATTGAACTTAGGAAAACATGTGACGAATGCCAAGAGGAGGAAACAGTCAGTCACATTTGTAGGCTATGTCATGTAGAAAATTTACACAAGAAAGGTGTTGAAACATAATTTACAAGAAATTGGTATATGACAGTATAATGTAAAAAATGTATTAGAAATAAATATTTGTTTTATTTTTTAAAGAGGACTGGACTGGAAAGACGAGTACAAGTATGATGTGACATGATAATTGACTGCAGATGCCAGTAATGCGACTTTTTGGATGCCAACTGCCGTAAAACACCGAAGAAGAAGAAGAAGAAGAAGAGAGTTCACACCGGATTCACAAAAAGGTTTGTCCTGAAAGTGGAGCAGTTCCCACTTTGTAAGTGCGTTTTACTCTCTGTTGATGTGTTTTCCATCAGTTTCTATCGTTTTATTTATGTTGTAGCAACGCTGTTTCAAACACATACAAACTTTATTTTAATCCCACCAGCGAACTTTGAATGTTGGTGTTTATTAGAGCTTTTATGTAGTGTTTATCCCAAGCGGCAACCTCCCCGTCTCTCTCTTGAAACCAACACGGAAGTGAGTTAAACTGCAATTCATTAACTGGCCGCTTGGCCTGGCTGCAGAAGTGAGTCAAATCTGTATCTCCCTCATGTTAAAATTACCAACTTTACAGCAGAAAAAAACATGTTTACAGCCTGGTTCTCTCTGTGGCTTTGGTCTATACAGCTAATTTTGCCCTTCATAACAACTGTGAGGGGGGTGAATTTTTTTATAACTCATCCGTTTAGTTGATTAATATTTAAATTTAAGGGTGTGGCCACTTGAGTGACAGGTGGATTCCCGCTGATGTCAATGCTAGCCGCTTGTCTGCTGCTGTTACTAGCCGTCACTTCACCTCAGCAAATGTTAGCTGCTGAACTTGCCTTCTCTGCAGTGTTTGTGCTTTTTTTCGGGATTATTTCATACAATTTAATACTTGGGTACAAAGCCCACGTCTTTGGATTCAGTCGTTGTCGTCGAGTATCGTTTGAGAGAACAACCAGCGCTGTATTTCAGTTGTTTTCCTCTGTGAACATGCACTAATGGATGTCTGACAATTTCGTTGCTTTTTGGGGTTTTCAAATTTAAAACGTCAATAAAGGCTCGTTCGTTCTGCTCTCACGGAACAGATTGATTATAAATAATATGTTTATGTACCGTCAGATGAAATCATGCAGGCGTCGGCGCTTTCTCCGTCCGTGCAATAAATGCACATCCATGAATGAGCGCGGATTTTCTAGCGCATTTACTTGCACTTCAAAGGCAATATATCTAACGTTATGGTTTAACGGTTTAACCCATTTGAGAGGCGGCCAAAATCAGAATTTAAAATGGACTGAATAAGCTCTCTACGAACTTGAGCGATGCCGCGCTGACGGACCATGAAAGAGTGACGGACATGTATGCACAAATCACTGTCACACACAAACACTCTCGAAGTAATACACAGTCTCACTTGTAGCCATGTATTTTAACTATTATAATATTTCGAAGGGCAAAGACAGGAACTTTTAATTGGCTTTACATCATCAGCTAACTCGATCACGTCGAGCTAGGTGATTTCAGATAGCCAGGCTCCTCAGCTCCACTCACGCCTGTTTGCCTATTTTCTGTTATCCGGGAGTGACGCGAGGCCAAGATGGCGACGGCCGGCTCCGCCTACTTTAGGCTTCAAAAATGCTCTTCAGAAACCTACGGGTGACGTCACGGACACTACGTCCATATTTTTTTACAGTCTATGGTTTATCCACATGCTCGCTTGACTACAGGAACGTTACGTTAAACATGGTTCTATGTAAAAAAAATTTTTTTTTTTACTGTGGTAAACCATGGTTAGACTTGTACTTATAGTTTTGGACAGATATTTGACTACATTCGTTTTGTAGAGTGTGTGTGTGTGTGTGAGAGAGAGAGAGAGAGAGAGAGAGAGAGAGAGAGAGAGAGAGAGAGAGAGAGAGAGAGAGAGAGAGAGAGAGAGAGATAGAGAGAGAGCTGATCAAATAAACCCCTCGAGGATTGTTGTAATAATGAGTCAGAACGTTTGTATGAAATGCATGAACTGTTTTGCCTGTTTTAACATAAACAGTAACTTAGCATTTACAAATAACAAGCGTAGACTATATAAAAAAGTATGAGACATCTACAAAATAACATACCTCTCTGAAGCGTCCTGTAACAGCCGTTCGTGTTTACAACAATGCACCGGAGCAACTACTGTTATGGTAACGGCGTGACGTTTCCGGACAGCGTGAACTAGGCGCTTAGCGAATCACAACACACTGGGCCAAGCTGACCAATCAGAGCCCGTCGTGTATTTCTGAGGGAGAGGCTTCTTATAACCAGGAAATCATGGAAATCATCAGATCGGTTTTACGAGAAGGGATACAGCGGTGCAGAATAAAGGTAAACTAGATGAAAAATAATGTTTTTTTTAATGAAGCATAACACCACATAGCCTATTTAAG
Organism: Vimba vimba; assembly: GCA_022828995.1. Classification (NCBI taxonomy): domain Eukaryota; kingdom Metazoa; phylum Chordata; class Actinopteri; order Cypriniformes; family Leuciscidae; genus Vimba; species Vimba vimba. Next base: position 10,925,840 of record CM040817.1, on the reverse strand, counting down.
CCTTCGAAAAAACCTGATCAAACCCTTTAACAGATGCTGAAAACACTATATTGTTTTAAGTCTTGGAGGCTTACAGTGCTAATTTGAACCAATAATAGGATTAAAAAGCAGAAGTAGAATGAGCATTTAGTTATCTGACTCTAATATAAGTAATCTGACCCTTTTCAAGTTATTCTTGTTCTTTAACATATGTTTCAGTATCTAGATTGTATATTAGGATACGTTAATATATTTAGAAGTTCAATGATTTATAAGTTTATAAGTTTTTCTTTTTAACTTTTATTATTTTCATAGAATGCACTTTAAATTCAACATTTTCAATAGCTGATCTTAAACTTTTAAAATATTAATACTGAACAATGTACTAACAGAAAAATCTGTCAACTCTGTTATAGACAAATTGGATTGACGATAACAGAGTTAACATTTTCCACCATTATGTGCTTTAGCTCAAAAAACTATATGTCTCTCTCTCTGCTCGTTCCTTCAGTTAAACATGCGCTCTGTCACAAGTGCAGCAGTTCATCTACATTACTCACCGATCAAATAAGACTTTGGCGGGACAATAAAAAATCGCTTTGGTGGCCGCTAAAACAAGTTCAATGCAGGAAAAACCCTGTTGTTGCTTTAGTAGTTATCCTTGAAGTGCTTTGCGCACACAAAAATGACTTTACCCACAGATGTGGGTACATTTCCGTGAAAAATAAAACTCATCCAGGCACTTCGAAGAGGTTGTGATGCTGGGAAATGGTGTAATGAAGTGTGTGGGTTACTACATCCAACAACCGAACATTTTGACTTACCCTCTCGTAACTTCTGCATCCTTTAGCTTGGACTACAAAATTGCAGCGAGAAATAAAAATGGTGGATTGCTCGAAGTGGTGGGCCGGAAGTCAATGTCCTTATTTGGCAGTCCCGTTGCAAATACTGTGACGTAATAGTTCAAAAAACGTCATAGAGAACAGAAAAATCGGACCAGGTTGAAAAATATGACCAAAACAGAATATAAAGATATCAACGAAGCACCTGAAGAGAATAATTTTATCTTTTCTGTACTTCTAAACACTCCAAATATACAACAAAATGCATTCAAGGGCTAAAAAAGTGCATTTAGCATGATTTGTCCCCTTTAAGTTCTTTCTGCGCAAACTTTAAAACCGCGAACCTGTGGGAACACTGATGGCGTGCACATGTGTATTACGAGTTTAGATTATAGGAATGTTTGAACCTATTTCGATTAATATTTCAAGTTTGCTTGTTACTGATACATTATCACTCCACTGAGTCATCACTATAATACCTTGCTCTCTTTTGTCCACGATACTCAGCCCTAGCTTTTGCATCTGCGTTTATCCTGGCTCTGAACTGTCTCTGCCTCTCTTTATTAGACAGAGGCATCTGGCAGGACAGAATTGACCTTAAAGGGTTAGTTCACCCAAAAAATGAAAATTCTGTCAGTAATTACTCTCCCTCATGTTGTTCCAAACCCGTAAGACCTTCGTTCATCTTCCGAACTCAAATTAAGATATTTTTAATGAAATCTGAGAGCTGGATCACTTTTCCATAGGCTTCTAAGGGATTGAAACTTGCCGGCCCAGAATAATTATTAAAGACATCGTTAATATAGTCCAAGTGACTACAGTGGCTCAATCTTAAGTTTATCAAGCGACGAGAATACTTTTTGTGCGCAAAAACAAACAAAAATAATGACTTGATTCCACGATTCCCTGCATACATTAGCATAGTGTGATGTTTCATACAGGTTTGAAACAACTTTAGGGTGAGTAAATGATGACAGAATTTTCATTTTTGGGTGAACTATCACTTTAATTCACATTTAGGCTATACTTCTAAACTGATTACTGCTGTACTAGGGCAGTAAATATAGTTCTACCCATTTCACGTCAATAGTTCCTGTTTTCACCTCATTTATTATGCTGATGTCTTCAGATCTCCTGTAAATTGACACTTTAAGCTCATTTCACTGGTCTAAGACTCAGGGTATCTGTTGGTTACAAATATATACGTTTTTCTTACCATTATTAATATTTATTTTTGATTGTACAATACCTGAGAGTCACGATCCGATTACTTTTTTCTTAATTAATTAGTTTACCAACATACATCTTAAAATCTTTTTTTATTTAATAAATAAAAAAAACTCAGTGATATATTTTTGATTTTTGCAGATCAGCTCCTCCCACAGCAATCACATCATCAGTGAAGCTCCTCCCCCACCAATTACATCATCAGTGAAGCTCGTCCCACATCATCAGTGAAGCTCCGCCCACTGTAATTATCCAATAAATGCTGGAATATTCCCATCAGCTACAAGTGAAGACGAGCACAATGCATCAGGAAGAGCTGAAATCTGTAAAGACTGAGTTTATAAAGAGGACAGTGAGAACATGAGTGATCCAGAACCCTGCAGAATGAAACACACTGAAGATCCTGAAGAACAAAGAGGTTGGTGTTTATTCTTCATTCATTCATGATGCTGAAGAACATTTATGTTAGAAACATTCAAGCACTTCATCACTTTTAGATAAACAGTTAAACTATGAAATGGTACATTTTCTTGTTTGTTTTCAACAAATGGTCATACATATTATTTTAGCTCTTTTTTTGTTATATTTATATCTGGTTGAACAATTTTTTGCAACAATGTTGCCAAAATTGTAGACATTTTTCAATATTGTTATTATTATAGCCTAATTATTTTAGCAATAATCAGTTAACGCCAAACTGTATCAAGTAAATTAACTTTCCAGAAAGGCTGACATGGTTTTAATCATAACTTAAGGGCCCTTTCACACCTACCTTGTTTGGTCCGGACTTCCGGACTTTTCAGTTTGGTCCGAATCAAAATTACAAGTGTGAAACCCCACAAAACAGACGAAATTTGGTCAGACGACAAGAGGTAGTCTCAGTCCGGATCAAACTGAACAAAGGTTGGTTTGTTTCTAGTGTGAATGCATTTTCTGTATGGTTCGGACTTTCAGACCATTTACATTATTTCCGGTGGTTCCTGCGTAGCCTAAACAACTGAAGAAGAATATTTATGTGCACTCCTGCCCACAGCGTTTCTTCCAGCTGATTCGCGCATACACACAAACACACACACAAACACACACACATACACACTCACTATTTTTATTTTAAATCCAGAAGTTATGCTGCAACTTTTATTAAAAAAAAATAAAAGGCCAAATAATTTCATAAAAGCGGGACCCGCGGGTTGTAAAAAAAGCCGTCCCGTGCATCACTAATATGCACGTTTAAACAATTTAAACAACGTAGGGCTATTATTCCATGCATTACTTCAACTTATATTAAAGCTGCCGTCGGCAAGTCTGGCAGATTGAGTGGACTTAGCCAAAATTTTGAATGTTTACAACTCTCATACCTCTCATACGGTGGCCGAGAGGTGCAAAACAAATCACAGTTTCAAAAACAAAATAACAATTAAGAAAACAAAATAACAATTCAGAAAACAAAATAACAATTCAGAAAACACAACGACAATTTAGAAAACAAAATAACAATTCAGAAAACACAATAACAATTCAGAAAACACAATGACATTTCAGAAAACACAACGACAATTCAGAAAACACAACGACATTTCAGAAAAAACGGAAAAGGTAGGTATATTTTGAGAATGACGTACTTATCACTGATTGGACGAGACACCTGTCAATCAAGAAATTTGTGATCAACTTTGTTTTGCTATGCGAAAATAGAACACATTAAACTTTACTTTGAAGAAGGACATTCATGTGCCGTGATTGTGGACGTGCTGGCGACATACCACATAATATTTACTATATTAATAGTGTGTCATGAGTTTAGTATGCCTGAGCACATGGTTAGCATGAGTGTTTCGCGATTAGCGCGATAGCCTATTCGCGCTATTCATTATAACTGGTCATTATGTCTGTGTATGAGAGTACATGATGTTGTTTCAGTCTTATTTTGTTTGTAAAAAGCATGAGATTAGAGTGTTACTACCAGCTGCCACACGTCATTTTGGGGCTAGAGCATGAGAACTGCACAGAGAGTGTGTTAAATAGCTTGTTGATCATATTTTTTCCTTCTAGTGTGATGGAATGTTTAAAGTCACATATGTCTACAACGGTCATTACTGTAAAAAAAAGTGATATTCATGTTGAGAATGTATGTTTTGAGCTTTTGTTATGCATATTCTCTTATGCTTCATTCTGAGTAAATACACCAACAAAGAAGCCATCACTGCAATGCTCTCTTTTATTTCATTTTTCGACATACCACGACATTAAAAGCTGCGTAGACCAGGACAGTTGTTCGGCTACCGGACAATGTGGTTAACGTTAGTACTTATGCAGAAGTTGCGTGTTAAACGTGATGACACATGCGGCTGCTGCAAGAACTCAACCCACCAGGGACAGAACAAGGACACGTCGTAAATTCGTTAGGCGTACCTATCACTCCATGGGACCGAACTTTGCTCCATGGCACGTTGATGGGTACGATTTGTTTCTACCGGTACTTCCAGACAGTATCGCTTGATTCCGGTTCTGGCTTGATTGACAGGTATCTCGTCCATTCAGCGATAAGGACGTCATTCTCAAAATATACCTACCTTTTCCGTTTTTTCTGAATTGTCGTTGTGTTTTCTGAAATGTCCTTGTGTTTTCTGAATTGTTATTGTGTTTTCTTAATTGCTATTTTGTTTTCTAAATTGTCATTGTGTTTTCTGAATTGTTATTTTGTTTTTGTAATTGTGATTTGTTTTGCACCTCTCGGCCACCGTACTCTCAACTCTCAACATCGACAGTGCGTGTGTACCTGATTTTATGTGAACGCGTCCATCTCTTCAGCATCGATCAACACCATGGACTTGGAGGTAGGCTGCCCTGGCTAATCTATCCATAGCTGGCACTAACCGAGGAATTGGAAGCTTGTTATTAGATTTTCTCTCTGCCATCACGCTTCGTACAAACTTCAGGCGAACTTCAGGCGTGTCGTGTGCATGTGATATTGTAACGTCCGCGTCTGCGCGAGGGAGAGGGGATCTGTGGCGCGCGTGCACGACCTGTGATTGACAGTCAGATCTCACACCCCCCTGCGCTGATTAGACCCGATGATCCGGGATGGTAGATTTTTGCAAAACAAAATAACACGCTCCAGGATCCTTGAAGTAAATTGTAGGTTTCCTTGCTTTACCCCGGTCTTAAAGTAAAAAGATGACTGTGAAAAAGAATTAAATTAAATGCATTTATGGTGAAATTACTACATTTTCAGGTCAATCTGTGTTCATTTTGATCACGAAACATGCGCTGTCACTCTAATTCAGCGTTTGCAGCACAACAGAAATAGACTCGGTGCGGAAACGATCTCTGCACTGCTGTATACGCACCGCTCCTGGAACGGATCGACGGACTGCATCCACATGCAGTGTGAAAGCTCTAACCTGTTAACATGGGTACGGAAAAAAAACCGCACTGCAAACGGAGTATGTGTGAAACGGGCGTTACCCCTCATTTACACTGCACACCTGTGCGGTGCATTACGTCTGCGACAAGGTTTTATTCCGTCCTCCACGCGGTGCCAACTCACACCAGGAGCATTTCAGAAGCGGAGCGACTGGATGCGCGAGACCACGTGATTTGCCTGTCCGACGTGTTTTTTCTTGATTCTTGAGTTTCTACCATACAGTCTATGGTTTCTACCAAGGATATTGGTGTGTAATACGTTTGGGAGTTTGCACAGGGTGTTTATTTTGAATTTGACAATGTTTTTTTTACTTTTATTTTGTATTCCCGGTGCGACTTGGACGCGCGTCCGTCAAAAATAGACTAGGCTAGACTCATCTGTAAAAGTTGGTGTTAAAATATGGCAGTATTGTATATTTTAATGACAATATCACGTTATATATAATTAATTTACAAAAAAGGCAAAAATACAAAATGTAAAAAGTAATTACATCAGGGCCAGTGATCAAGGTTCCCCGCGGTTACAAGTCATCCAAAAATATTTTTAATGATATTCGGGTCGCGGTCGGTCAGGTCGTTTGAAATAAAGATGCCAATTAAACCTTTGTAATATATATAGTATTAGACACAATTTACTATGAAATACATAGGCCTACACTTTATTGGCTGAATAACGGTCGCGAAGATGACGCATGAGCTCAGTCTGCAGGTAGAGAAAAGGTGAAGGCTGGGGAGTGGAAGCTCCGCAAATACACAAATAGAAAGAGCAAAGTGTGGGAGACATTTCCCGAAATAATGAAAGTAAGTAATAATGCATCCACGTGGCGAAAAAGCCTAAGTCTACAAGTGGGAAATCCTTATTTACCTTTTGAATGTTGAGCGTTATTAAAGGGATAGTTCACACAATTTTGGTATGTTTTAGCTTACCTGAAGGGCATCCAAGATGTAGGTGTCTTTTTTTTCCGCAGTAGTTTCAATTTTGATATTTTTAGGTCAAACCGTTCTTGTCTGTCAGTCATATAATGCAAGTCTACGGTCACTGTCTCAAAGAGCATGCACAGAGTCCAAATTAAAACAATTCCCCATCGTCCAAATTAAACAATTCCCCATCGTAAGTACACATTGATGGCCTAAGACACGAAACGAGTGGTTTGTCTGAGAAAACGAACAGTATTTATATCGTTTTTACCTCTTATAACACAACCATGTCCAAGTGATCTGAGGGCGTGCGCGCTTCCTGGTGTGTGACGTGTGCGCAGACTGATGCATAGATATATATACTAGATTTTTTTTTAGATTATGTCTCTCACAGTGGACATGCACCTACGATGACAATTTCAGACCCTTCCATGATTTCTAAGTGGGAGAACTTGCAAAATAGCAGGGTGTTCAAATACTTATTTTCCTCACTGTATGTATATATATATATATATATATTATTTATTTATTTTTTTGCTGTCGGAGTTGCGGGCGGGTTAGTTGAAACCGTCGGTCGGGTGCGGGTTGTTTATACATTGACCCGCACATCACTGATCAGGGCTCACTTTTATGATCTTTCACTTCATGTTTCTCTTTTTGAATTTTTTGATTTGCTGAAAATGGATTCAAACTTTTTTCTTTCATTTCAGACCTGATGGAAGTGAAGGAGGAGAGTGAAGAACTGAGTGAAGTGAAGGAGGAGAGTGAAGAACTGAGTGAATTGGAGGAGAAACATCATGTCCAACCTGGAGGAAAACATTTGAGTTATTCAAAGACTAAAATCACATTTTTAAATAGAAGAAGAGCCAATAAATCTTTCACCTGCACTCAGTGTGGAAAGAGTTTCTCAAGCAAACAAAATCTTGAGCGTCACATGAGAGTTCACACTGGAGAGAAGCTGTTCACATGTGATCAATGTGGGAAGAGTTTCACGGAAAACTCAAATCTGAAGTGGCACATGTTAATCCACACAGGAGAGAAGCCGTTCACATGTGATCAATGCGGGAAGAGTTTCACGCAATCATCATCCCGTAAAGAACACATGAGGATCCACACCGGAGAGAAGCCGTTCACATGTGATCAATGCGGGAGGAGTTTCACGCAATCATCATCCCTTACAGAACACATTAGGATCCACACCGGAGAGAAGCCGTTCACATGTGATCAGTGTGGCAAAACATTTCTTGGGTCATCAGCTCTAAAAGCACACCTGACAGTTCATACGAAGGAGAAGCGACATTCATGTTCTGTGTGTGGAAAGAGTTTTTCACAGCGTCAAACTTTACATGCACATCAGAAAATTCACACTGGTGTGAGAGAGTACATGTGCTTTGAGTGTAAGAAAACTTTTATTAGACAGAACTGTTTAAAACTGCATGAGAGAATTCACACTGGAGAAAAACCTTACAAGTGTTCACACTGTGACAAGAGATTCAGTCGATCAGAATATCTGAAAAGACATGAGAAAATCCACAGCAGAGAGAAACTGCACAACCTTGTTTAAAACAACTTGCGATATCACTGATATCTAAATCCAGTGTTAGTTCAGTGTAATTGCCATGTATGCAGTATTTAGTTTGATCAAACTCTTCAGCTGTGTTTCCGTAACTCTTCATCTCGTCTCTCTCTGCTGTGATCATGAAATACTGCAGTATGAGATGATGATGAACAGAAGACGACAAACCAGCCCGAGACTCACGGTTATCAAAGCCATCACCACACACCAGCTATAGGTGGAGATGGAGTGATTTGACTGTGACTAACTTACACAGAAGAGATGTTGTTGCTCAGCATGTTGCAATTACACTGAACTAAACTAACACTGGATTTAGATTGCAATGTCGCATATTTGAGTTATCAACTAGAAAAGAAAGCTTTTAAACAAGGTTAATACGAATCCATTTCAGTGTCAGTAGTGTATTTGTCCTAATTTTCTTTATCCTTGCTGTTTTAAAAAGTGTGTGTGTTTCTGTTCTTACATCTGTGTGCTTTAGATGGGTTTTTCATCTCCATGGAAGAGAAGAGCTGGTCTGATAGCGGACTAGGACTGTCACGATTACTCGTTTAAAGTCGAGTTTTCGATTAAAAAAAATCCTTGATTGCAATTTATCACGTCGAGTAACTGGCAAAATACCAGAAGTGTAATACATGCTAGAATCCATGTACCGCATTATTTTACATATTTTCTAAGGTTATGTTCTATATTAAAAACATTTACAATCATAATATATTTTAGTGCTATTGTGAAATCACAAAGGCTGTGATTCAGTTAGATAAATATATTCGCTGTTTTTTTTTTTTCCTCAGAGAAGCACAGCACTTTAATTATTTACATGCGTGCAGATTAGGCTACTTGTTAAAATGACCTCAGCTACGTTCACAGTAAACGCTGCTCCACGCAAACTCAGTCTCTGTGCTGTTGTTTAGGTTTCCCATAACTTGCGTTTGGGAACGCAAAAAGTTGGACGCGGTTTGTGTTTTGCATTCATGTGTGTGGAGCGTCTTGGGATTCTCATGCTGTGAGTTTGGGTTGCTTAACGTTCATCTGGGAATGCAGTCTGTGCCATTTCACAAGATTTGTAAAATTTGTAACTCATTTGTAAATCTATGCAAACACAGGAGAATACATATGTTTCTAAATATACAAATTGTTGTTCATCACAATTTCAAAATTAAAGTTTAACCCCTCGCTCTGTGTTTGCATGTTTTGATGTGCACATTTTCTTTTTTAATAAATTACAGTGTAACGTAAGGTCAATGGGTGGATGAAGAAGACGAAGGTAGGCGAAGATACAAAATACTCAATATTTATTTCCATAGGCAGAATCCAAACAAAACTCGAAACAGTGTGCGTGCACAGAGTGCTAACAACGCAAACAATAACCGACCAAGACATGGGTGAGAAGAGAACTTAAATACAGAGAAGATAATGACAAGACAACAGGTGAAGGAGATGATGAAGAGTGAACACAGGTGCTGAGGATGATGATGACGATATGCAGGTGAAGGTGATGAAGACGGAGGATTCTGGGAAGTGTAGTGCAGACACAGACGAGGAAGATGGCGGTGAATGTGACATAACTCCCCCCTCCTGCTAGGCGCGACCCGTGCCGTAAATGGCAGAACCTGGGAGGGGGGATGGGCATCCTGGAGTCAGTGACCGGAGGGAGAACAGGAACAGGACAGACAGGAGACTCCAGGATGGTATCGCCAACCGTGGCGGAGCAGGCTGAGGAGGAGACCACGGCGGTGCAGGTTGAGCAGGGGGCCAGGGTGGAGAAGACCCCTCGGGCGGCCATGGCGGGAACAACCAGTTGCAGGACAACCAGCTAATAAAGCATTACAGTAATCTAGTCTCAAGGTCATGAATGCATGAACTAACTTTTCTGCATCAGAAACTGATAGCATATTACGTAGCTTAGCAATGTTTCTAATGTGGAAAAAGGCTGGTTTTGTAACATATGAAATATGATTTTCAAAAGACAGGTTGCAGTCTAGTATAACACCCAGGTCTTTTACTGTAGAGGATAAAGTAAAAGGACATCCTATTATGTTAAAGTTGTATTGTGTGAGGTTTTGTGGGAGTTTTTTTTAACTGATAAGTAGTACCTCTGTCTTGTCTGGATTTAATAAAAGAAAATTATGCATCATCCAATCTTTTATATCTTTAACACACTCTGTCAATTTGGATAATATAGCCTTTTCATCCAAACGTGATGAAATATATATTTGAATGTCATCATCATAAGAATGGAAACTAATTCCATGTTTCCTTATAATATTTCCAAGTGGCATCATATATATTGAGAATAATAGAGGGCCCAACACGGATCCCTGCGGCACTCCATAGTTTACTGAAGTTCACAGAAAGCCACAAAATCTATTTCCAGAACATTCTCATTCACAGTTCCATGCTGGTGGAACGCTCTTCCCACCCGCATCCGGAATGCAGAATCCCTGACAACCTTCAAAAGACATCTGAAAACCCATCTCTTCCGTGAGCACTTAACCTCCTAAAAAAAAAAAAAACCTTCCCTTTCCCTTTAAAAAAAAACCTTGCTTATCGGGCTTATGCTACTCTGAATAATGCCTGAACTTCGTATTTTGAGCACTTCTTGCGTTGTTTTTGCCTCTTCATGATGACTCGCTTAACTTAGTCCCAATCTGTAAGTCGCTTTGGATAAAAGCGTCTGCTAAATGACTAAATGTAAATGTAAATTATCGATTTTTCTCCATTTAAATAGACAAAATGGTAGCGGTCAGATTTGAACCAGCTTATGCTTGTCCTTGAACACACCAGCATAATTTTGTAGTCGATCTAAGAGTATTGTGTGATATATAGTATCGAACGCAGCACTAAGGTCAAGTAAAACTAGTATTGAGATACAGCCTTGGTCAGATGCTAAAAGTAAATCATTTGTGATTTTAACGAGCACAGTTTCAGTGCTATGATGCGGCCTGAATCCAGACTGAAACTCTTCATAGATGTGATTTTCTTGCAAGAAAGAGCCCAGTTGAGCGAACACCACTTTTTCTAATATTTTAGACATAAATGGAAGATTTGAAATGGGTCTATAATTTGCTAGATTATGTGGGTCGAATTGTGGTTTCTTAATGAGTGGTTTTATAACTGGCAGTTTAAATGTTCTTGCAACATGACCTAAAGAAAAAGATGTGTTAATAATATTGAGGAGAGGCTCTTCCACTATAGGTAACACTTCTTTCAGTAGTTTAGTTGGTAAAGGATCTAATAAACATGTTGTTTTAGATAAAGTGACAAGTTTATTTAACTCTTTTTGCTCTATAGTTGTAAAGCACTGTAATTGTTCTTGCGGGGTGATAATTGAGGTTGAATTATAAGGCGCGATTGAAGATTGAACATTTACAATTGTGGTTCTGATGCTTTCTATTTTCTCAGTGAAGAAGTTCATGAAATCATTACTACTAAACTGTAACGGGATATTTTGTTCAGGTGCCATCTGTTTATTTGTTAGTCTAGCCACGGTGTTAAATAAGAACCTTGGATTGTTTTGGTTGTTTTCTATTAGTTTGCGGAGGTGCTCAGCCCTGGCTGCTTTTAGGGCCTAACGTGACATACTGTCTTTCCACGTGATTCTAAAGACTTCTAAATTAGTTTGTTTCCATTTATGCTCTAAATTATGGGTTTCTCTCTTTAGAACATGTGTAGTATTGTTGTACCATGGTGCTTTACTTTTCTCTCTGACCTTTTTTAATCTAATGGGTGCAACAACATCCAATGTTCTAGAGAGAATGGTGCTCATAGTGCTAGTTAGTTCCTCTAGTTCATCTGTTTGTTTGGGTTCAGGCAGCAGCTGAAACAGATCAGATAAGCAATTTGAGAAATGATCTGTGGTGGATGGAAGGATTGTTCTGCCTGGTCGATAACGCGGCGCCGCATGACATATTACAGCAGTACGTAATATGCAAGTTACAATGTAATGGTCAGTGACATCATTACTTTGTGGAATGATATCTATATCGGTTGGATCGGTTCCATATGATATAATTAAATCGAGTGTATGCTTAAGATGATGAGTTGGTCCGGTGACGTTTTGCTTGACCCAAAAGGAGTTTAATAAATCTATAAACGCAGCCCCTAACGCATCATTTGAATTATCTACGTGTATGTTAAAATCTCCAACAATTAATGCTTTATCGACGTTGACCAATAGATCTGAGAGAAAATCTGCAAACTCTTTTAGGAAATCAGCGTAAGGCCCTGGCGGTCTATATACCGTAGCCAAGGCTAGAGATAATAGGGATTTTTTTCTTACATCTGAGAGCGTAACATTTAGTACAAGTACTTCAAACTAATTAAACTTGTCAACTGTTTTCTGAGTAACATTAAGAATATCGCTGTAGAATGTTGCAACACCGCCGCCATGACCAATCAGACTGGGCTCATGCTTATAACAGTATCCTGGTGGTTTAAGCCAGGTTTCAGTAAGGCAAAGTACATCGATGCTATTATCTGTGACTATTTAATTTACAATAACTGCCTTAGGTGTGAGTGATCTAATGTTTAGAAGACCTAGCTTTAAAAATGTTTTTTGTTCACTAACAGCGAGATTTTCTGTTTTAATAACAATTAGATTTTTCCTAGATCCTGCAGTGGATTTATTATTTGATCTCACTAAACGAGGAATAGACACAGTTTCTATGTAATGTTCTACACTAGTATTTACAGTATATCAATTAAATTGGTGCAGCAGAGACCGTGATTTGGACTTTTGGTTACTAGTCAAACGGTGTTTAACATCTTGGAGATGTTATCCGACAGAAGATCCGCTCCGATTCGACTTGGGTGAAAGCCATCAGCACGGAAGAGCCTAGAACGCTCCGAAAACAAATTCCAATTATTTACAAAGAGCAGTTTCTGCTCATTGCACCATGACATTAACCATTCATTTAGCGCAAATAATCTACTAAACTTTTCTATCTCGAAAACCGGGAGGGGTGGAGAGATTCTTGCTCTGGTCCTGGCTCGCGTCTTCCGCTGCGGAACCACCCAGGCTTCGTGGTGGTGTGTCGGAGCCGGAGTGAACGAAACCATAGCTGATCGTGACCTGGGCGCTTGGGACCAATGCTGAGAAACACACGGAGTAAACGAGGTCGGGGTCATCAGGTTACTAACGTTAATCACTGATTTGTGTGCATCGGCGCGTGATGTTTCAAGAGCTAAACGCCGGTCTCTCAGCTCAGCTTGTCTCTCTAAAAGGTCACGGATCTGCTTCTCTACAGCTTCCAGCTCAGACTGCACCGTGTGCAGCTCGAATGTGTCCTCACCTGCACCAAAAGGTAGACAACATACATCTGATATATTCACCATTTTAACAGATGGACAGTAAGTTAGCAACGACGCTACCAGTGATGCTATCAATATTAATTACTAATTTATGACTTAAGTCTTGGATATAATCCGTCTTTTTAGTGGTACGGGTGTAATGTAGACGCACGATAGGCGAGAAAATGTTCATTTGTAAGTGAGTGTAAAGAAGATGCACTCAGCCGTGACCCACAGGTGAAAACCGGTGTTGGGTCTCAAATCGGCTTGAGACGCCGTCTGTTACTGGCCCCTAAGTTAATAACTAATGATTGTTGCGATTGAAGGGAATCAATCAAAACTAACTTTAGCTGGAATATAACTCTTCTGTTACTGTAAGCCTGTTACTTTAATTTCCTATTATCACTGTAATTGTGCGTTCACACCGGACGTGAATAGCGTGTCAAATTTGCGCCTGCCACGTCTAGTTATACGCTTGACCACTTTGGGCCCTATCTTGCACCCAGCGCAATTGACTTTGTACACGTAATGTATCATTCCTATTTTGCACCCGCGCAAAGCGGACTTTTCCCTCCACAGATGCACGTCGGTTAACTAAGAAATACACTTGCGCTCCCCGGGGCGGTTCAGCGCAAAGAGGATGCGTGTTCCGGCGCAAACGTTCCATCATGCTATTTTACAGGTTTAGAAAACAATTCTGCCACTAAAAACAGTTTAAAGTCAGCTGAGAATATTTGTTTTTTATAAAAATTATTTAATTTAAAAGAAGGGAATGTCGGTATGTATGCCTGTGGGACTGAGTATTCACTGAGTTACAGTTAATTTTCAGATGCGTTTCAGAATGGACTTCACTGAAAGAGAGAAGGCAGAACTCGCATCATGTTTATTTTTCTTTATTTGGCAAAAAGCACAACACTTTGTTTTTATTGTGAGTATACACCAAAAAATAGACACTTAACAGGATCAAATGATCTTATATGTAAGATCAAAATCGACAGAGTATTTTGATTCTCTTTTGCACTGATAAGAAAAAAAGCGAGCAGATCACACCGGCGTGATTGCCGACCCCAGGGTGTTAAAAATAAAAAATCTTCCCATCTAGAGTCCCCCCGAATGAATCTCAGCCACTTCCAGTCCTGGATCTAACAGATCTTCATGTGTATCTTCAGCTGACTTTTAAAAGTGAAGCTCTTTCCACACTGATCACACGTGTGTTGTCTCTCTCTACTGTGGATCCTCTCATGTTTTTTCAGATGTGGTGACTGACTGAATCTCTTGTCGCAGTGTGAACACTTGTAAGGTTTTTCTCCAGTGTGGATCCTCTCATGTGTTTTCAAATGTTGTAACTGACTGAATCTCTTGTCACAGTGTGAACACTTGTAAGGTTTTTCTCCAGTGTGGATCCTCTCATGTGTTTTCAGATATGAAGAATGATTGAATCTATTGTCGCAGTGTGAACACTTGTAAGGTTTTTCTCCAGTGTGGATCCTCTCATGTGTTTTCAGATGTTGTAACTGACTGAATCTCTTGTCACAGTGTGAACACTTGTAAGGATTTTCTCCAGTGTGAATTCTCTCGTGCTGTTTTAAACTGGCTGCTGTTATAAAAGTCTTCTCACACTCAAAGCACATGTACTCTCTCACACCAGTATGAGTTTTCTGATGTCTATGTAAAGAATGCTGCACTGAAAAACTCTTTTCACATTCAGAACATGAATGTGACTTCTCCTTCGTATGAACTCTCAGGTGTGCCTTCAGGTTTGATGACACAAGAAATGTTTTTCTGCACTGATCACATGTGAACGGCTTCTCTCCAGTGTGGATCCTCATGTGCATCTTAAGATTTGTTTTTAGTGTGAAACTCCTCCCACATTGATCACATGTGAACGGCTTCTCTCCAGTGTGGATCCTCATGTGATCATTAAGGTATGATGATTGCCTGAAACTCTTTCCACATTGATCACATGTGAACGGCTTCTCTCCAGTGTGAACTCTCATGTGAAGCTCAAGATTTTGTTTGGTTGTGTAACTCTTTCCACACTGAGTGCAGGTGAAAGATTTATTGCCTCTTCTTTTCTTTAAAAATGTCTTTGAGCGACTCAAAGGTTTTTCCCCAGGTTTGACATGATGTTTCTCCTCCACTTCACTCAGTTCTTCACTCTCCTTCTTCACTTCACTCAGTTCTTCACTCTCCTCCTTCACTTCACTCAGTTCTTCACTCTCCTCCTTCACTTCACTCTCCTCCTTCACTTCACTCAGTTCTTCACTCTCCTCCTTCACTTCACTCAGTTCATCACTCTCCTCCTTCACTTCACTCAGTTCTTCACTCTTCTCCTTCACTTCACTCAGTTCTTCACTCTCCTCCTTCACTTCACTCAGTTCTTCACTCTCCTCCTTCACTTCACTTAGTTCTTCACTCTCCTCCTTCACTTCTCTCAGTTCTTCACTCTCCTCCTTCACTTCACTCAGTTCTTCAGTCTCCTCCTGCACTTCACTCAGTTCATCACTCTCCTCCTTCACTTCACTCAGTTCTTCACTCTCCTCATTCACTTCACTCAGTTCTTCACTCTCCTCCACTTCCATCAGGTCTGAAATGAAAAAAAATAATTTCATTTTTAGTACATCAAAATAGTGAAATATGAAAAGAGAAATATGAAGTTAAAGGACATAAAAGTGAGCCCTAAAATATTGTAATCATTTAGATGAACTTTTATAAATTATTTGCATATGTCCAGGGTTCTCAAGTTTTATCAAAAGCTTGGAGTGAGATCACATGCGGTTAGGGGAGGAGCCCTAATGGAGCCCCGCCCATCCCCGCCCTGCAATTTTACCCATTGTTCATAATTAACCAGCACAGATTGAAATTATAACAATTGGTAAATCTGATCAATGACAGAGCAATTCATCACATCAAATTTACTCTTTAATGTTATATTTCAAAATTACAAATATACAAAAATTACAAAAATATAACAAATTGCTCCAAACAGTTTGGAAAAACACAATGTGTCTAGTTGAAATGGTATAATGATTTATTGTTTGGTGGCGGGACATTGTGAACAAATTCCATATTAGAGCATTGAGGTGTGTGTGTGTGTGTGTGTGTGTGTGTGTGTGTGTGTGTGTGTGTGTGTGTGTCAGAGATGGGGGACTCGAGTCACATGACTTGACTCGAGTCGCAAAATTAAGGACTTGAGACTTGCTTGACTAAATTAAGAAAATGACTCGACTTGACTTTGACTTGAGATCCAATGACTCGAGACTTGACTTGACTTGAACTGTATGTCTCGAGAATGACTTGATATACATTTTTATATAAATCATCGCAACATCAATTGATGAACAAAATGAAAGCAACGGAACCATTGACGCCAGTCATCAGATTCTGCGCGATTGCGTGACGCTGCACAAGCCCAGAAAAAAACACATCACGGCAGCGCGCTAAATACAGAAACATCTCCCATCTCCCGTTTCTTTTTGGATATAAAGACTAAAATTGACCATATTCATACACGAAGATTTGCTGTACGCATAATAACTGGCAAGGGATATCGGACAACCATCACAACCTCGAACAGTCGAACTTAATTCACCACGTCTAAAAGTAAGCTATATGGCTTGTTTAACCTGTTTGTTAATTTAACTTTCTTTAAAACTAAATCTTTAAATCTAGAGAGAATATTGGTCAAAACAGCATGCCTCTTTATACACAATTATGTTTTCAAATGTAGCTTAATGTTGTCAATATTCAAATGATAATTAATGATGGCATATGTTTTGTATAACATTTGCCACATTTCTTTCCAATCATGCTTTAAAGCCAAATATGTCATTCTTTCCAATGACAAAAAACATAAAAAATGTTAAAGGACAATTCCGGTATTTAACACTTTGAGTCTATTTTGTAGTTTGTTTTGGATGAACAAGAGTGGTGGACAAGGAAATTTTGACAATGGTTCCTGTCGCGACTTTTTGACTATTTTAGAATTGCCCATGACCGCTTTAGAATGGGAGTCTATGGCCATGCACAAACATGTCCTTAAAACAACCCTTAACTTTCGTTTTCAAAACTATGCAACTCACCGAGTGGTTAGTGGTGTTCGTTGATGATTAAAAACAAATATATCGGCGCAATGTATGATTTCAATCCGTTTATTTTTCTATAGTGGAACTATTTTTTCAGATACCTCACAACCGCGTATAAACTTCCGCTCTTCCGCAACTTCCGTTGCTCTGCTCACGCTAGCCTTCTGAGAGACAGAGAACCGAGCGAAAAGACCTAAAAGACTACAATCAAATGTAAACAGCCCCCTTTCTGTTTCCGGTAGCGCAGTAATATCAACGAGCAATGAGTCCTCCAACGGAAATCAATGGATTTTACAAAATGCCAAATAAAACACGACAGAAACTGTATTTCGCTACGCTACTTGTTTTGGATCATCAACGAACACCACTAACCACTCGGTGAGTTGCACAGTTTTGAAAACGAACGTTAAGGGTTGTTTTAAGGACATGTTTGTGCATGGCCATAGACTCCCATTCTAAAGCGGTCATGGGCAGTTCTAAAATAGTCAAAAAGTCGCGACAGGAACCATTGTCAAAATTTCTTTGTCCACCACTCTTGTTCATCCAAAACAAACTACAAAATAGACTCAAAGTGTTAAATATCGGAATTGTCCTTTAATGTTTTGCCGTGTTTTATGTTTCTCTTAAAGCAGGGTTAGATGTTATCAGGGGGTTGGGGGCAAAATGCCAGCATAATTAATTTGCACCCATAATTAAAAATGTGGTGGAAAAATTGCCCTAGTACGAGTTATTTTTATAATTAGCCTAGGCGGATTTAACTTCATATTTCAAAATATATAACTTATATAAAGGGGATGCCAGTTTGAAGAATACCATTTGGTGGCATAGGAACCATTATACTTTTTGTGAATTATTTTAATACCTTTTAATGGTCTTCTGCAATGTTTGAGGCATATTTATTTTTTCATGATTTAATGTTGGCCTAATTTCAGTTACATTTACATTTTAGGCTATGTAGTTTGAAATTTTATTTATTTTTTAGATTTTTATTGTAGTAACCACTCAGCTGTATGTGGAAATGCATATTTCTTTAAAAAAATGTTGCAAATAAAACCATAGTCCACAACTTCTGTAGTTTTAACTTATTTTAATATATAAATTCAGTGAAATCATCAAACGTTTGTATGACTTGCCAGTGACTTGTGACCCAAGCTACGACTTGACTTGCTTGACATAAAGCAATGACTTGACTTGACTTGACTTGCTTTTCACAAAATTGACTTGGACTTGCTTGAGACTTGAAGGTTAAAGACTTGAGACTTGCTTGTGACTTGCACATGTGTGACTTACTCCCACCTCTGGTGTGTGTACATAACACTCCAGCTTATGAAATGTGTGTTTTGTGTTGTAAATGTTTGTTGCACATTTTGATGCCTTGATAACAGGGGTAGGGGGCTCCCATTTGAAGCACTGTGGCTCGATGCCAGACACCTGTTTCTAGAGTTTTTGACTGCATCAATAATAATGTATACAATGGGCTATATATTAAATGTTCTAGTCTAAAAATGTTAGACAAGCTTTCTTCTAACTTACCTTCTCCATCATGACGTGTGTTCGCGCAATGTTGTTGGTTACCTAGTAACGAACTTACGGTGGTCAAGAATGTTCCGTCAACTTCCGTGTGTTTGCGCATCTATGTTGCCTAGTAACGAACGCAATCTGGCAAATTTTTTTTTTTCATAAAAAAAACACTCTTTTTAAAACAATAAGAAGGCTCAACACGACATGAAACTTTGCTTATCACCAGGGGCTCTATACATGAACTCGAGCATTGAGAACATTGTTTGGGTACACAGAGTTTACTAAAAAGAAAGATTTTGAACAACTCACTGTTTTTCCGTCCGCTGGGATTTTGTCAGTCAAA
The DNA here is from genome assembly GCA_022828995.1 of Vimba vimba. Taxonomy (NCBI): domain Eukaryota; kingdom Metazoa; phylum Chordata; class Actinopteri; order Cypriniformes; family Leuciscidae; genus Vimba; species Vimba vimba. The sequence goes on along the minus strand of CM040817.1, from coordinate 10,906,634 downwards.
AATAGTCCATCTTCGAATGCGAATTAATTGACTCTGAATTTAAGTATTGTTTCTTATATGAGGATCCTTTTTAAATACAAGGTCAATACTGATGTTCCCTAACGACAAAACAACAAATTATCCGTGAAATTGTTACGTGAATGTTACGGAGATCGACTATTTTTGTGGTGAGAATTGAAAATCTCGTTCTCTGTCCTTTACCATGGCTGTTCCCTGCTGGTGGAATGATCTGCCTAACTCAACTAGAACTAGAAGAACCAGGGATCTAGAACTAGATCTCATGATTCAGACTCCCTGGATCTTGTCTCCTAACCACCATCGCTCCCAGGCTCCTCCTACATCAGGCGTGGGGCGGGGCCTATGATGAGTTCAGGAAATTCTCTGATGGCCCGCTTCAGCTTGGTTGATAGGAGTGCCTTCCCTAGGCTTGTGAAACAGTAAAAAAAAAAAAAAAGAGGCTACTGAATTTCTGAGTCCTGGTGTGCTTCATTCTGCACGCTGCAGGTTTTACGTTGAGTGAAAATGTTTTGTGCACAAATAACATTTTTCTCTTCTTTTTCAGAACTCGTCTCCTGTACAGAGCCTGGGACATGTTTGGTAAGCAGGAAATGTATTGTAAAAGTGAGCTGAGCTCCCACACACTGTGTTCACTGTTCACCAGGTTACAGGCCTCACCAGGCCTTCCTGGTTATGAGCTTCCACATGTCAGGTTACAGGCCTCACCCAGCCTTCCTGAATGTGAGCTCCCACATACTGTGGTTATCAGGTTACAAGCCCCATCCGGCCTTTCTGGTTATGAGCTCCCACATACTGTGGTCGCCAGGTGACAGGCCCCAGCCGGCCTTCCTGGTTATGAGCTCCCACATACTGGGGTATCAGGTTACAGGCCTTATTAGACCTTCCTAAATATGAGCTCCCACGCATGGTGGTCGCCAGGTTACAGGCCTCGCCAGGTCTTCCTGGTTATGAGCTCCCACATACTGTGGTCACCAGGTTACAGGCCTCACCGGCCTTCCTGGTGATAGGCTTCTACATGTCAGGTTACAGGCCTCACCCGGCCTTCCTGAGTATGAGATTCCCACACACCGTGGGCGCCAGGCCTTCCTGGTTATGAGCTTCCACATGTCAGGTTACAGGCCTCATCCGGCCTTCCTGAAGGTGAGTTCCCACATACTGTGGTCACCAGGTTTCAGGCCTCACAGGCCTTCCTGAGTATAAGCTCCCACATCCAGTGGTCACCAGGCTTCAGGCCTCCTCGGACTTCCTGGTTATTAGCTTTAACATGTCAGGTTGCATGCCTCACCAGGCCTTCTTGAATGTGAGCTCCCACTCACTGTGGTCGCTAGGGTATAGGCCTCACTGGTTGTGAGCTTCCACATGTCAGGTTGCAGGCCTCATCAGGCCTTCCTGAATGTGAGCTCCCACGCATTGTGACGACCAGGTTACAGGCCTCATCTGGCCTTCCTGATCATGGGTTCCCACATGCTGTGGTTGCCAGGTTACAGGCCTCACCGGCCTTCCTGGATACAAGCTCCCACATTCTGTGGTCGTCAGGTCACAGGCCTCAGCGGCCTTCCTGAGGATGAGCTCCCACTTACTGTGGTTGCCAGGTTATAGTACTAGGCCTCACTAGGCCTTCCTGAATATAGAGTGATGAAGCACATGCAACTTTACTTAATATATTTTTCTTTTTTGCTCCATACCTTCTTAAACCCATGCTTATGGTAAGTCATAGACTGAACGTCTTGTGTACTTTCTAAAATCTATTTTTTATGGTAAGGGTCATGCGCTGTACGCTTCGGTCCCTTCCTATGTGGCTCAGACCCCGGTCTTTCACCTCGGGTCCCACTCTAGATGCATCCTGTTTTCGAAGTATGCCACGACAGACGCCTTTCTCTAGCTAACTTATCAGGTAAGACTCTCCAGGCCTTCCTGAGTATGAGCTCCCACATGCAGTGGTCGCCAGGTTAGAGGCCTCACCAGGCCTTCCTGGATTCGGAATGGCTAAATACACGCACTTTCGTTTTGTGTACTTTCTAAAATCCATATTCATGGTAGGGGTTATGCACTGTACACTTCGTTCCCTTTTTTATGTGGCTCAGACTCCGGTTCTTCACTCTGGGTCCCACTCTAGATGAGTGGGACGCAATGTATTACGAAAGACGGCTCCCTCTCGAGCCATCTACCACATTCGGTGGTTATCAGGCTACAGGCTTCATTAGGTCTTTTTGAGGCCTAATGAAGGCCTCAATGAAGCCCCACATGGTGTGGTTATCAGGTTGCAGGCCTTACCAGGCCTTCCTGAAAGTAAGCTCCCACAGGTTGTGGTCACCAGGTTTCAGGCCTAACCGGCCTTCCTGAGTATGAGCTCCCACATGCTGTGGTTGCCAGGTTACAGGCCTCACCAGGCCTTCCTGGATTCGGAATGGCTAAGCACACGCACTCTCGTTTCGTGTACTTTCTAAAATCCATATTCCTGGTAAAAGTTATGCGCTGTCCGCTTCGTTCCCTTTTTTATGTGGCTCAGACTCTGGTTCTTCACCTTGGGTCCCACTCTAGATGTGTCCTCTGTCGCAATGTATTACGACAGGCGCCTCCCTTTCAAGCTATCTCCCACATTCTGTGGTTACAGCCCCTCATTATGCCTTTTTGAAGATAGCCCCATATTGTGTGGCTGTCAGGTTACAGGCCTCTTCGTCCTTCCTGAATACGAGCTCCCACTTACTGTGGTCGCCAGGTTTCAGGCCTCGCAGGCCTTCCTGAGTATGAGCTCCCAGATGCTGTGGTCGCCAGGTTACAGGCCTCACCGGCCTTCCTGATATGAGCTCTCACATACTGGAGCTCCCCACATGAGGGGGTCATCGGGTCTTAGGCCTCAGTAGACCTTCCTGGTTTTGAACCCTCTCTTACTTCCCCAGTGTTTGGAGCGAGCACTGGGTAGATCCGTGGATTGAGTGGACAACTTCCGTCGTTTCTTGAGGTTGAGTCACACTCTCCGGGAGATCCCGTCTCTGTGATCCGGAACTGAATGGTTTTCTGCCAGCTTCACAGGCCTTCGGTTTTTGGATGCCTTATCCAAGGCAACTTCCAGAGGCTCTGTCTCGGACAGTCAGGCAATGGCCAGACTGTGTGTCTTAGTATAGATCACCAGGCCAGCCTGGTTGCATTTCAGGAGGCATGCTCCCCTGAATAGTGACTGGCTGGGAGTCCGTTGGGTCCCCTAGACCCAACGGACCACACTCCCTAGCCACACTCCCTAGAAGTGACCCCTTCTATTGGAAGTTGTGGTACTAAGCCTTTGAGCTGGCCCAGATATATGGCTCCTCAACATGGTGGAGTGGATATTTCATTCCCCATAGCGCCATGAGGACGTATTGTCGAGTTCCCTTCGAAAGGGAACGTCTCAGGTTACGACTGTAATCTATGTTCCCTGAGAACAGGGAACGAGACTATACGTCTCCCTGCCATGCCTCGGGGCCTGCCTGCAACAGTCCCTTCAGACAATAGGATGTTGTCATGGTTTCAAGGCGCCCTTTTTATACATCCAAGTTGCGCGCTCATCATTCAAGCTGATGATGCACGGGCTGTCGCCGGTCAGCATGATTGCTGTGAATTGATACTTGATTTCAGACACCTGTCACACCTGCGGCGTTCCCCATAGCATCATGAAGACGTATTGTCTCGTTCCCTGTTCTCAGGGAACATAGGTTACAGTCGTAACCTGAGACGTTAAGTTACTTGAAATATGTACATTTTCATTCGAGGTTAAATACTTCTCTTGTTGAATCTTAACTTGTTAAGTTGAGGTTTATTTGTGTACTCTATTACTCAAGTCTCTTATTTCACTACACTGTGGCTGCACTTAGTGTTTTTAAAGGACTACTTAGATTGAGTATAAGTTACTGTTGCACTTTTTGTACTTTGTATTTAAAAACTAAAAATTCATTTTATTTAACAAAACTGCTTCTGGACATTAAAGGTGCATTGCGCAAGTCTCTGAGTTTTTGCAGAACTATGCCCCTCTGGCGACAAGCGAAACTGCAACCAGAGGTGTGCACGCTCATTCCGTCCCGAATCCCTCTTATTTATTTATTTACTGTACATGATTATAGAGGCAATCGCAGTGATCAGAGAAGGGCTCATTCAGCCAATCAGGCAATTGTTTAAGCATGTATGGGTTAGAAAAACGGGTATTTTTAACATGAAATGTTGCGCATTGCACCTTTAAGTTGTAAAGAGATTATTTTTTTTTTTTATATAATTTTAATATTCCTAGATTTATTTGTTGCTCTGTTTCTTATACAGTTATATTGTAAAAATAAAATACCCTTTTCAGTTTAGTGTTAGATTTGTGGCTGTGGCTAAATAATATATTACTGTCAAATGTATGCCAGATTATACAAATACTCTAGTTTACTGCATGTATTTGTTTCTTTTTTATCAAGGGATAAGTCTGAAACACAGCATAAAATAATTATATCAATTCACTCAGGGCTAGTAGTAGCTATACAGCTGTATGCAGACACACACCCATGTTGAGAAGAGGAAGAGTTGCTGCATGTGGATCTAAGCGAGTTCACAAAACGGCTCCAGGAAAAGATAAAGTGTGTAACAGTATTTTAAAACATCTAAGTATAGAGGGTCTTAGGAAATCATTGAATTTATATAATAAGGTGTGGGAGGAAGGAAGGCTTCCACAAAGCTGGAAGGAGGCAGTAATTATTCCTAAAAGGAAGACTGGAAAATATCCAAGCAATCCTGGTAAATTACAGACCAATTGCATTAACATATAGCATGCAAGATAATGGAACGCATGATAAATGAAAGACTAATATACTTTTTAGAGAGTAGAAATAAAATGGCTATATGTCAAAGTACATTTAATGGCAGTTGGAGGGAAAATGTTTAATTGGATTATGGATTTCTTAAAGGAGTCATATAATGCCATTTTTGTACAAGCTAATATGATTATTTAGGGTCTAAATTAAAAGTTTGTAATATACTTTAATTAAAAATTCTCATTAGTATAGTAAGAAAATTTTACCTGGTCAAAAACAGCTCTGTTTTCAGCACGCCGTTTAAGTGCATGTGTCTTTAAATGATAACCCCCAATTTCCACCAACTGCGGAACGGCTGCGGATCCACTCTGGAACGGCGGCGGAGTCAATAGGTTTCCATTAAAGTCAATGTGTGTATTTTCACTGACTGCGGAACGGCTGCGTTCCGACTCCAGCGATCCGCAGCGCTCCGGAGAAGATACGCAGAGAAGAGATGCGCGGTTGGCGGTTACAGATGCGGACTCCGCGGATAAACTGCGGGTCGGGTGGATGACGTGACGAAAAATAATATTTTAATTCAATTCGGGCGGGTGGCGGGCGGTTGAACCAATCAAATGAAAAATATTATGTATATGCAATCAGCGGATGGCGGGCGGGTGCGGTTTTGAAAATTGGTCAAAAACGTTGGTACGGATGGATGGCGGACGGACGGATGATGAGTTTTGTGATGCTGACAAATCAGAGTGACACAGAGTGACTAACCTGGTTTCGAATGCGCATGCGTCGCGTCTGAACGCGTTGTTGTCTTTGGAGCTCCATCGATTGATTTATAATTCTTGATTTCTCTTTAAACTCACTTACAACGAACATTTTCTATTTTTCCTCACCTCATAGTTACAACGCGGACTGTTGAGCAGACGTGTCTCAAGCCTAGTGATCCAACGCTGGATACTCTTATAGGTTACGTCCGTGGATCACGGCTGAACGCGTCTTCTCCGCACTCATTTATAAACAAACATTTTTTTTTCGCCTATCGTGCGTCTACTCCACACCCGTACCACTAAAAAGACGGATTATATCCAAGACTTAAGCCATAAATTAGTATTAATATTGATAGCATCACTGGTAGTGTCGTTGCTAACTTAACTTACTGTCCATCTGTTAAAATGGCGAATATATCAGATGTAAGTAGTCTACCTTTTGGTGCAGGTGAGGATACATTTGAGCTACACGCGTTGCAGTCTGAGCTGGAAGCTGTTGAAAAACAGATCCACGACCTTTTAGTGAGAAAAGCCGAGCTGATAGACCGGCGGTTAGCTCTTGAAACATCACGAGCCGATGAACACAAATCAACACAAACTCCGACCTCGTCTACTCCGTGCGTTACTCAGCATCGGTCACGAGCGTCGAGGCCGCGATCAGCTATGGTCTCGTTTACGCCGGCTCCAACATGCCACCACGAAGCCTGGATATTTCCGCAGCGGAAGACGCGAGTCAGGTCTAGACCAAGAAAACTCTCTCCGACCCTCCCGGTTTTCGAGATATCCACACAAAACCGCTTCTCCCCTCTTCGCGAAACAGAACGCGATGCTGTGATCATCGGTGATTCCATCGTTCGACACGTACAAGCTACGTTAAATAAAAGTAAGGTGCATAGTCACTGCTTTCCTGGTGCTCGTGTTTCTGAAATCGCTGCTCACGTTCCCGAGATTCTGAACGAGCGCGTCGGAACTGTGGTCCTGCACGCGGGAGGGGCCGACATCAGGCTGCGACAGACAGAGGTTCTGAAGAAAGACTTCAGGATTCTGATCGATACGGTACGCAGCACATCGCCTGATATAACGATCATTGTGTCAGGACCGCTTCCCACGTACCGACTAGGTCATGAAAAGTTTAGTAGATTATTCGCGCTAAATGAATGGTTAATATCATGGTGCAATGAGCAGAAACTGCTCTTTGTAAATAATTGGAATCTGTTTTGGGAGCGTCCTAGGCTTTACCGTGCTGATGGCTTACACCCAAGCAGATTCGGATCGGATCTTCTGTCAGATAACATCTCCAAAATGTTAAATACCTTTTGACTAGTAACCAAAAGTTCAAATCATAGTCTCTGCTGCACCAAATTAACTGATATAAATAGTGTAGAATATTGCATAGAAACTGTGTCTATTCCTCGTTTAGTGAGATCAAATAATAAATCTACTGCAGGATCTAGAAAAAATCTAATTGTTATTAAACCAGAAAATGTTGCTATTAGTAACCAAAAACAATTTCTAAAGCTAGGTCTTCTAAACATTAGATCACTCACACCTAAGGCAGTTATTGTAAATGAAATAGTCACGGATAATAGCTTCGATGTACTTTGCCTTACTGAAACTTGGCTTAAACCTAATGATTATTTCGGTCTAAATGAGTCTACTCCATTAGGATACTCCTATAAGCACGAACCCCGTCTGATTGGTCGTGGCGGCGGTGTTGCAGCGGTCTATAGAGATATTCTCAATGTTACTCAGAAAACGGGTTATAAGTTTATTTCGTTTGAAATACTTGTACTAAATGTTACGCTCTTAGATGTTAGAAAAAAATCCATATTATCTCTAGCCTTGGCTACTGTATATAGACCGCCTGGGCCTTACGCTAATTTCCTAAAAGAGTTTGCAGATTTTCTCTCAGATCTATTGGTCAATGTAGATAAAGCATTAATTGTTGGAGATTTTAACATACACGTAGATAATCCAAATGATGCGTTAGGGGCTGCGTTTATAGATTTATTAAATTCCTTTGGGGTCAAGCAAAACGTCACCGGACCAACTCATCGTCTTAATCACACACTCGATTTAATTATATCATATGGAACCGATCCAACCGATATAGATATCATTCCACAAAGTGATGATGTCACTGACCATTACTTGGTAACTTGCATATTACGTACTGCTGTAATATGTCATGCGGCGCCGCGTTTTCGACCAGGCAGAACAATCCTTCCATCCACCATAGATAATTTCTCGAGTTGCTTGTCTGATCTGTCTCAGCTGCTGCCTGAACCCAAACAAACAGATGAACTAGAAGAACTAACTAGCACTATGAGCACCATTCTCTCTAGAACATTGGATGTTGTTGCACCCGTTAGATTAAAAAAGGTTACAGAGAAAATTAAAGCACCATGGTACAATAATACTACGCATGTTCTAAAGAGAGAAACCCGTAATTTAGAGCGTAAATGGAAACAAACTAATTTAGAGGTCTTTAGAATCGCGTGGAAAGACAGTATGTCACGTTATAAAAAGGCCCTAAAAGCGGCCAGGGCTGAGCATCTCCGCAAACTAATAGAAAACAACCAAAACAATCCTAGGTTTTTATTTAACACCGTGGCTAGACTAACAAATAAACAGACGTCACCCGAACAAAATATCCCGTTACAGTTTAGTAGTAATGATTTCATGAACTTCTTCACTGAGAAAATAGAAAACATCAGAACCACAATTGTAAATGTTCAATCCTCAATCGCGCCTTATAATTCAGCCTCAATTTCCCCCCCACAAGAACAATTACAGTGCTTTACAACTATAGAACAAAAAGAGTTAAATAAACTTATCACTTCATCTAAAACAACAACATGTTTATTAGATCCTATACCAACTAAACTACTGAAGGAAGTGTTACCTGTAGTGGAAGGTGGTCTCCTCAATATTATTAACTCGTCTTTATCTTTAGGTCATGTTCCAAGAACATTTAAACTGGCAGTTATAAAACCTCTCATTAAGAAACCACAATTAGATCATAATAATCTAGCAAATTATAGACCCATTTCAAATCTACCTTTTATGTCTAAAATACTAGAAAAAGTTGTGTCCGCTCAACTGGGCTCTTTCTTGCAAGAAAATGATATCTATGAAAAGTTTCAGTCTGGATTCAGGCCGCATCATAGCACTGAAACTGCGCTCGTTAAAATCACAAATGATTTACTCTTAGCTTCTGACCAAGGCTGTATCTCAATACTAGTTTTACTTGATCTAAGTGCTGCGTTCGATACTATAGATCATACAATACTCTTAGATCGACTTCAAAATTATACTGGTGTTCAAGGACAAGCATTAAGCTGGTTTAGATCATACTTATCTGACCGCTACCATTTTGTCTATTTAAATGGAGAAAAATCGATCATAACTCCAGTAAACTATGGAGTGCCGCAGGGATCTGTGTTAGGCCCTCTGTTATTCTCAATATATATGATGCCACTTGGAAATATTATAAGGAAACATGGAATTAGTTTCCATTGTTATGCTGATGACACTCAAATATATATTTCATCACGGCCGGATGAAAACGCTAATTTATCCAAATTGACAGAGTGTGTTAAAGATATAAAAGATTGGATGACGCGTAATTTTCTTTTATTAAATCCAGACAAGACAGAGGTAATACTTATCGGTTCAAAAAAACGCCCACAGAACCTCTCACAATACAACTTTGACATTGTAGGATGTCCTGTTACTTTATCCTCTACAGTAAAAGACCTGGGTGTTATACTCGATTGTAACCTGTCTTTTGAAAATCATATTTCGTATGTTACAAAAACTGCCTTTTTCCACCTTAGAAACATTGCTAAGCTACGTAATATGCTATCAGTTTCTGATGCAGAAAAGTTAGTTCATGCATTCATGACCTCGAGACTAGATTACTGTAATGCTTTATTAGCCGGTTGTCCTGCATCCTCAATAAACAAGCTACAGTTAGTCCAAAATGCAGCCGCTAGAGTTCTTACTAGATCAAGAAAATATGATCATATAACACCGATTTTATCATCACTACATTGGCTACCTATAAAGTTCCGTATTAATTATAAGGTATTGCTACTGACTTATAAAGCCCTAAACGGCTTAGCTCCAGTCTATTTAACGGATCTTCTATCACCCTATAATCCATCGCGCTCTTTAAGATCAATAAATTCGAGGCTTTTGGTCATACCTAGGATATCCAGATCAACCAAAGGAGGGAGAGCATTTTCACATTTGGCTCCAAAACTCTGGAATAGCCTTCCTGATACTGTTCGTTACTCGGACTCACTCTCCCAGTTTAAAACTAGATTAAAGACGCATCTTTTCAGCCAGGCATTCATATAATATTGTTAATCTCACAGTTTCAAACTACAATCCGGCCTCTAGTTCATAAATGCCAGAGGAGAACTGGCCCCCGACTGAGCCTGGGTTCTCCCAAGGTTTTTTTTTCTCCATTAGGTCACCTGATGGAGTTTTAGGACACCATTAGGTCACTTGATGGAGTTTTTCGGTTCCTTGCCACTGTTGCCTTTGGCTTGCTCAGTTGGGGATATTTGGGGATATTTAATTTTATTCTATCAATCAATAAATTCCACTAGAAACAAACTTTGTTGTATTATTTTATTTTAATACTGTGAAGCTGCTTTGATACAATCTGTATTGTAAAAAGCGCTATACAAATATACTTGATTGATTGATTGATTGATGCGGTTGCGGGTGAAATAATAGCCCATCCGCGCATCTCTAACGCAGAGCTTCTATTTTTGCTGGATGCTGGAGAGCTCCGCAGCACTTCAGCACTTACATCGCGCAATCATACGTGAATTTGCGAGATCTCGTGGGTCCTCGTGACTTCAGCTGTTAGTCATGGCCGCAGCCGTTCCGCAACAAATCCGGACCTAGTGGGTATTGAAGGACAGCAGAGCACGGATCCGACACGCAGCAGAGCCGTTCCGCATCCGTTCCGCAGTTGGTGGAAATCCGGGGTAATGAGCTTTGCTCACCCCGCCCCTCTGTTCTGTGTGTACACCGTTTGTTAACACAATAATAACACAATAACCATAACGCGTTGTTCATTATAAACGTGGGATTATGTATTATATTGAGAACGTCGTACTTTGCTGCATGCATTCATCGTGAAGCGTGCTAGCGATTTGCAAAGATTAATATAAATATTAATATAAAGGTTAATAAAACATTACACTCACTTCTTCTTGCAGCAGGAACACGAATAGTTGGTACCGATCCTTTTTTCAGGAGCAGCTTCTTAGCAAAACCAGCTTTATAACGTTACTGACCCTTGTTTGTAGTCTGGTGTGTGAAATGATTCGCGCAAACATAAAAGCATTGACGTTGATTGTGGGGAATATTCCCTTCGAAAACAAAACTCAGCCACTGCATCTTCAGTGGTTCGGATTTAGGAACATCAAAATTATGTTGTGTTCCTTATTACAGCCAAGAACAGAACACCACAATCACTTAGACGCCCTTCTGCTCATAGACAGTGCTCCAGTGAGTATCAACAATGACCGCACGGACTATGATGACAGACAGCTCGCTCACGAGCGAGGGCGGGTCTGTGTTGAAACGCTGCTGTCAATCAACAATCATGGGAGGAAGTCCGATCTTCTGACGTCACAAAATCGAACGGCTTGATTTGAGACAGGGGAAAACATATAAGAAGATTAAAAAGAAACTGGATGGATTTTTATCATTTTATGATGGTTGTGTACAGGCACTGCCAACACACATTTCAGTACAATCAACTTGTAAAAGTGCATACAATTATATGACCCCTTTAAATAAAAGGAATACAGGTGAAAATCGGGTTAGATTTATTAAAGCAATATGTTGTAGAAAATGGGACACCACAGGGGAAAGTGATTAGTCCAACTTTATTCTCCATAATGATTAATGATATTTATTTAAATCTTCCAGGGGATATATTCCAGGGAGGTCTTTATTTGCAGATGATGGTGTTATAGAAGAGAGGTAGAAATGTTGAGTATATTTTAAAGAAGATGCAGGAAGGAATTGATCAAGTTGAAAATCGGGGAATAAAATGGGGATTTAAGTTCTCAGTGGAAAAATCAAAAGTAATGGCTTTTACAAATAAAAAGAAGGATTAGGAACTTAAGATGAAAATGTATGGAAGTATAGAGAAAGTAGAATGTTTTCGTTTCCTGGGATTATATTTTGATACAAAACGAACATTGAGAGAACATATAGCCTAAAGTATACAGTTAAAGGGACACCCCGCAAGCCTGAGTGTTTTTTTCTCTACGAAGCTCCCCCTAGTGTCTGGTAGTAAATGCTTTCAAACACACTGTCGTAAAAACGAATTGTTGTCCCTCCCCCCTCGCCACGAGCAACCCAGCTGATCAGCTGTCAACCCAGCTGAGCAGAGGAACCGGCTATTTCAAAACCAGTTATGTCTACCGAGGTAAGTAAAGTAATATTTACTTTCCAACTGATGGCGAGTTTTTTTTATTGTGTTGTCATGCATACTAGTATTTTTATCGGGAATGAACGATATGAACGAGGTGAACTACTGCTTTCGTGTTTTGCTTTTTTGGGAGAGTGGGCATGAGCATAAAAATATAGGCCTATATCGGAGGCTAATATTTGTCTAAAGTTATATTAGCAAGGTCTGTAAGTTCATCTGGGTTTCGTTAAGGGGGTCGCACACCGGTCGCGCAGCTCAGCGCCGCGCCACGTCTAGGACAACTCTCACCTGAAAATCCGATAATATCAGCAATTTTCTGATTTCTGTAAACAAATATAAAACTAAATGTATATTGCAGCACAGGGTGAAGTCCGTATATACATTAACTACGATTTGAGACACATAAATGTAAATTTAATATAAAACTATGTAAATGGCACTCTGTGGCGCGGCAGGATTTTGAACACGGTCCAGAGCCGTTGCTGGGTGCCGTGGACAGACGCCGAAAGGTGTGTGTACTCTCATAGAGAATAATGTGTTTGAATTTAAAAGGCGTGGCGTGGCACGGTGCTGAGCTGCGCGTTCGGTGTGCGACCCCCTTTAGTCTGCCTCTGTGCTGGGATGCTTGCCACTGACCCTGCTTCTCGCGATGTCTGAGACTTTGTGAGACTGAAGGACGAGGGCGGCGGGTAGGATACACCGAACTTGCAAGTGGGATATTCTTCCTATAGGCAGTAAGGGTGGGCGAAAGAGATTCTTCTTCATTCGCCCTGTAATGTGTCATTTATCCATATACCGACTTACGAAGATGATTAATTAACACGAAAAAGTTGCCTGGTGTCCCTTTAATAAATGTAAAAAAAGTGCTAAATGTGATGAGGTGTCTTGCAGGGTTGGAATGGGGAGCAAGTGTTTCAGCTTTAAAATATATCAACATTGCTCTAATAAGATCTAAATCAGACTATGGGAGTGCTGCATATGGGTCAGCAGCAAAGACTACATTAGCTGAACTGGACATCGTGCACACGTGTGCTTACGAATATGTTTGGGGGCCATTAAACCTTTCCCAGTATGTGCACTTCAGGTTGAGGTAGGTGAAATGCCATTGTGGCTTCGACGGAAACAATTGTCAGCAAACTATTGGATAAATCTTAGATGGCATGAGGATAGTCATCCAACAAAAAAGGTTTTACAGAGGTGCTGGGAAAGGAGAGAAGAAGGAAAGAAAGTTTTGGCTGGACAGGTGATTTAAAATGTGTATAATAAAAGATTTCTTAATACTGTGTTATGGCCTGTTAAACCAATTTGGACTTTGGAAATTCCGAATGTTTTATCAATTAAAGGATGTAACGGAAATATAGATATAACCAATGAATATTATAAATATCAGAACAACAAGTATAAAGACAGTATTCAGATTTACAGATGGGTCAAAGGACTTACAATCAGATGCAACAGGATATGCGATAGGAATTAGCAAAAGAACATCTGATAATCTAAATGTTTATGATATGTTTAAAAAATGTTTAAAATATTACACATATGTGGATACCAGCACATGTAGGCATACAGGGAAATGAGAACGTATATGGATTAGCAAAAGAGGCAACAAAAAAAAGAGCATGTTGACATTGAAATTAAATTGTCAAAATCAGAAGGGAAGAGTCTAGTGTGGGAAAAGATAATGGAAATATGGCAACATCAATGGGATCATGAAAGTAAAGGAACACATCTATACATGATTCAAAATAAAGTAGGCATTGTAAGAGAGATGACAAATAGAAGGAAATAACAAGTTATAATAACAAGACTTGGGATTGGGCATTGAAAATTAAATTGAACTTAGGAAAACGTGACGAATGCCAAGAGGAGGAAACAGTCAGTCACAATTGTATGTCATGTATAAAATGTATTTGGTATAGGACAGTATAATGTGTGTATGTATATATATATATATATATATATATATATATATATATATATATATATATATATATATATATATATATATTAGAATGTGGAAAAAGTGAAAAAGGAAAGACATTTTGTTTTATTTTTTAAAGAGGACTGGAAAGACGAGTACAAGTACGAAGTGACATGATGATGACAGTAATGCGACTTTTTGGATGCCAACTGCCGTAAAACACCGAAGAAGAAGAAGAAGAAGAGAGTTCACACCGGATTCACAAAAAAAGTTTGTCCTGAAAGATGGAGCAGTTCACACTTTAAAAGCAGAAGCTGATGTTCATGTTCACCTGTAAGTGCGTTTTATTCTTTGTTGATGTGTTTTCCATCACTAGTTTCTATCGTTTTATTTATGTTATAGCAACGCTGTTTCAAACACATACAAACTTTATTTTAATCCCACCAGCGAACTTTGAATGTTGGTGTTTATTAGAGCATGTTTACTCACATGCTCGCTTGGCAAAAGGAACGTTACGTAACGTTAGAGAGAGAAAGAGAGAGTGAGAGTGTGTGTGTGTGTGTGTGTGTGTGTGTGTGTGTGTGTGTGATCAAATAAACCCTTCGAGGATTGTAATATAATGAGTTAGAACGATTGTATGAAATGCATGAACTTTTTGCGTGTTTTAACATAAACAGCAGTAACGTACCATTTACAAATAACAGCGTATGTTTATAAAAATAATGAGACATCTACAAAAAAAAAAAAACATACCACTCTGAAACGTCCTGTAACAGCCGTTCGTGCACAAGTTCTGCTCGATTCCTCTCCACTAATATTCTCTGATAATGCAATATTGACGCCTGTGTTTACATTACACCGGAGCACATGCAACTGCTGTTATGGTAACGGCGTGACGTTTCCGGACAGCGTGAACTAGGTTCGAATTTAGCGAATCACAACACAGACTGGGCCAAGCTGACCAATCAGAGCCCGTCGTGTATTTCTGAGGGAGAGGCTTCTTATAACCAGGAAATCATCAGACCGGTTTACGAAAAGGGACACAGTGGTGTAGAATAAAGGTAAATTATTTGAAAAATAATGTTTTTTTCTTTTTTTTTATTAAAATGAATTTAATAACACATGTTAGACTGCATCCTATAAACACAATCAAGCCTTCGAAAAAAGCTAATCAACCACCCTTTAACTGCTGCTGAAAATACTAGATATTTTGTAAGTCTTGAAGGCTTGTAGGGCTATTTTGAACCAATATTAGGACCAAAAAACAGTTGAGGGAGAGCATTTAGCATCTGACTCCTTTTAAGTTTTTGTTGTACTTTAACATACGTGTCAGTATCTAGATTGTACATTAGGATACTTTAATATCTCTATTAAGTTCAGTTAAGTTATAAGCTGTCAGATGAGACAAAACATGTTAGAACACACTAGTAGATCAGTGTATGTAGTGGGAATAAGTGTGTGTGTGTCCTGTAAAGCAAATGGCACAGATGTGTGTTAGAGGTGTAAGAGACACATCAGTCCTCAATCTGCATAATGACGATTCCCTGCATACATTAGCATACTGAGATGATGAAGTCCATTGTCCCACATTTAATTCACATGTATACTTCTAAACTGATAACTGTCGTACTAGGGCAGTAAATATAGTTCTACCCATTTTCACGTCAATAGTTCCTGTTTTCACCTCATTTATTATGCTGATGTCTTCAGATCTCCTGTAAATTGTGTGGTGAGATCTGGTATTTATCTCCCTTCCTGAAGTATCGAAAAGTAGCTAGGTAGTCTTTTGCTGTCAGGTCAGAATAGGATTAAATCCTCACTTGTTTAATCTATACCAGTAAATCTAGGTGTGTCCCTACACTCTCGTGTAACAATAACAATCATTGACAACTAGACACATTAATCAAATTCATGCTTACCCTCCAGCAGAATCTTTCCTGGATCCTTCATTGTCCTTGATCTTGCAAGATATAATATAATGCTCCGTCTATTACTTGTCTAGAACTGTCTTTGTAAGCTGAAGTAAAACTTAACAGTGTTTGTCTTTATAAAATAAAAAATTATTTGAACAAAAGATAAAAATACTGGTTACACAATAATTAATATTTGTAGCAAATCATCAAAAGGTTACAGGTTATAAGACTTCAGCCTATCCAATCTCAACAGGGCAGTCCTGTACGAGTGAATATTACACAGGCTAATTACCTTGTAAGCAGTTCAAACAATAGATGTAAAAAATAACTTCTCATCCGAGGTTTTCAAGTTAAGATAATACAGCAGAGCAATATAAGCAAAAAGAATCTCAGTTAATAAACTGAACTGGAAGAGAGCTGATTTCTCCCCAGGCATGCACACGACATCAAAATCAAAAATGCAACAACCAACAGTCAATGAAGCAGTCATATATATATATATAAGGAACTGTGTTATATTGTTCCTATGCAGTTTCTTGGGTTTTTTTCCAGAGGAACTAAATCATGTGACATCAACCTTCTTCTGGTGTCGACATTGTTCCCCATATATGGGCATTCTTCCGTCCTTTCCGTCTTCTGCGCTTCGGGCCTCTGTGTGAGTGTGTGCGTGTGTATGTATGTATCTGGAAGTGTATTTGTAGGTTCAAAATATCAATCAAAATTCAAATAATTCCCTACAATTGACACTTTAAGCTCATTTCACTGGTCTAAGACTAAGGGTAATTTGTTGATTACAAATATGTACGTTTTTCTGACTATTATTAATATTTATTTTTGAATGTACAATACATCATTTGTGTTATTTTCTGTATTTCTAGATATAGGCCTATATTTTAATTAGCGGTGGGAATTTTTAGGCACCTCACGAATCCGATCCGATTCTGAGAGTCATGATCCGATTACTTTTTTCTTATTAATTAATTCGTTTAATATTTTTTTATCACATATGTAATTATTAGTACTTTTTGAAAGATTTACAATTGAAAAATGAAATTGAAATTTATTCATTTTAAACTAATATAGCTTGAAAGCATTAAAGCAAGTAGTAAATAATAAAGAGGAACAAAGAAACATTACAAGCATCATTACAAGCGTAACATCAAGCAAAGCGCACGTTTCTCACAGAGCATATCCTGTGCAATCAAGCCCACGAATGTCCTTTTAATTCGCTTCAACCTTTCCAACCTTCATGAAAGATTATTCTATGGATGTTCGAGTGTGTGTGTGAGTGAGTCTGTGGTTAAAAACTAAGTTCAGAATCAATCCAGATTAGTTGGAGAGAGAATCGTGATGCATCCGAGTTTCAATTTTTCCGCACCCTTAATTTAAATGAAGAAGCAGGATAATGTTCAGGTTAGGCCGTGTGTCCACCAAAGCATTTTTTCACGCGGCTGGTGTATTTTTCCAATTGTTTTCAATGGGAGCGCCACATTTTTTTATTTAACGTGTATTTAACATTCAAGCGTTGAACGCCCAGCGTTTTTTTTACTGGTCGCCGAGAAGTTGAAGAATGTTCAACATTGGGTAAAACGCAGCGCTCATCACTGTCACTTTTTACCCAGCCTTCCAATCACAGTGGAGGAGGGGCGGGACTAATACCACACCGACCAATCGCCACATTCTGCTTGTACAACGTCAACGGATGACAACACTGATATTCCCTATCATAACAAGCACTGAAAAAACTAAAACTAGCGTTTTTAGCACAGCTTTGGTGGACACGTGGCCTTAGTAATAAAATAACTTGTGAATTAGCATCAGTTACTTTACAATATACAGACAAACAGGCATAAATGCTTAGATGTGATATTTAGTACAAAAACAGACTCCGTAACTGATATATTTTTGACTTTGTCAGATCAGCTCCTCCGACATTGGATTTCATCATCAGTGAAGCTCCTCCCACAACAATCACATCATCAGTGAAGCTCCTCCCACAACAATCACATCATCAGTGAAGCTCCTCCCACATTAATTCTCCAATAGATGCTGGAATATTCCCATCAGCTACAAGTGAAGACAAGCACAATGCATCAAGAAGAGCTGATATCTGTAAAGTCTGAGTTTATTAAAGAGGACAGCGAGAACATGAGTGATCCAGAACCCTGCAGAATGAAACACACTGAAGATCCTGAAGAACAAAGAGGTTGGTGTTTATTCTTCATTCATTCATGATGCTGAAGAACATTCATGTTAGAAACATTCAAGCACTTCATCACATGTGCAGTTACACTATGAAATGGTAATGTTTGTTTTCAACAAATGGTCAGTAAAGGTCATAAATATTATTTTAGCTCTTTTTTGTTACATTTATCTGGTTCAACAATTTTTTTGCAACAATGTTGCCAATATTGTAGACCTTTTTCAATATAGTTACCATTATAATTATTTTTGCAATATACAGTTAACGCCAAACTGTATCAAGTAAATTAACTTTCCAGAAAGGCTGACATGGTTGTAATCATAATTTAAGCAAACTCTGATTAATAGTTACTAATAAAGTTGTATTTATCATAAATTCTAGAAGTTATTCATATTTATTGAGATTATTCTTCTCATAATAACCTTAGTATCCGGTCAACACTGTACAGTTTGTGTAAAAATTGAGACAATGGAGTGAGATTATTTTCTTGTCCTCCCGTCATGCTGTAGAAAGAGCCCAGATGATGTCACTTCCTGGGTGTCACAGTTTTAAGAAATGCTCTATTTTTAAGGAAGGAGGAAAATCATGTCAGAAGAAACAGGGATGAGAGAAACATGTAGGACACAGATTATATAATAATAAAAATAGTTAAATTAGAAGTTAAAGCTAGGATGCACCGATACCACTTTTTCCAGAATCGATCCGATACCAAAAATTCTGAGTATCGACCGATACCGATACTAGTGCAGTTTTTTTTTTAATCAAGTAGAATTTCTCTGTGTTGAACTGATAATCACTATTTTGTGTGTTAAACACAATCTACTTAATACAGACAACTTCATTATAAAGAAAAACAACAACAACAACAACAAAATATATGATCATAATCTGACATAAATGCTATTATGAACTAGATTAGTGGATAATTCAGCAGTAAAATTTAGTCTAGAAAAATCACGAGTGCACAATAATTGTATAAAATCTTGTCATGTTGTGAAAAAAATGTTTAGTGGGGAACAAATTAGAGACAATAAGTGTAACACTAAATCTGGTAAAACGTTACACATTGCTCTTTGTATCGTTGTAAAATACATTCATGAAAAACAAGATAACAAAAATCAAAAATATCAATTATATATAGCCTACAGTACTATAAAATGTAGACATTTTTTAAATGTATAGCAATTAATGAGGTAGCAACACATGATAGATAGGACAGAACAAGAATGGCTATTAATAATCTTTCATTGCGTCACTGTATTATGTAAATATTACAATATGGTATAATACAATACACTGTAAATATTGTATTTATTAGTAAGTTGCTTTAGATAAAAGCGTCTGCTAAATGATTAAATGTAATGTAAATGTCATTGCAACCACCCCAAACTCACAATAAGAGTGATTCACAGGTTCTCTACTGGAACAAAGATTTTCGGTGGGTCAAAAACCAAGACACTCAAGTACCCAAAACTCTTTAGATTACAATTTTATTTGTTTAGACAATCATAATATTAAAACCCAGGGGGGCAGCAGGTTAATGCAATCATGACAGGTACAATTCAACTCAGATACTTAGTTAATGATAACCAGCAATAAGTTACCTTAGAGAATAAGACATCAAGAAACAGGATAATATATTCAGCATTAAATCAATTCATGTGATCACCTCTCATGCATAATTTCATTGCACTGCAAACCTCAAAGTCATATTAAAAACCACACCAATAAATACACACACCAAATATCAATCAGGACAGACCATCAATACCACTCATGCTAAATACATAGCCGTCGTCAATATACAGTATAAGCGTCATATAACCTGCCCCACCCCCTTACTCACACACGCGCTCACTTTACAAATAAATAACGCTGGGGGACCAGTAGTTTCACACATAAATTAGGACCTACCTGGCGAACAAGGCAATACCAACACATACGTCAACAACCAATACAACAGTAAAAAATAAGAATATACTGCTGGCTACGTGGGTACCCGGGGTAAACTAAAGAGGGGAAAACCCCAGCAAAATGTCCCTCCCAGTCGATTCGCACGCGTCACACAACCAACCCACCTTCCGGCACAGCAGCCTCGGCAAGGAACTCAGCAGCAGCAACAAGAAAAACCCTCCCAAACAACAAATACATCATACCTTTATAGTTTTGATCTCTGATTGCTAATGCAACACAGGTGTTTCTCTCCCCCAGAACTTAATGAGGAAAACACGGTGGACGCTACTAGTATCGCCACTCCCCTTATTTGGGATGAGCAGCTTGCATCATCTCAGCAGAGGCGGATTAAACAACTCCACAAACAGCATTACCAGCTTCAAGTCAAGTCACCTTTATTTATATAGCGCTTTTTACAATACAGATTGTTTCAAAGCTGCTTTACAGTGATAATAGGAAAATAACAAAGTTAGTTTCTGTTCAGTTCAGTTCTAATAAAGTCGTGACAATGCAGGCAGGTCAAAAATATTGTTGAATATTAGGTGTCCCCAAATAAAAAAGCCAAGAAAAAAGTGGCAAGGAACCAAAACTCCATCAGTGAAAGAATGGAGAAAAAAACCTTGGGACAACCCAGGCTCAGTTGGGGGCCAGTTCTCCTCTGGCCAATAAATGAACAGTGTATGATTGTGATCCAGGCAGCGTTACAGGTCAGAAGTCAGACTGGATCATAACATTCAGAATATTATCCAGTTCCATCTAGTAGGGCTGAAACGATTAGTCGAAAGTAAAAAATTGTCGACAAAATATCTTTGTTGAGTAGTCGTTTGATCTCACGTGACCTAATGTAAGGGCCTGCAATATCGTGATTTGACCACTGCGGCACTGTAGCGCTAGGGTCTAATGCAGCCCTTACTAATGCTATTGCGGTAGAAGAAAACAGCGCAAAATATATAGGAGTGCAAACTAGCTAGGTGTGTGAGTTTCACAATACTTCAAACCAAGAATGCTGTAGTGTGTAATACATGCAAGGTGGAACTTGCTTTTCACGGGAGCACAACATGCATGTTAAAGCACTTAAAAAGGAAACACCCTGGCACGAGACGAGCCGGTGAGAGGTGAATATTCTCCAGCTGGAGCTAACGTTAAATAACTAGCAGTAAATCTCTGACTAATAATAGTAATAATATTAACAATAATAATATAATTACACATAGAATAAAGTTTGATCGAGCTTAGGAGTCAGGGCTTTTTTTTATTATTGTAACACTATTAGGTATTACGGTCTTATCACTTGCCTATATTTTGTTCCATATTCATGAAGACTTACAAAAGGAGATGTTATGAAGAATATCATGTCAGTTACTTTTTCATACTGTAAATTAAAAGGTGAATGAGAATGTCTCTGTCAGCTCAATTGTCATGTCAATTTTTATTTTATTTTATTGTATACTTATAATTCTTGTTTGCAGATAAAGTTTGTCTGTAATTTAGCTGATTAATTTTTTTTTTTTTTTTTTTATTATTGAAAGAGAACAGAATATTTAAACAATGCTTAGAGAGCATTTTTGTGTGATTTGAGTTGGACAGAAATCTGAAAACTTAGAGAGAATGACCTGTTTAGTTGGCTCAAAGTACACTAAAACAACCATTTCAAAAGAAGAAAGTGATTTTATTTTTTATATTATAGTTAAAATATGTATAACTCAGTGTTTTAACTAAATGAAAAAGCTGAATAATCGTTCCAAACTTACTGATTAGTGGGCGAAATAATTGACGATTAGGTTATTAATCGTTCTAATAATCGTTAGATTAATCAATTATCAAAATAATCGTTGTTGCAGCCCTACCATCTGGTTGAAGATTGGAGTCATCACACCGGTATGGAGATGAGTTTCATTCGATGAATCATGAATGACTTAATGTAGTTAAACTGAATGTACGAAGGAAACTGCTGAAATAACTGCAACATTAATAACACTATCTATCTATCTATCTATCTATCTATCTATCTATCTATCTATCTATCTATCTATCTATCTATCTATCTATCTGATGCGAATTAAAGTTGCGTTTGTAATCGTTAATATAGCAGAAGTAGACACCCGGCACGTTTTCTTTCAGAATCATAAGGAAAATGTTCAGTATAAAGAGAACAAAGAGGGCTTTTCTTACTATTCGACTATTCTATTTCTTACTGGCGGTACCACTTTTAGCATAGCTTAGCATAGATCATTGAATCGGACAAGACCGTTAGCATCTCTCTCAAAAAAATTACCAAAGAGTTTCAATATTTTTCCTATTTAAAACTTGACTCTTCTGTAGTTACTAAGACCAACGGAAAATGTAAAGTTGCGATTTTCTAGGCTGATATGGCTAGGAACTAAACTGTCATTCCTGCATAATAATCAAGAAACTTTGCTGCCGTACCATGGGTCCAGGAGGCGTAATGACATGACGCAGCGCCTGAAAATAGGTCTAATAGGTTACATTGGAAGTTACCGAGCTGGGGAGTATTTTCAGGCGCTGCGTCATATCATTACGCCTGCTGACTCATGGTAAAGAAATGTCTGTCTTTCTTTCTTTCTTTCTTTCTTTATTGTATTTATATAGCACAATTCATTGAAACTGCAGTTGCACCAATGTGCTTTCCAGAGATATAAATATTTAAAAATAAATACATAGACAACATAACACAAAAACAACATAAAACAACTACAGAGAATTTTGACTCAATACCCAGAGGAATTAAAAGCCTGAGTTAATAGATGAGTTTTTAACAATGATTTAAAATTTAAAATAGTCTGAGCCAATCTGATATGAACTGGTAACAAATTCCAAAGTTTTGGGGTAGCGATCGAGAAGGCGACCCCTAAGTTTTAATCTAGATCTTGGAATCGTTAAAAGAGACTGATCGGAAGACCGCAGGGATCTATTTGATGTATAACGTTTCACTAAGGAATCAAGATATGTGGGTACCAAACAATTTAAGGATTTAAAAACAAACATTAAAAGTTTATATCCTATACAGAAACGGATCAGCAACCATTGAAGTGAGTACAAAATTGGTGTAATGTGCTCACTCTTTCTTGTACCTGTCTATAGCCTATCGGCCGCATTTTGGACTGTCTGCAAACACGCCAAGAGTATTACAGTAATCGAGTCGGGAAAAGATAAAGGCGTGGATAACTTTCTCAAGGTCATTAAAAGAAAGCACTTAAACTTGTATAGAAGTCTCAGATTAAAAAAGCAGGATTTAACAACATTATTTATTTGCATTATATATTATCAAATTTGAGTTCTTTGTCAAAAGTACACCTAAGTTCTTCACAAACGCCTTATTGTACTTAGCCAAAGGACCAAGATTAGAATTGAGAGAAACAGAATTTTCAATTTGTCCAATTAAAAAAAAATGTTTTATTATCATTACGTTTCCGATCATTTAAAGCCATCCAGCTGTGACGATCAGCGGCTGGAGTGCCCGCGTGAGCCACTGGGGGGCACTTCTTCTCTATTTATCATTTCATCTTAGAGCTTTACCTGGACTGATTATGCCTTTTGTCATTCACCTGTTTCAGATTATGCTTGTTAGAGTCTCTGATTTAAGCCTTGGCTTTCCTTTGTCTCATTGTTAAGTATTGTTAGACTGTCACGCTGCAAGTCTGTACAATTACCTTGTATCTTGTTCTAGTCTGAGTATCCCTGTTTCCTGGACACCTTGCCTGTATCTAGTTTACCCGTTTGCCTTGTCCCTGTTTTGTACTTCTGCTGTATTGGACTGCTTACCTGGACTCTGACCCTCTGCCTGAGTATTCGTTGTGTTATTTGGATTATCCTTCATTAAAGCCTGCTCTTGGATCTCCTCTGTCTGTGTCCTCGTGCAGTTACGTGACAGACCTGTTTCCTGGACACCTTGCCTGTATCTAGTTTACCCGTTTGCCTTGTCCCTGTTTTCTGTCACGTAACTGCACGAGGACACAGACAGAGGAGATCCAAGAGCAGGCTTTAATGAAGGATAATCCAAATAACACAACGAATACTCAGGCAGAGGGTCAGAGTCCAGGTAAGCAGTCCAATACAGCAGAAGTACAAAACGGGGACAAGGCAAACGGGTAAACTAGATACAGGCAAGGTGTCCAGGAAACAGGGATACTCAGACTAGAACAAGATACAAGGTAATTGTACAGACTTGCAGCGTGACAGTCTAACAATACTTCACAATGAGACAAAGGAAAGCCAAGGCTTAAATCAGAGACTCTAACAAGCATAATCTGAAACAGGTGAATGACAAAAGGCATAATCAGTCCAGGTAAAGCTCTAAGATGAAATGATAAATAGAGAAGAAGTGCCCCCCAGTGGCTCACGCGGGCACTCCAGCCGCTGATCGTCACACAGGCTTTTTACGTCAAGCAGACTTAAAGCGTTCTTGTTATTCTTTTTGAATGGCAGATAAATCTGCGTGTTGTTGGCATAACAGTGGAAAAAGACACCATGTTTATTGAAAATAGATCCCAAAGGGAGCATGTATAACAAAAACAAAAGGGGAGCAAGAATGGACCCTTGAGGTACACCACAAGTAAGTGGAGCTGAAGTCGACAAACATTCGCCAAGTTTAACTGCAAAACTACGGTTTTGTTAGATAGGACTTAAACCACTGAAGGGCCATTCCTCGCACTCCAACATGGTGTTCCAATCGAGAGACCAATATGTTATGATCCACTGCATCAAATGCCGCACTAAGATCTAATAATACCAAAATTGTTGAGGATCCCGAATCAGCACTTAATAGAATATCATTATGAGCCTTTAAAAGAGCCGATTCTGTGCCTATTTTCCCCCTCCGCTGCGCGTCGGAGGGTTCACGCCTCGCTGTCGTCCATTAACCCTCTGATGGTCTTCGTTTAGCAGTCACACTGGGGGCCTTCCCGGTCATAAATGACCGGACACCTAAAAATGAAACTTCCTCCAGACACCTAAAAATTAAACTTCCTCCATCCCAGTAAAAACCAATGCAATTTATTTTTGTTCTATAATATTTATTCTTTTTAATTTAGAATTTTGAGACAATTTGATTGAACTTATTAATATTTATGCAATATTTATAGTCCATTTTTTGCCATTGAAAATAATGTTTTTTTTTTTTTTTGGATTTAAAAAAAAAAAATTCTATGCAGTATTTTCGGGTAAAATAGAGACTAGGCTTTCAGAAAAAAAATTAAAAAAAATTCATCAATTTATTAATCATAAAATTAAATAAAACATGATATTGCATGGGTTTACCACTAGATGCCTGTATAGCTCTAAATGGAGATGTTTGTGAATTCTAGTTGTTTTTGGACCAAATTACTTACTTTTAAGATGTGGATTGAATGTATTTTTTTAGAAATTCTCAAATAATACTTTTTGCCAAGGTTTATAACATTTTATTAATTATTATTTTAATAATTTTAATAATTATTATATTAATTATATATACATATATTAATTATAATTATTAGTTATGTTATGCTTTTCACTCTTGATGTTTTAGAGCTTCACCCCTTCATTGCTGAGCATTTTTTTTCTGCATCGTGGCTGATTTGTTGAGAATTTTTGTGTTTTTGTCAATTTCCCATTCATTTCCTATGGGGGTAATTTTCA
Source organism: Vimba vimba (assembly GCA_022828995.1). Taxonomy (NCBI): domain Eukaryota; kingdom Metazoa; phylum Chordata; class Actinopteri; order Cypriniformes; family Leuciscidae; genus Vimba; species Vimba vimba. The sequence goes on along the minus strand of CM040817.1, from coordinate 10,880,999 downwards.
CCGAAGACCAAAATCATAACTAATTTTTTTACGACCACTTAGCATGCTCGGATCATGAACTCAATTTTTTTGTGTGTTCACATACCTAATGCCAGAAAAGTCACCAAGTTTCGTAACATTCTGATGAAGCTGTGATTTTTAAAAATTCAAAACAGATTTTTGTAATCTGAATTTATTGGTGTGTATGTGTATAAACGTGTGTTTGTATGTGTGTGTGTGTGGGTGGGTGTGAATTTTTTGCACTCTTGATGTTGTAGAGTGTCACCCCTTTACTGCGGTGTACTTTTTTTTAGAATCGTGTCCGATTTGTAGATTGTACAGACAAAAATTCAGAGAATTTTTGTGTTTTTGTAAATTTCCCATTCATTTCCTATGGGTCGGTCATTTTTGACCGAAGACCACGAGTGTGACTCTTTTTGTTTACGACCACTTAGCATGCTCGGATCATGACCTCAATTTTTTTTTGTATTCACATACCTAATGCCAGAAAAGTCACCAAGTTTCATAACCTTCCGATGAAGCTGTGATTTTTAAAATTTCAAAACAGAAAATTATTCGGTCAGAAATGACCGAGGACCATCAGAGGGTTAATACCTGACAACGGACACCTCATCGGGCATTAACCCTTACTTATGTCCTCTCACTTCATATTTCTCTTTTTGAATTATTTTGAAAATAAAAATATTTTTTCTTTCTTTCATTTCAGACCTGATAGAAGTGAAAGAGGAGAGTGAGGAACTAAGTGAAGTGGAGGAGAAACATCATGTACAACCTGTAGAAAAACCTTTGAGTCGTTTAAAGACTAAAAATACATTTTTAAAGAAAAGAAGAGCCAAGAAATCTGCAAGCTGCACTCACTGTGGGAGGAGTTTCTCTACAAAATATAATCTTGAGATTCACATGAGAATTCACACCGGAGAGAAACCACACACATGTGATCAATGTGGGAAGAGATTCACACTAAACTCATATCTTAAGAAACACATGAGAATTCACACCGGAGAGAAGCCGTATACCTGTGATCAGTGTGGGAAGAGTTTCACACATAAAGTAAATCTTAAGGAACACATGAAAATCCACACTGGAGAGAAACCGTTCACCTGTGATCAGTGTTGGAAGAGTTTCACAAAAAAAGTAAGTCTTAAGGAACACATGATGATCCACAATGGAGAGAAACCGCTCACTTGTGATCAATGTGGCAAAACATTTATTAAGGCATCAAACCTGAAGACACACCAGAGAGTTCATACGAAGGAGAAGCCGCATATATGTTCTGAGTGTGGAAAGAGTTTTTCACACCTGCCAACTTTACATATACATCGTAAAATTCATACTGGTGTGAGAGAGTACATGTGCTTTGAGTGTGAGAAGACTTTTACTACAGCTCAATGTTTGAAACAGCACCAGAGGATTCACACTGGAGAAAAACCTTACAAGTGTTCACACTGCGACAAGAGATTCAGTCTGTCACAACATCTGAAAACACATGAGATGGTCCACACTGGAGAAAAACATTACAAGTGTTCACACTGTGACAAGAGATTCAGTCTGTCACAACATCTGAAAACACATGAGAGGATCCACACTGGAGAAAAACCTTATAAGTGTTCACACTGTGACAAGAGATTCAGTCTGTCATCATCTCTGAAAAGACATGAGAGGATCCACACTGGAGAAAACCCTTACAAGTGTTCACACTGTGACAAGAGATTCAGTCAGTTAGCAAATCTGAAAACACATGAGAGGATCCACACTGGAGAAACCCCTTACAAGTGTTCACACTGTGACAAGAGATTCAGTCAGTCAGCAAATCTGAAAAGACATGAGAGGATCCACACTGGAGAAACCCCTTACAAGTGTTCACACTGTGACAAGAGATTCAGTCAGTCAGCAAATCTGAAAACACATGAGAGGATCCACACTGGAGAAAAACCTTACAAGTGTTCACTGATTTAAAAAACAAAAAACCTTGTTATGTGTTCTGTGCTAGAATAACTGAGACTTGTTACAACACCAGTATACTGTTGCCCTCTTGCTGGTCTGATTGCTTCTAATGTTCTCATTTTTTTAGTCACTTTGGATAAAAGCTCGTCCTAAATGATACAATGTAAATGTATGTCGTTCACATGTAATCAGCCTCATTCATGTTCTGTATGTGGAAAGAGTTTTTCACTTCTGCAATCTTAACATACACATCAGAAAACTCATACTGGTGTGAGAGAGTACATGTGCTTTGAGTATGAGAAGACTTTTATTACAGAGAAATGTTTAAAACTGCACCAGAGAATTCACACTGGAGAAAAACCTTACAAGTGTTCACACTGTGACAAGAGATTCAGTCAGTCATCAAATCTGAAAACACATGAGAGGATCCACACTGGAGAGAAGCTACACACGTGTGATCAGTGTGGGAAGAGTTTCTTTATTAAATTTCAGCTGAAGCCAGGGCTCGACATCAACACTTGTCCGGGACAAAAAGTGGATCTTTTGACGACCTGAGGAGTAGCCTGATTAAAATGTCAGTAATAAAACATAACTAGGTAAATGTAAGTGGAGATTGATAGTGGTGTAAGACTGGTGCCAAAATGGCTGAACCCACTCAATCACACTTGAATGGTCAATTCACCTTATTTTTATAGCACTTTTAACAATATAGATTGTTTCAAAGCAGCTTTACAGAGATACAAGGATAGGTTAAAGTAACAGAGATTGTTTTAGCTTTACAGCAGCTCAAGAATAAAGTTATTGTCCAGCTAAAGTTAGATTTGATTGATTCACTTCTGTCACAACGATCATTAGTTATTAACTTATTGGCCACTTACATAACACTGTTCTAACTGAAAACCCTTAATGCAATCCAGCCGCTCATATGCACAAAACATGCCTGGTGGCTCAAGAACGCAAACCATGAAATAGGTTCCAAGATACAAGCCTTGAAAAATGTATAATACCGAATTTTGTATCGCTTCCGCGTAGCCATTTGAACCAGAAATTATCCCAACAATACTTTATCTGTACAGAGGTAGAGACTAATTGACTCTTCAGGACTGCGTTGTCGTCGTGTCCAGGCGCAGGTCCTTCATCAGTTTCGGATAAGGCCTGGATCAGGTGGACTGTGGTAAACCTCGGGATAAACCGAGAGACCAATATTAGCATAGACGCCATCCCTCTTATGATGTACCAAGTGGATCAGGGTGTATGAGAAGTGTTCCCGATTCCGGCTGATCTAAACTATGCAGCCTAACATTGAATTATATAAATCTATAATGTGTTATGTGTATGCTAGGCCAAAGAGATTTGTTTTTAGTCTAGCTTTGAACTGACAGAGTGTGTCTGCTTCCCAGACAATGTTAGGAAGACTGTTCCAAAGTTTTGGTCCTAATTAGAAGAAGGATCTACCGCCAGCAGTCGATTTAGATATTCTGGGTATTATCAACTGGCAGGAATTGTGAGATCGCAATAGACGTGAAAGACTATAATGCGTTAAGAGGTCGCTCAAGTACTGCGGAGCTAAACCATTTAGTGCTTTGTAAGTGATAAGCAATATTTAAAAATGACATACAATGTTTAATAGGGAGCCAATGCAGTGTTGACAGAACCGACAATAAACTGATAAAGTTTAGTAGACTGATTTCAGATGATTATTGAGTCTCCAGCAAGAGTCTCCTTTCCTGCCAGACCTGTTTTCTTTATTGTGTTTTAAATGAGTCAGATCACTGAGATTCTCACCTTTCGGAGCCCAGACGTTGAATCGTTAGGTTGATTTACTTTCACCTTTTTTCTTTAATGGCTCTGTGATGGCCCTTGGAACCGGAGTTCCTGGCCAGTATCAGCATTTGAATAGGTATGCTGATTAAATTGAGACTGGTAACACGTTGGAGTCTGGGGCGGGTTCCTTAACCTGTATACCCATTTACATGCTTTGTTTGAATTTGTCTCCACCTCCAAAAGTCCCTCCTCCTAAAATGGCTATAAGATACCATGTAAAGTTATGTTAGATTAGACGACTTTGGAAGAACTGCAGCCACATCAACGCGAAGTCCTCAATAAAGAATTACTTCTTGAACGTGATCCCAAACGTCTCCTGGTTTCTGCTTCGACAAAGAAAAACTTTCCAACAGTAGCATGTACAGCGTGAACAGCAACGGTCCTAGTACTGATCCTTGTGGTACACCATACTGAACCTTTGATCGATAAGTATAACGTATTCCACTGAAGGCAAGTTTGAAGAGAACCCGAGTGCAGTTTATTTACAAACAAAATCAAACATGAAACAAAAGAATGGCATGGCATGAACTAAAAAAACATTAACATAGAACAAGATATAAACATGGATAATACTCTTACCAACAGAGGTTACAGATTCGGATGTGCGTTCGAGTATGCCTACTTTCCTACTATATAGTAGGAGAAAACAGTATGTGAAAGGAGTAGTATGTTCGAAACATCAGTATTCACAATAGAGTAGGTGAGAAGTTCCCGGATGATCTACTGCTTCCGCCCACATTTTCGAGTGCTCAACCGATGGATACTTTTCTATCCCAGGAGGCCACGCGAGAGGATACGTCATTATCAAACATCGCAGAGATCAGCGACGCGGGTGCTTTCAAATGTGAGTAAACACGGTTCATATAGTATAGTTGTGATTTTGCTGTCAAAATACGTTTTATTATGTATAGCTATCTGGAGAGCTCCAGTAAGCACACGTTTACGTCTCCAAAGTGGATTTACATAAACCATATAGATCTTAAAGTCTGCGTGAACCGGAAGTTGCAAACGACTTTTCTCCAGTGTTGTGACGCATTTCCCAGTGAAACGGAATATTGAACAGAGGGCAGGGTTTTACTCTAGCGCTCCTCCTCTCCATCTCTGCTTATAACAGACTAACGGTTTGAGGGGAGTGGTTAAGCGTTTCCCAAACCAATTCCTCAAACCTACGTCATCAGAGAAGGTCCTCCAATGCAGAGGGGAGGGGCATTTTCAGATTTTGATTAAAGATTACGAAGCCAAAAAAAATTTTTGTGTGGATTGACTTGGATGAATTGTTCACCACAAAATGATCAATTTAGGCAAACAAAGTAAATATGGTCAATTTTGATTTCATGTGGACTTTAAAGACGCTCATTTTAAATGTCTATTTACATCTGACAGGAAAATCTTCTAAAAGTATTGCAGATGAGCAAATCACAACATGAAATAGACATCTGAGTGATGAATGTGTGCTTTTATGTAAGAGAATTCACTGTTGTCAACCCTGCTTACATTAGATAAATGATCTGTAAGGAAGGTAAATAAACAAATCTATAAACAAAGTTATATATTTTATTTGTACTGTTGATAAATTGAGGAACATTTATGTTGGATAAAAAGTGAGTTAACACATCAGCATTAACACATCAGCAACAACCTCTACATGTAAATGTAGTATTGAGCTCATTAATCACAGAGGTAGCGTGAATCTTGTCTCTATTGGATAAAGCAAAGACCAAATTTGATGAAGCAACAGGTGAATAGCTATTATTGGTCCACTGTGCTTTGCTCTGTGACAGCGGTATCAAGAAAATTCCCAAATGTAATTGCTGTGTCTGTGCCACATTTATTTTTATGCTGACTGTGGAGTAAGATTTTAAATAATCGCACACACTTACCATTAATTAACAGCTCATAGGGCCTGTTTACACCTGGCCACTTCATGCGTTTTCTCAGATCGTGAAAAGACCAGGTGTAAATGCCCCCGAAACGCATTCGAGACGGATTTGAATCCGATCGCTCAAACCACTTCAGGAGGTGGTCTGGGCCGCATTCCAGACGAAACTGGACAAGTGTAAATGCATCTGGTTGTTAAAACCACATATGTAAATTGTACTCCTCCCAAAAATGCTAAAATATAAACGTGTGAGAGTGTGTTATAGGCTATATGTCATGTTATAGCCAGTTATGACGACGCTACTGGAACACGCGCGTCACCGCAGATGAGCAGCTGAGCATCTATTCATTAAGCCAGAGTGCAAACTATTGCAAATCAAAGTGAAAGTAAGTCGCAGACGCTTAACACACAATCATCATCATTACAAGTAAAGAAACGAAATGATCTTACCAGGGATGTTACTGCTCCCTCTTATTGCGGTCTTTGATTTAGAAATTTTAGCTGATGATCAATAAAATGCAGCTCATATCTATTGCTTTCGGTGACGTGCACTCCATTAAATCTGCATATAGCGCGGGAATTGAAGATCGGATTTAAATCCGTTTCGCAAAAACATATTTAAGTGACCAGGTGTAAATGGAATCGTTTTGATAAATCGGATAGCTATCCGATCTGAGAAAATGCATGAAGTGGCCAGGTGTAAACAGGCCCATAAAGAGCCTTCATCCTTTCAAGGCATTTTTCAGAATGGTCTGACAGCTGCCATTTTAGCTGGAGGTTTTCTGCTTCTTCATTTTCTTTCCAATGAAGACTATGACCTTGTACCCCAATGTGTTTAACTTTTTGACCTGAAAATAAAGATATATATTATATAATATATACAGAAATATAAGCAATTATAAATGTCTGAAATATGGGCTGTAATTATGTAAATAATAACTACAGACGTTAAACACATACCAAGACAGATGCCTCATCAATAACATGAGAGGTGGTTTGGTTTCTGTTTTTGTTTTTCAACCACGACTCCTTTCTGGTCTCAAATTTCTGACGTTTTTTTCGCCAGTCTTTGCTTTTTTAGCTGTACTGACTGGCAATATTTGCAGGTCTTGGTGGCTACACCAATATCTGCTTTGCAGCTCACGCAGGTTGTTGTTTTTGACCCTCGTGGCATCTTAAAACTAGAATATAAAACAATCAACATTTACTAACCAAAGTGACAAAGGAACTGCATTATTTAAGTGTTACATTACAAATGTTTGTAATTTGGCCTACTTCAGCATTATCAGTAGTGTCAGACATTAACACTTCATGTGTGTTTCATATTTTCAAACACGATACAGCACGAGATATTGTTAATATCGATATAGTTTATTTTGCATTTTGCATGTCTTGAGCCGCCAATTCGTTTCTATGACCTGTGTGCCAGCTGTTGCTGTACATTGTGGGATTTGCAGTATGAGTGAGTGGTGGGAGTGCGATATACTGCGGGCCATTAATAATAGACGTATGAAATTATCCAGCCACGGAAAAAATATCGATACAGATGTGGCCTTTCTCCCGCGGCATTCAGCAATTCGTCTCACAGAATTCTGCAAGTGCTTTTGGGGGGGGGCGTACTTAAAAATTCCCTCAATGTGTTTCGCTTCACAGAATATCCACCAGGTGGCGCATAAAAAACTTTACATTAGATTTTTTATTTTACTTCACATTACGTCATGATTGTGAGAAAACATCCACAATAAAATATAAAATATAAATAGTAATAGACACAAATATTTACAGTACTGTATTATACAGACATTTGAAAATATTTGTAAATCCAAAAGGTTCATCAAAGTTGTCTTAAAGGGGGGGTGAAATGCTATTTCATGCATACTGAGTTTTTTTACACTGTTAAAGAGTTGGATTCCAATGCTAAACATGGACAAAGTTTCAAAAATTAAATTGTACATTTGAAGGAGTATTTCTGTGCCAAAAATTCTCCTTCCGGTTTGTCACAAGTTTCGGAAAGTTTTTTTTCAAGTATGGGCCTGTGTGACGTCAGATAGGGCGGAATTTCCTTATATGGGTCCTAAGGGCACTTCTCCCGAAAAGGCGCGGGCGCGCGCGCATCCATAGACCAGAGAAAGAAGAAAGCCAAAGCAGTACCTCATCTAAGCGCTGTGCTCGGCTTTAGGGAAGTCAGTGTCACCAAAGAAGTGTGTTTTTGGTTGCCAGGGCAAGACAACCAAAAGACAGCTGAAAACCTATCTATTCCGTGAGCACTTAACCTAATAAAAAAAAATAAAAAAATTCCTTTCCCTTTGAAACATCACTTATCAGGCTTATGCTACTCTGAATAATGCCTGAACTTCGTATTTTGAGCACTTCTTGCATTGTTGTTGTTTTTGCCTCTTCATGATGACTCGCTTAATTTAGTCCTAATTTGTAAGTCGCTTTGGATAAAAGCGTCTGCTAAATGACTAAATGTAAATGTAAATGACAACCCTGCACAGATTCCCAAAGAACCCAGCGTTAAGGGACCAGTGGATGGAGTTTGTTTTTCCAGAGCATCAACGGAGTTGTGCAAGACTGTTTGTTCCCTGCATTTTGACAATGATTGTTTTATAAACAAAGCCCAGATCGACGGATTTGCAGATCGTCTAATGCTTAAGGATTGAGCAGTCACAATGATCAAAGGTTTGCGGTTGTGCGTTGGAACCGCAGGCGGTGAGTAAAACTGCTTCAAATGTCTCTGTGTGTTGTTAGCTCGGCGCATAAGCACAGCTTTAGCTCCGCTCACACGGCACGCCTCCAGCCGCTCATTTTTTTCCGGAAAGACTCTGTACAGCCTATCTTTCTTTTATAAATTTAATAAAACTAAAGACTTCTTGAAGATTTGAAGGATGCAAAACTACTCTATAGGTACTCAAGATTAACATGAGATTGACTGAAAATGAGTGTTTGCAGCACAACGCGTTGCATTTATATTTTGGGGGCATCTGATTTGCCATTACATTATTAATAAATATTTTAATTGAACTGTCTTAATGCATTAAGCATAAAGATTTTTCCACGTTAGTCTCAGAATGTCCGGGGTTGGCTTGAGGTCTTGCCGACAGTTGTCAATCTTTTAAATATTCATATTCACAAAATCCATAGAAAGGGTGATCAACAGTTATGACTTCTAAAATAAAATAAAAATGACCAGATAAGAGGAATCTGATTGACAGTTTGACAGATGTTGTTTTAAAAATAAATCACAACATTATGGGGAAGTGGTATTAAATATTTGGTAAAACATAATACAATTATGTTAATTACGCATTTTGTTCAGTTTTGCTGTTACAAAATGTTCCCTGTTTTTTATATAATTAATTTAACCTGAGATGTGCATTATATCGCCTTTTGATAATTCTTTGTGTTGTCGAATTTTGACAGAGTTTCATTGTTTGTTCATAATAATTTGATTCATAATTATGTCATTTTTTTCTAAAAGTAGCAATATTTTAAAGAGATAAAAAGACAGAGAAATGACAGAGAAATTACGTTAGTCTGGTCACATATATGGCCAGATCAATTAATGTATTGCAGAAATACAAGACAAAGTGCATGAGAAAATTAGAAGTATGCAAAAGAGCACAGTTCAGATAACTGTAATTGAAGTGGGTTTTATACACGTTTCTGCTTTATTTAAATTGACAATTTCAAATTTTATTCGCCAACTCGTCAACAAGTTTTGTGATTGATTTACAGATTTATTACAGAAACTTGTCAGAAGCAAAGATATTGTACTAGCATAGCATTTCGGTGGGGATGGTAGGTACACGCAGATTTCGTCATGAGTCATTTTGTGCCCACCACTTTTAACTTCCGTTGACCGTTTTCAGTGGTTATGAGGAGCAATATGAGAGAGAAATTTGGTAATCACTGTCTGACCCAACAAAAAAACATTATAATATTTATTTTATTTTATTTTTCGTGTTCGCATTTATGAGGGAAAAAACAACGTGTCAGTTTACGGTTACGGACATGAGCGCTCTGAAAGCGGCACTAAAAGACTGCTTTAAAACTTTCACAGAGACCTCAAACAGAACAGCTGCCTTTCTTTAAATTGAATTTCGTTTTGTATTAATTATATCTTAATTTTAATCAATGTTTCATGAACCAATTGCCTGGATTTAAAGGGGTGGTAGAACACGATTTCACTTTTCTAACTTTAGTTAGTGTGTGTTGCTGTTTGAGCATAAACACCATCTGCAAAGTTACAACTTTCAAAGTTTAAAGCAAAGGGAGATATTTGCTTTTAAAGAAATCAATTTCTAAGAACTACAAAAAACGGCCAGTAGGGACTAAACGACATTCCTGCGGGCTTGCTGACATCACTAAGCCCAATATTTACATAAACCCCTCCTCCGATGAAGGATTCGCACAATGGCTAGTCCTGAAAGATGGAGCAGTTCCAACTTTAAAAACAGAAACTGTTTACGGGCCACAACCTGTAAGTATGATTTATTTTTCGTCGTTGTGTTTTCCTGTAATAGTTTGTATTGTTAATTGTACGTTGTAGCTAGGAAGTAAACGAAGGACAGCGCTGTTTGGCTCCACAAACCAGTTTGTTAAATGCTAACGTTAATTCATACTTATCCGACAAACACATACAAACTTCTGTTTAATATCACCAGCGCAGCGAACTTGGCATGTTCGTGGTTGTTGTGTTGTTGTTTATGTGATCAGTGTAAATTATTCTTTTATTATAGCTTTTATGTATGGTTTATCTACATGCTTCCTATCTACAGGCATGCTAAACATGGTTTTGTGTTTGATTTGGCTACTGTTGTAAAGCCAATGTTTAGTGTTCGTACTGGATTAATAGTTCAGGCGACAGATATTTAGCTACAATCGTTCTAAATATACAAAAGTAACAGTGTCATATAGCGATCTGCAGTCTTAAAAAACATACCTTTCTGAAACGTCCTTTAACAGCCATTCTTGAACAGGTTCTGCTCGATCCTCTCCAATAACATTCTCTGGGTCTGATTCGGGCTCAAACTGGTATGGCAATATTGACGCCGTTGTTTACTGAAGCACAAACTACCGTTAAAGATAAGGGGGCGTAACGTTTACGAACAACGTGTACTTGGCGGTTAGCGAATCACAACACACTAGGCCAGCTAACCAATCTGAGCCCATTGCGTATTTTGAAGGAGGGGGCTTCATAGAACGCGGAAATCATCCGACCGTTTTTACAAGGAGGGACAGAGCAGTGTAGAATAATGGTTTAATATGTGAAAAATAATGCGAATTTTTAAAAACAAAGCATGAACACATGTTACAGTGCAGCCCACAAACACAATCAAGCCTTCGAAAAAAGGCATTTTACCACCCCTTTAATAAATAAGAAGTAAATATAGCAGACAAACACGACATTGGAGGCGCCGGCGAATGAACTGGAGTTCATCTCATAAATTAACCGAAACTCAGCGTATAATGCACATTCACATTCACAGCGTATTTAGACACATTTAGACGCATTCATAATCATTACTTTTACCGGTTCTTTGTGGCAAGCTTTATGTGTGCGGTCGTGCGCTTGAGTGCAGCTATATTACGCTCATTATCCTATAGGCTATATAAGTAATTAAATTAATATAAAGGGGCGATTTGTCCACGAATGACTTAAATGAACAACTAGCCTACTAGTCGACTAGATAAAAAACTTTTAGTCAGAAACCAAAATCGAACCAAAAGTCAAATTAATAAGCACGGAAGTTAAAAGTGGAGGGTACAAAATGACTCATGACGAAATCTGGTGGGTACCGTACGCATACCCACTGTCCCCACCGAAATCGACGCCTATGTCATACCATGTAAAGGGAAACATGATAATATAAAAAGCACTGTACAGTAATGCAGAAAGGCGCATTACAACCATGTTAAAGCTATTTAAAACGTTCAGATGCAAAAAGGAACTAAATGTAAAATTAGATAAACTACTTAATGATATTGCGCAAATGCTCTCGGCCTCTTCAAAGGTCTTCGCAAATTATTGTGTTATAAGACTCAGTTATCATACATCACTTCTCTTCTACTGTAAGTACACAGAAAAAAATAAGACAAATGATGCACGTTTGAGTTGGATTTTTATGAAGAATATGTGACTGTTTATGTAAATGGCAAAAGAAAACTTTGTCTTCGTCATACTTCGTCAGTATGGCCACATGAAACACGACTGCCATCTACAGGTTTTAGTATTTCCTGCGTCCAACACCTAATCCCCCTTTTGCACGATCCCGCAGAATTTCGGAAGTGCTTGCGGCATTCTTCTCTCTGAGACGCGCATTTTTAAAGGCCACATCTGTATATGACTTTTAGTCCATATTGCACAGCCCTACTACCCATACTCCATAGTTTCTATGGTGTAAAAATAAAAAAATCCCCCATTGAACAAAACAATATTTAAAGTCTGATGCCAAAAAATGTGATTGACATCCCCTCAAACCCCTGGAATGCCACCAATTAAGTATTTACAACTTCCAATTTTATGGAAAACCCTGGGTTTTAAAAAACTCCCTAGATCCCTCTTCAGTATTTGTGTTGACATCAGTAACGGCCAATGTTGCTAATTTCGCTATCAAAAATGTAAAAAAAAAACCCTCATATTTATTTTTCATAACTGAAGGCGTGATTATTAAAACCGTCATATTTGACGTCAATCTACTGTAGTGCTGCGTTATAAAACACACATATCTTTAAGACAAGAGATATTTAATTTTCCACTTAATGTCCGCTGTTTTTGTTTTCCCGACAGGAATCTCGAGAGTCACATGATTGAGACACAAAACAAAACATAGGCAAAAATGTAACAATCACACAGTTTGCAAAAGAAGTGACATTTCCCCTCCGACACTATCTTTTTAACATCGGGCTTGACAGCTGTTATGCCTGCCTTATGCGCCTGCAGTCCTAGTTCCTTTTGTCACAACTTCACATGTGTGTGTTGATCCGAACATGGTGAGCACATGCATTACCAATGTCTTCAGTGTGTCATACTTTTGGGGACAAGCCACCCAGAAGGTGCTCAACAGCTTTCAGCACCACGGAGAGCAGCCTTCATGACACCAGCGGCCTGGATGTCAATCAGTTTGTTGTGATTGGCCGCCTCGTTCAGCAGCAATCACCTTCCTCACGTTAGTAGTTGACAGCCTCATGAATATGAAGCCTAAAATATCGTTTTCGCCCTAGTGGCTTGCTATCGTACAGGTAATATGATTAAGTTAACACTGACAAAGACTAAAAAATAACATACATTTCAATGGCAAATTGATATATGAAATAATAATATATTACTTATAGGATACAATATTCATTTTAATTTTACAAAAGCGTCTGGCCCTGATAGTATCTGCCTAACACTTACTACAGACTCACTTGAAAGGAACAACTCACACAATGGGATAAAACAGGAAACTGACTTAAATGAAAACTATTCATGAATCAAACAAAAGAGACATGACTATAGTTGAATTTAATAAAGTAGGCTTTCTAGAGCTAAGATACTATGCCCTGTTCAAAATAAAGTCTATATCTTCAGATAGAGAGGTGTGTGTGTGTGAGGGAGGGAGGGAGGGAGGGAGGGAGGGAAAGTATTAATATACTAACATGTGGAAACATAAGCTGGAATAGCACACTGTACAATAGGCTATGTAAACTACAATAGGTACAGTATATACAAACTATACACAACTACAGTGAAGCTATGTAGGGATGCGCAATACATTTCGACCAAAAATGTAAGGTAATTTGTCATGTTTGACAGTTGTGAATCACCAGTGATTGGGATGGGGCAGAGGGTGGGGACTAATGGGCTAACATAATGGGTTTTTACAGTTTCAGAGGAATCTGCAGTACATGCTCTAAACACAAAGAAACCTTACAACAGCAGTAAAATAGCCTCAGGTTTCACACACAAGTTATTACAGCACTGACGTTTGGGTTCAACACACTGTGAAGACATCTTCTTAGAGCCATACACATCATCTCCCTAATAACTCCTCTCCCAGTTTCTCATCTGTTGAGGAAGTATTCTCTAAGTCTTCCTCTTCAGAGAAGTCATCTAAGGACAATGTTTGCAGTCCAAGAATACTTTTGTATGTTGTGCGTGCTGTAGCCAGTTGTGCTTCAACTTCACACAATCTTCTCTTCAGCACACACTACAGTCCCTCACGTCCTTTCTCCATTAAGCCCTCTGCACTGCCTGAGAATGTGACATTAAAATATAAAGAAATGAGCCAATGGTTACTAGAGAAGCAAATTGAAGAAAAAGACTAACTATTTATTGTCTTTACATTTCCCATTGGTGTCTTTAGTGAGCTGAAAGGTAAACTCTTCAATCAGTCCAGCAACACTCCTCATGTACTCCATGTGCTGCTTGACTTTGCGAACCACAATAACTACATCTTCTTTCAATCTAGCCAGCAGCATTACCTTGTCAAAAACTTTTCTTTTTTTCACTCCATATCACCATGACCTGCAATACATTACATCAAAGTGTTATCTTACAACCTCCTATAAAAATATTGGGACAGAAGATATTTTGCATGCTGTACTACAATAGAGAAATAAGCCCTGACAGGATGAGATAGAACCCCAGTGCTTCGCGAAGGGGTTTGATCACACCCATTTACAAATTACTGCATTCTTTTTTTTTTTTTTTTGCATATTGCCCAGTGTCTTAACATTTTTTACATCAGATTCCATATTTACATCAAGATGAGTGCATCAAACAATTTGTATTCAGTGCATCTCAGAGGAAGTACTTACATTCCCATGGCCAGGAGTAGTTGTCCACAGCCAGGAGCTCATTGGGAGGAGGCAGTTTTTCAACTTCCCCCACAGTAGCATTGTGGTCATTGATGGCAACTTCCAAGGCTTTCTTCTCAACAGCAGTCTTTCTTCTTAGTTGATGCCTTCGCTTATTCCCACATACAATGAGAAATACAAAATGAGTGTGCATTCACACGATGACTACACAAAAGCACCATACAAAATAAGACTTCACAATATGCATGTATGTGTTATGATTATTGTGACAAATGTTGTGTGATCATTTTCGCATCACAAGTTTAATTATCATTTGAAAAATTGTGCAAAAACTAGGGACATTTTTTTTCGGAATCTATTTTAAAGGAACACTCCGACTTTTTGGGACTTTAGCTTATTCACCGTATCCCCCAGAGTTAGATAAGTCCATACATACTTTTTTCATTTATGTGCGTTCTGTAAGTGTTATTTGACGCACCCACCGCTAGCCTAGCTTAGCACAAAGACTGGATGTAAATGGATAATGGTAGTATACTAATCCCAATAAGTGACAAAATAATGCAAACATTTTTCTATTTACATGTTGTGATCTGTATAGTCACAGCGTGTACAAATAACAAGGCTATATGAGACAGAGACCATTTTTAATCGTATAAATACTGGGAACTATATTCTCACTAGGCGTAGAATAGCTACTTGGGCGGAGTGATTAGCGCAGCACACGAGACGCCCTGTGGTGAGGAGCAGAGAGTTCGCTCAGAGTTGGAGTAATAGAGTCAGCAATTACTAGATAGTAAATTTATAGTTTATAATCATGGGTGTTCGCTGTATTGTAAAGAGCTGCGACAATAAACAGGGGAGACCAGGTAATACTATGATGTTTCATAGAATTCCAACCAAAAACGCTGACCTGATGAATCGATGGCTACAAACACACCTGTAAACAGCATCACAAAGTATTTCGTTTGCTCTGAACATTTTACTATAGACGACTATTTTGAAAAAATGCAAGTTGCCACACGGACCATGAAACGTGTGCTAAAGGATACAGCCATCCCATCGATAATAAAGACAGGACAAATTGGATCACCTGTTGCTGCGGTAAGTGTTCCGTTATGTTTTGAGATGACTAACATTAGCCATACTGTAACAGTGCCATGCTAATGTAATGTAACCTTAGTAGTGACACTATTACGTGAATAGGGGCTCCGTGTATCCCCTTTATTGTTATTATTGTGTTGTCATGAACACACTGTATCGCTCAATAACAAATGAGCGGCGCTAAATGTAACTCTCAGGACTGTAACATTAAACTTGCTAATGAACAGCTTCCAAAGTTTGTAACTCCTCGTCTGTGTATTCTGGCTCAAAACTATATGGTTCGGGATCTTGGTTTCATACACAGTAAAATTCCTCTGACAATTCCTAAAAGTCAGCCATGATCACGAGTCACGTCTAGCTAGTTAGTCACGTTTGTTTTGTTTACGGAACCATCAACAGGGCGTCTCGTGTGCTGCGCTAATCACTCCGCCCAAGTAGCCACTCCGCCCAAGTAACGTTAGCTGTGCTCCTACGCCTAGTGAGAATATAGTTCCCAGTATTTATACGATTAAAAATGGTCTCTGTCTCATATAGCCTTGTTATTTGTACACGCTGTGACTATACAGATCACAACATGTAAATAGGAAAATGTTTGCATTATTTTGTCACTTATTGGGATTAGTATGCTACCATTATTTATTTACATCCAGTCTTTGTGCTAAGCTAGGCTAGCGGTGGGTGCATCAAATAACACTTACAGAACGCACAGAAATGAAAAAGGTATGTATGGACTTATCTATACTGTGAATAAGCTAAAGTCCCAAAAAGTCGGAGTGTTCCTTTAAACAATCATTTTTTTTAAATGGAGGACAAAATTGGTAGGTCAGGACATCCCTGCACTTTGCAGAAATATTGGAATTATTACCGCACCACATCTCCCTTTCCTTGGATTCTTAAACAGATGAGGGCAAATACAGACATTTTCAGTTACATTTAAAAAAAAATTGCTGTAAATCATGGTATTATGGCATTTGATACAGTAATGCCACTCTATTGGCATTAAATATAAACCAAATAATGTTTAAATTTAGGGGGAAAAAAACTGGCAAGCATTCATAAAAAATTTAAATTGTGGTGTTACACATGAAGAAATATAAATTTAGCTTACATGTCCAGTTGTTCCATGGATGTAATCAACAAAGGAGGACACCTCAGCATCATTGGCCAAAAAGAACCCATCAGGTCTTGAAAGAAATATTTAGATGTGGGTTAAATTTACTGTATAAAAGTAATTTGTGGCTCACTAGCATTTCATTGAAAATAAATGTTTGACACCATGGTTGGCTTTTGAAACGATATAATTTGCAGTTACCATCCACTGCAACTGCCAAAATGGAGGGTGTGCATGCTGGGCACTGAACATGCTGGACCTGAGTCAGCTTGTCAACCTCAAATTCGACATCCCTGGGGCAGTGATTTTTAGATCCTCATACGTGGTGAACAAGTCCACAATGTACAAGGTCTCAAAATTGACAGTTGCTGGCCAGTAACCACTTTCAACCAAATCACTTATGGTCACTGGCAAGCTTTTCCCACAGGAGCAGTTTATTGATGGAAGGAAGAGGTTGTATCTTCCTGAAATTTCAGAAAAAAAACAATTCTCTCTTGTTCACAAAAAACAAAAAACACAATATAAAAAAAATAAAATAAAAAAAACCCATTACCATTCATTCCAATTAAAATGACTGGCTTTCCCTTGGAAAAGCTTGTTTGCCCAGGGGAGCAGTCGCAGCAGGGAGGAAACGATTGGTAACATGCAATCTAAAAATCAGAATTAGTTCATTCAAAAATCCAGACTTTCAAATCCAGACTCAAAACACATCTGTTTAGCTATGCATTTACTGAATGAGCACTGTGCTACTGTTCGTCCAACTGTTTGTACTGTACTGTATTTTATTTTTCTAAACTGTTTTAATTATTCTTATTTCTTTTTATTATTTTAATTTCTTCTATGTAAAGCACTTTGAATTGCCATTGTGTATGAAATGTGCTATATAAATAAACTTGCCTTGCCTTACATATTAGAGTAGATTAAACCAAAAACTCAACAGTGAGGGTGTTGTTTCTATCAAACAAAACTTCATCCAGCATGTTTGTTGGAGTAAACAAGGTTTGTGTCAAATGTAAAACAGCCTATATAACCTGAGAATACTCTTTTCATGATAGGAGAATTTCCCTCCCTCATGCAGCTGAACAAAAGTGGATGGCGGCAGGTGTTTGAAGAACCCCTCCACCATGGATGCTCCCTACACACAACTACTGCAGCCTTGTGTCCACAATGATGGCAAACCCCCTCCTTGGGCTTCTCAGATGACAACATATTGTTCACCATGAAGGGCCTCATTACTGTCCAATTCTCCAGAGACGAAGTTTACCTGTTCCTCCAGTGTGATGGGAGAGGTTGTTCAGCACCACTTCCCAAGAGGTCTTGGACATCTTGAACGAGGGAGTCTGAAAATGAAAAGGGAAGAAGGCAATGGTAAATCTGGGCAATTACCACATAGCAAATGAGGAAACAAGTATTAAGGGGATAATGAAAATATTGAAAGGCCTATAATCTTCTTATAGCATGTTCTCTCTGCCATTACAACAATAGCAGGCTGACTATTCTAGTGTTACTAGTGCACATACATCTTCAAGGTTAAACCACAGTGACATTGGTCAAAATGTGACACTACAGACACTTTTTGCTTGGTGTCATGAATTTCCCCACTAAACTACAGCTACATTAAACTCTAGACTAAAGAACTCTAGAGAGAACCCTATTGTTTCTGCTCCGTTTATTATTATTATTCTCCAAAGTGAATCGCTTTTTGGAGGGCCTAAACATGCTCGAAAATTCATGAAACTTTGCACACGCTAAGCCTGACAAATGTACACCAAATTTCGGCCTTTTGGTGATATATGCATGATCAGATAAGTTCAATATTAATGTTGCTTGTCCTGTTCTGAACACATGACCATGCTCATATTTGGTTATGGCAATAGCGCTACCTGCTGGTAGCATGAAGTGTGGCAAATACAAATTACCTTGACATGGTCCTCCTATATTTACATACTGCCCACCGTGCTTTCTTTTCCCAAAGGCGCCGGGTGGCGGCAGCACGGGTGCAAGGGCCTTTTTCATCGCTGCTTGCAGCTTTAATTACTGGATAAGTTGTTGATTATGGCTCGAAAAGTGTTTGTGTCTAGTTTGTGAAGTAGCATCACTAGCTAAAGGCTACCTCTAGCTATTACTGGATTTTAAAGATTATCTTTTTTATGCACCCGTGTCATTCTTACCTTGATCTTGGTGTTTACGTTTCAAAGCCATATCCACCATCATTTTCCCCCAAGAGAATGTCACATGCCTGTCCTGTCTTGTGCTGCACATGGGTGTTTTGTGCCATGTGCTCTCCTGTCTATTGTCTAGCCCCTCCCATCTTGTTATCTGATTATTGGTTAATTTGTCCCACCTGTCTTTCTCGTTACCCTCCTTTGTTTGTTCCCCTATTTAGCCTCCCTGTGTTTGTAGTCCTGTGCTGGTTCGTTGTCCAAGTTACCTGTTCCTGGTGTTTCCTTCCTGCTTGCTACCAGAGTTTTTTGTATCTTTTCTGCCAGTGTCTAATAAATTTCCTCTGCATTTGAATCCTCGTCTCATGTTCAACTATTCCGTGACAGAACGAACCAGCCCCATGAGGACTCAGCAGAGAGAGGCATTTGATTGGGTCAGTTTTGGGGCGATGGTGGATGGTTTCATTCGCGATCGGGAGAGAATTGCCAGGGAAGTGGTCCCAGTTCCGGGGGTCCCGAGTCCGGTGGTCCCAGTTCCGGTGGTCCCGAGTCCGGTGGTCCCAGTTCCGGTGGTCCCGAGTCCGGTGGTCGCAGTTCCGGTGGTCCCGAGTCCGGTGGTCCGAGTTCCGGTGGTCCCAGTTCCGGTGGTCCCGAGTCCAGTGGTCCCAGTTCCGGTGGTCCCAGTTCCGGTGGTCCCGAGTCCGGTGGTCCACGTTCCGGTGGTTCCGAAACGGAGGAGAAGGAAGACTCCCTCCGTGACTGTCCCGGTGGACCTTGTTCCGGTGGTCCCAGTTCCGGTGGTCCCGAGTCCGGTGGTCCCAGTTCCGGTGGTCCCAGTTCAGGTGGTCCCGAGTCCGGTGGTCCCGAGTCCGGTGATCCCGAGTCCGGTGGCTCATAAGACGGAGACCATCCCGGAGGTGACTGCCGTCCATGACGCACCGCCCAGGCATCTTGTTCTGCCCGCGCCGCCCAGGCGTCTTGCTTTGCCTGCACCGCCCAGGCATCCTGCTCTGCCCGCGCCGCCCGAGCTGCTCGCACTGCCTGCGCCACCCCAGCGATCCATCACATCTGCTGATCCAGAGACTGTTCACGTCACGTCTGCCGAGCCTGTGTCTACGGACAAGATGGCCGCCACAGAGACTGTTCACGTCATGTCTGCCGAGCCTGTGTCTTCGGAGAAGATGACCGCCGCCGAACCTGTGTCTTTAGACAAGATGGCCGCCGCTGAGCCAGTGGTGTCGGTTCCTGAGCTGGTGGTGTCGGTTCCTGAGCCAGTGGTGTCTGTTCCAGTTCAGGGGCCAGCTGTGTCTGTTCCTGAGCCTGAGCCTGTGTTTGTTCCTGAGCCTGAGCCTGTTCCTGAGCCGGTGGTGTCTGTTCCAGTTCCTGAGCCGGTGGTGTCTGTGTCTGTTCCAGTTCCTGAGCCAGTGGTGTCTGTGTCTGTTCCAGTTCCTGAGCCGGTGGTGTCTGTGTCTGTTCCAGTGCCGTGGGCGCCCGAGGGGTCGTCTCCGCCCTGGCCTCCCGAACCCTGTGGGCTGCTCTGGCGTCCCAAATGTTTTGTCCCTCCCGTCCCGCCCTGGTCTGTCCCTCCCGTCCCGCCCTCGTCTTATGGAGCGTCTGGTAGCCGCTCCGTAGGGAGGGGGTAATGTCACATGCCTGTCCTGTCTTGTGCTGCACATGGGTGTTTTGTTGTTTTGTGCCATGTGCTCTCCTGTCTATTGTCTAGCCCCTCCCATCTTGTTATCTGACTATTGGTTAATTTGTCCCACCTGTCTTTCTCATTACCCTCCTTTGTTTGTTCCCCTATTTAGCCTCCCTGTGTTTGTAGTCCTGTGCTGGTTCGTTGTCCAAGTTACCTGTTCCTGGTGTTTCCTTCCTGCTTGCTACCGGAGTTTTTGTATCTTGTCTGCCAGTGTCTAATAAATTTCCTCTGCATTTGAATCCTCGTCTCATGTTCAACTATTCCGTGACAGAGTATGCCATTCTTCAAACCTAAATGTCAATAATCTAACAAAAGCAATCACTGTGAAACATGTATGTGTGTGTCTGAGGTGATTTAATTGCTACATAATAACCCCGTAACTCCAGCGCGGCAATACTTTGATGATCAGTCAGAACAAGGCAGAGTGCCGTAACTTCAGGGCAACGCACCTGTAACTTCATTCGAGTGTTCAGGAGCAGGAAGAAACGAAGGCATAAAGCCGTAATTGACGTTTCCCCTTGGCTTTTGAAGTTACACCAAAAACATCATCTTATTCCCTCCAAAAAACAATCAAATTGAAAGTTGATGGTTGTCTATATTATAAAACTTATGTTTATTGTCCTAAAAATTACAATAACTAATCTTCGCCAAAAATCGAAGTTACGACCTTAGTGCGGCAGAGTAGCTCCCTTTCTCTGCTCCCTCTCCCAGCACCCCCGTGGCTTTCCTCAGCCTTGAACCTGTTGCGCCCACTCCGTGTAGCAGCATCTTTGCACTCCACTGCTAGCTCTGCATACTTCTGGTGCTTCCTTTCGTGGGCTACTGCCATATTTTCCTCCCAGGGAATGGTTAGCTCGATGAGGAGGGCCCGCTTCGCCACTCTGGACCACATGACTATGTCTGATCGGAGAGTGGTGGTCATGATCTCTCTTAGAAAGACCAGCTGTTTCCTAAGGTTTACCATCATCTGCCACTCTCTACCAGGTGTATGCTGCTCTTCTTCTGAGCAGGAGCTTGATGTATACCGCCAGGCTTTACAAACCCTGCCAGGCATGATCTTCTGTTGCAGGTGAATGGTTTGTTGCCACCCTACAGCCCTCCAGAATCTCGGCCAGTTTCGTCCGGATTTGGTCATGGCACCACCTGAAGCGTCCCTGGGTCAGTGCCACTCTGCATCCTGACAAAGTGTGTCGGAGACTTGCCTTGGCGCTCCCGCACAGATGACAGCCCACTTCATCACCATACCACAGATTGAGGTTCCTAGGGCATAGGAGGGTGTCGTAGGTCGCCCTCAACAGGAAGCTGAGCCTAGATTGAGAAGTCCTCCAGATATCCACCCAGGTGATACGCCTGTTGATGGTAGCATCCCATCTCGTCCAGGTCGCGATGATGCGATGTAGAGCCTGTGCGGATGGGGACATTTGCACTCCTTATGAGCGGGTCTGCTGAGCTCCTTAGTTCCATCACAAACGATCCTTTTCCTGCTTATATCCTAGGCTGATAGATTTGATCCCTGATATTTAGCCAAATTACCTCTGTTTTGATGATTGAACTGACGAGATTGTGTTGTGAGACCTTGCGAGAAAGAAGGACATCATAGTGATATAGTTTCCAGATCTAAGCGGGTAAAATATAATCAGAGTTTAAAAGAATAATCAAATATTCGCTCATTTTTAATGATGTCCAGACATCATTAAAATCTTTTTCATTTATGGAGTCAAATGAAATAATTCAATTCATGTGAGGAAATATTGCTTTTAATTTTGTTGTGTTGCAAAAAGGAAAGGCAAGTAATACGCAGAGAAACCTTCCCTGTATTATTGGAAACCCTCTTTGAACCAATAGACAGGCTTACAGAGCCGTTTGCTTGTCACATCGTCCATATAACTCCTCAGGGGTGACAGCCTCACGTTCGATGGTAATTTGATACCTCCAACCATCTGCCTAGCCCCTATGAGGATTATCTCAAAAGCCATCACCAACAGGATGGGGGAGATGGCGCATCCTATTCATAGATGCCACCTACGTCACTACAAATAGAACGCTGCCATATTTTCGACCGACTCGCCCGGTATGGCCGCCCAAACTGCCCATTTGAATGAGAGAGAGAGACAGAGATACCCGGGACATGGAAGAACTCCAAGGCGAAGTCAATCAACCTGTGTGGAACCTAGCCATATACGTTGGCCAGGTCCAACCAAACCACATGCACATCGCTCCTCTCTCTCTTTGCACGCTGGATCTGATCCCATATCAGAGAAGAGTGCTCAATGCATCCTGGAAAGCCGGGGATTCCTGTCTTTTGGCAGCCTGTATCGATGTACTCATTTTCCATGAGAAAGTTGGTAATTCTCTTTGCCAGAACGGATAAGAAAATCTTTCCTTCTACATTCAACTAGGCAATGCTTCTGAACTGGCTGATGGTCTGGGAGTTCTGCTCCTTGGGGATGAATACACCGACGGCTTGCTGCCACTCTGCTGGAACTTGCTACTTCCCCCAAGCTGTTTTCATTAGCTTCCGCAGAGCCTATTCGGCCCTGGGGCTGATGCTGACCTTGCCTTCTTGATTACCTTGCTACCTTGCGCCTTGCTTTCCGGGGCAGTTCGATCGCTCTCTCTTCTTCCTTTGCCTGGGGCTATGGGCTCTTTTCTACTGACCTCGCCAAACCTCTGCATGCCTCAAAGATGATGTCCCCAACGATGTTCAGTTTGCTCTCAACGCTCCCTCTCAACGCCAGCTCCAACAATTGGCTTACGTCAGCATCCAGACTCTGCCACACCACCCAGTCAGTCACTTTTGACCATTTGATCTTGTCGCGCCTACCTGGC
The DNA here is from genome assembly GCA_022828995.1 of Vimba vimba. Taxonomy (NCBI): domain Eukaryota; kingdom Metazoa; phylum Chordata; class Actinopteri; order Cypriniformes; family Leuciscidae; genus Vimba; species Vimba vimba. The sequence continues at coordinate 10,857,645 of CM040817.1, read as the reverse complement.
TGCTTTGTTACCGGCTTTGTCGGATGTGTCTCTGGTGGGCTGGTGTCCTCGTCTTTGCAGGGTATGTTCTCCATCAATGAGTTTCCTTCTGCCACTTCAGGAGACTCAGAACCAGTGGATCCTGCAGCACTTTGGTTTCACTCCTGGCTTCTGGACCCTGGAGTCTGACCTGCTTCCTGAGCTGTACGAGGTTGCTGGTCTGCCTGCTTCGTACTCTTCATTTTCCTTTAAAGAAGTCATAACCTGTAATTTTCACTTTTCCACGAGAATCAATGTATGTTATGATTGCCTAACGATTATACACTGGCCGGGAAGCCGATATTTAAAAGTGAAGCGTTTGTTTACCCCTGGGTTCGTAAACCAGCCCACGTGCACGCGGACTCAAATACGAGATTTTAATTTTTGCGCCGACTTGACGTCAAGATGGGGCAGGATATACCATATATGGACACCGCAGACCTATGCTGCAGGAAGCCCGCCCTGCCCCTCTCCCCCTCATATTCAGTTCAGTCGAGAAAGATGCAGAAACGTAGTGCACACGTGAGTTCCTCTGTTGTTGACTGCCAGAATCAACATGTAAATGTGTTTTCTCTCCCAAGAACGGACCTAGCTATCAGGGACCAGTGGATTAAATTAATTTTTAATGACGCGGTTCCTACAACCCTTCCCACTGGCTTAACGTTAGGTGTCTGTGCTAAACATTTTACGCCGGAATCCTTCACAAATTTGGGGCAATATCAGGCGAAGTTGGCATCGAAGCTCGGGAAAAAGGGGCCATTCCAACAATCAGAGACTTGCCTGCAATTGAAACGGTAAGACTGTGTTTTTATTGCTCTACTGTGTGTAACAAACAGCAGCTAACTGCTAATGCGGCTATTGTATGCTAGCGGGAGTATTAGCTTCGAGGTAAACATGGGGAATGGCTGCTACTTTGCAAACAACAAATGACTGAGATCATCAGGAATTCCGTAGGTCACGGCCAGGTCGGGTTCATTCACAACTTGCGCCATGATGTCATTTTGGAATGATAATGCTGAAGTTACCTGCGGTGTCAACCCCTGCCACCAATCAACGCGCCCCTCATTTGCATTATTAAAATGACTGTCCACGACAGCCAAAATATCGCATCAGATCTCGCGAGACAATAATGCCTTCAGAAATAAGGGTCAGAGGAGCTCTGTGTTTATTTTTTTTCCACTTTTCTTTTTTAGAAGGGCCTGAAAGGCTATAATAGAGCGTGGGTATCCAAGGTAATACTAGGTTATGACTCCTTTAAAGGATTAGTTCACCCCAAAATGAAAATTTCCTAATAATTTACTCACCCCAATGTCATCCAAGATATCCATGTCTTTCTTTCCTCAATGGGAGAGAAATTATGTTTTTTGAGGAAAACATTTCTGGATTTTTCTTCTAACAATGGACTCCATTGGTTATCATAATTTTTAAGTCCAAATCAATGCAGTTTCAAAAGTCAACAAACAGACAGGGAACTACGTCATCACGTTGAAAGGTCACGCCGGCAGAAGTACCACCAGACTGTTTACAATGCGACCATACGTAGGAGGATAGGTCAATATTGTTTGCTATTATATATATAGTAATAGTATTCAGTGAATATGAATAGTATATGAATAACATTCTGATGAATATGAATAGTAGTTCAAATAGTATTGCCGGCGTTGGCTTGACCTTTCAACGTGATGACGTAGTTCCCTGTCCGTTTGTTGATCTGCTCAATCCGAACTACTAGGTAAAAAGTCTATAATTATTTTTATTTTTTTTTAAATGACCTATCGTTTTGCTAGATAACAACCTCTTCTTCAGCTGTGATCGCGTACAGCCCGTTTAAACTCTTCAAAGACTTGTGAAACTGCATTGATTTGGACTTAAAAACAATGGTAACCAATGAAGTACATTGTTAGACAAAAAATCCAGAAATGTTTTCCTCAAAAAACATAATTTTTCTCCCACTGAGGAAAGAAAGACTTGGATATCTTGGATGGCATTGGGGTGAGTAAATTATTAGGAAATTTTCATTTTGGGGTGAACTAATCCTTTAATGAATATGCAGCCCCCTGATTGACGTCACCTTCTCCTTCTATCCACACACACACTTCCGGAGGATTTTATCATTGTTGTTATTCTATCCTGTCGTTACCTTTTGTTCCGTCCTTGTGGGCCCATCTTCCATCCCACCTCTTGGAGGGCCCTCAGGCTGTTTACAACACTGTTAATTACAATAACTTGTCGAAAGAACTATTGTTTTAAATAGATATAAAGCTTGAGACCTGACTTGGACTTGGCATTTAGGGACTTGTGAACATGCTGCATACCAAGGGTGAAACAGTTAATAATGTAGACAGACAGCTATCTCATTCAATGTCAGTCATGTGTGGTGAAATATTATTTATTAGGCATTTCAAAGCTATATTGATAAAAATGTACAATAACAATGAGTTGGTGATAAAATGAGCAATGAGTTTAATCAATCATTTTTGAAAGCAAATACAAACATTAAGTACAATTGAAAGCAAATGAGACAGATCTCTATTTTTACTGACTTATAAAAGCCAAAGCATCTCAAGAGAAGAAAAGAAAAAAAAAAGGTCCAGTTTCAAAGCTACATGAAAGTATATCTTGCATTTGCTTGGAAGAGTAGAAGTGGGAGAGAAACTAGATGTTCTCATGAAAAACTATAAACGAATTAAAAATTGTGTTTCTGACAGACTGAATCTCTTGATGCGGTGTTGTATTTTCCAGTGTGAATTTTCTGGTGGCATTTCAGTTCATCGTCTATAGTAAAGGACTTTCTGCACTGAAACACACACTGCCGGGTCTTTTCTGCTGTAATATTACGAATGAATCTTCTCCTTTGTGTGAATCAGTGAAGCCCAATGAAACTGTTTACCGCACTGATCACAGTTAAATGGTCTTTCTTCAGAATGAGAAGCAGATGTGATTTTAGAGCGAAAGCCTGAGCCGCTTCTTCCCAGTGTGAACTCTCATGTGAATCTTCAGTCTTCAAGTGAAGCGTTTTTTTACACTGAGGCACATTTTTACCTTCTGTTTTTCCTTTCTTGTTCACGTCCGTCAGGTCTAAAAGAAACATTAAATCAAGTGAGATTTCAAATGAGAGACGAATGTGAAATGAAAAGTGAAGCTCTAAGTCAAGATCACTGATGAGTTCAATAATCATTTTAATCCCATCATATCTGATGGGTTAGTTTGGTCATGAAACTCTGGCGCATGCTTGACATGTAAACTGTAAGCAATCACATAATTTCCAACGTCTTTCTCACAAACAGAGGAAGAATCTGGAAGCTTCTCGTCTCTGTATTCTTGATAAGAGCAAATACAAAAACATGAACTGCTGTTAGAAAACATGAAAATACTGTTTGACGTTTTATCTTCACCATAATCGGTAATGTCAGAAATTGCTGGGAAATTGCCAGAATGCCAGAACACGACCCGGGATTGATTCCAGGATTGATGCCGAGTTGGGGACCTAGTAACATTGTCGTGTTCAGTTCCGGAACGCGCACTGTGTGAACAAAAGCCGTAATCAATGCCGTGTCGTATTGAAGACGCTGAGGCCGGAATCGTTCACCTGCTAGTGCAGTGGTTCCCAATCCTGGTCCTGGGGACCCACAGCTCTGCACATTTTATATGTCTCCTTTATCTGACACACCCAGTTCAGTTCATAGAGCTCTTTCCTAACGAGATAATGATCTGAATCAGGTGTGTTAAATGAGGGAGACATACAAACTGTGCAGAGCTGTGGGTCCCCAGGACCAGGATTGGGAACCACTGTGCTAGTGAAACACTACGTAATGCGTTAGTTTATGATCGAATCAGAGAAAAAAAATTGCACAAGCGTGGTTTCTCAAGAGAGAAATTGCAGCTCATAATCAAACTTAAGATGCTGCTGAGACATTACATGTCACATCGATGCCATGTGTCTTTAGAGGAAGTGTGTGAAAGCACTGACTGATTCCGGAAAATCACTGGCAGTGTGAATGAACCAAAATCAATTGAACCCGGATCAAATCCCGGGGTCACTTTATCTGCGTATTTTCCGGAATCTCTGTGTGAAAGGGGCTTAACTTACACAGAAGAGATTTTGTTTCTCAGGACATAAAGATGAACTACTCACCGTGATCTCAGACTGCGGTGATGTGGTTTCTCCACTGCATGGATCTTCATGTGTATCTTCAGCTGACTTTTAATAGAGAAACTCTTTCCACACTGATCACATGTGTGCGGCTTCTCTCCAGTGTGGATCCTCTCATGTCTTTTCAGATGTTCTGACCGATTGAATCTCTTGTCACAGTGTGAACACTTGTAAGGTTTTTCTCCAGTGTGGATCCTCTGGTGCTGTTTTAAACAGTTTGCTGTAATAAAAGTCTTCTCACACTCAAAGCACATGTACTCTCTCACACCAGTGTGTATTTTCTGATGACTTTGTAAAGATTTCAGCACTGAAAAACTCTTTCCACACACAGAACATGAATGTGGCTTCTCCTTCCTATGAGATGTCAGGTGTGCCTTTAGGCTTAATGCCCAAAGAAATGTTTTGCTGCATTGATCACATGTATACGGCTTCTCTCCAGTGTGGATCCTCTCATGTGTTTTCAGAGTTGATGACCGATTGAATCTCTTGTCACAGTGTGAACACTTGTAAGGTTTTTCTCCAGTGTGGATCATCTCATGTGTTTTCAGATGGTTTGACTGACTGAATCTCTTGTCACACTGTAAACACTTGTAAGGTTTTTCTCCAGTGTGGATCATCTCGTGTGTTTTCAGTTGTTGTGACTGACTGAATCTCGTGTCACACTGTAAACACTTGTAAGGTTTTTCTCCAGTGTGAATGCTCTGGTGCCGTCTTAAATGTTCAGCTGTAGTAAAAGTCTTCTCACACTCAAAGCACATGTAGTCTCTCACACCAGTATGAGTTTTCTGATGTCTATGTAAAGATTTCAGCAGTGAAAAACTCTTTCCACACACAGAACATGAATGAGGCTTCTCCTTCGTATGAACTGTCAGGTGTGTCTTCAGGTTTGATGCACTAAGAAATGTTTTCCCGCATTGATCACATATGAACAGCTTTTCTCCAGTGTGGATCTTCATGTGTCCTCTCATGTGAACCTCAAGACTTTGTACGTATCGGAAACTCTTCCCACACTGACCACATGTAAATGGCTTTACTCCAGTGTGAACTCTCATGTGAATCTCCCGACTTTGTTTGGATCTGAAACTCTTTTCACATTGATCACATGTGAATGGCTTCTCTCCAGTGTGAACTCTCATGTGAATCTCAAGATTAAGTTTGTTTGTGAAACTCTTTTCACATTGATCACATGTGAATGGCTTCTCTCCAGTGTGAACTCTCATGTGAATCTCCCGACTTTGTTTGGCTGTGAAACTCTTTCCACATTGATCACATGTGAACAGCTTCTCTCCAGTGTGAACTCTCATGTGAATCTCAAGACTTTGTTTGTATGTGAAACTCTTTCCACATTGATCACATGGGAACGGCTTCTCTCCGGTGTGGATCCTCATGTGAATCTCAAGTTTACGTTTGGCTGTGAAACTCTTTCCACACTGATTACATAAGAATGGCTTCTCTCCAGTGTGGATCCTCATGTGAATCTCAAGACTTTGTTTGGTTGTGAAACTCTTTCCACACTGATTACATGAGAACGGCTTCTCTCCAGTGTGGATCCTCATGTGAATCTTAAGACTTAGTTTGTATGTGAAACTCTTCCCACATTGATCACATGGGAACGGCTTCTCTCCGGTGTGGATCCTCATGTGAATCTCAAGATTACGTGTGTTTGCGAAACTCTTTCCACACTGAGTGCAGGTTGTAGATTTCTTTGCTCTTCTTTTCTTTAAAAATGTGCTTTTAGTCTTTGAGCGACTCAAAGGTTTTTCTCCAGGCATCTCAGATTCTTTTTCTCCAGGTTTTCTCATATGATGTTTCTCCTTCACTTCACTCAGTTCTTCAATCTCCTCCTTCACTTCACTCAGTTCTTCAATCTCCTCCTTCACTTCACTCAGTTCTTCACTCTCCTCCTTCACTTCACTCAGTTTTTCACTCTCCTCCTTCACTTCACTCAGTTCTTCACTCTCCTCCTTCACTTCCATCAGGTCTGAAATGAAAGAACAAAAAGCTTAATTGTGTTTTCAGTACATCAAAATTCAAAGAGAGAAATATGATTATAAAGTTAAAGGACATAAAGTGAGCCCTAAAAAATTCCCATCATTTTGATGAGTTTTTATAAATGAATTATGCATGTCCCTGAAAATCTCCATGAATGAGGAACATAAATCTTCCAATTATTACTTTTAAAACATTATAGGTACAAATCCCATGTTTCTGTCAAGAGAACTATTAAAATATTTGATCAATGACACACTTATCTAATGTAATAAACACATTAAACATAAACAACAGTGCCATAATGTTTTCAATTCAAGAACTGTTTTTCTTTTTCAGCTTAACTGTTGTTTATTATAACAGATGACATAATAAACAGCAGGAGATTTAATAGGCTACATACAAAATAATCTATTCTGAAATAAACAATGGTTTGTACTGTATGTACAAAAAAAGGTTTTTAAAAAATGAATGAATAAAAGTTGTTAAAATTGTTATGAAAGGACTTCCGACATGGCGTGGATGCGCTCAGCAACATTAGTTAGAGGCTCCCAAACGGTCTTACGACCCCGAAATAAATACTGGTTATCCAGATAGGAAAAGTTGTCATTATGAAAGGGTGAAACAAGAGAATGACAAAGGGAAGATCGTAACAAAACCCATAGACGATAAATCCCTGATTGGAAGTGGAGATACTGACGACGGTGCTAGCAAGCAAGCTGACCAAGAGGCTATGGAAGCTATCCAAGCTAACATTATTGCCGAGATAAAGGCGGTTTGTTTGGACTTGAAAAAAGAATTTACCGAAACAATTGGGCCACTAAAGAAGGAACTGGTGGACTTCAGGGAAGACTTTAGCCAGAAGCTAAGCGCTATCGTTACTGATTTAAAAGTAATAACCGACAGAGTCGAGGAGACGGAGCAGAGAGTGGCTGACATGTAGGAGCGGGGTGCAGAAAACAGTGAGTTGCTTTCCCACACTTTGGCGCTCTAAGACAAACTACAAGCCCGGCTGACGGACTTGGAGTCGCGCTCACGCAGAAACAACATATGCATCCACGGGATCCCAGAGGGAGCCGAGGGGAAACAATGTACAGGAGTTCTTAGAGACATTTATTAAATCTGAGCTGTCACCCTCGCTATACAACATTGTCACCAGTCCCTTGGAGCCAAACCACCACAAGGCGCTAACCCGAGGTCTATGGTTGTCCATTTCCTGGAGTATAAAACCAAAGAGCTGGTGCTTCGCACGGCCTGGAAAAAGAATAACATCCAATACGATGGGAGAAAAGTGTTTTTCTAGCAAGACTATCCAACCGAAATAGTTATGAAAAGAAAGGCTTACTCCACCATCAGAAAGACGCTTAAAGAACAGGGGCTCCGTTTTCAGACTCTTCACCCAGCAAAACTCAGAGCCGGGACCCCGGCGGAAGACCGTGCTACACCCGCGGCGAGACGGAGACCACCTCCCTGGGAAACGGCAGATGCTACACCACGTCGTCACTGGGATGCACGCATGAAACACATCCAGGAGAAACTAAAGGGATTTGGACGCGACGAAGGCGCTATGAGTGACTGAGTAACTTTTGAAAAGGCCAGTAAGAGTGTAGCCTACCATATTTGTCATGATTCTGCCCTTGTGTCCTTGATTTTCTCTAGTCTTGAGGCAGGATCATGACAGACCCGTGTTTTGTGTGCAAGCACATGGCCTTGTGTTTGGGCCATGTGCTTGTGTTGTCTCGTTACCTTGCCCCGCCCACTTGTTATCCTCATTTTGTCATTATTGTTTCATCTGTGTCACCTTGCTGTCTTCATTAGTTTCTCCCTATTTAATCCCCTTGTGTTTGCTGTCTTGTGCTGGTTCATTGTCTAAACTTGTCTTACTTTGCGTGTTTATCTCTCTGAGACACTCCGTGTGAGTACCTTTGTCTAGAGTCCTGTCAAGAGTTATTGTTACATCATATTTGTTGTTTGTTAGTCTAGTTAGCTGTAAAGTCTTAGTCTTAGTCTAGTCCTTAGTTTGCCACCCTGTCCTGTTTTGTTTTCCTGTTTATTCTGTCTAGTTGTATCAATAAACCGTGTATATTGCATTCTGTCTGCATTTGGGTTCATTTCCTCGCATCCACATGACAGAATGAACCGGCCAAAGCAGAACCCTGCAGACAGTTTGTCTTCCCCTGTTGATCAACCTTTGGCTCTTCTGGAAGATTGGTGGCTCAGAGCCGTTTCTGACTCGAAGAGGGGCATGCTCCCATTTCCTCCTCAGGGAGAACTGCCATTGAAGGAGTATGCTCAAGTCGCAGAAAAAAAGAGGTTTTTCTTACCTGACGTTCTCCTAAATCGTTACCTCATCGCGGGTCTCAATGATCCCCCTCCACTGGCAGAGCAGGAGAAGCTGGTCCGCCGCTCGTTCCGGGATATGGTGCTCTGCTTATCACGGAAGGCATCGCAGGGTTCCTCCTTGTCGTCTTCCCCTGGTATGCTGCCCGGGATCCCGGAGGGTCGCATTCTCGCTGTTGCTTCGCTGGGGGACCAAGCTCACTCCTGTTCTACGCCCGAGACGCCCACCGCGTCTGTCAGCCTCTGCGGAAAGCAAGGAAGATGCTTATCGTGGGAATCTGCCTCGGAGTCCTCTTTGACGGAGTCTACCCTTCCTGGGGTTGTCTTCCAAACTCCTGCTACAGACCCCGCAGAGATTCTTCAACCGGTCGCTAGTCCGACTACGGCCTCCGCTCCGCGACCTAGGAGAAAGAAGAGGAGGAGGGGAGCCTTCCGTCCTTCGTCTCTGCCTGGGCCAAAGCCTGCAGCAGCAACTGAAAGTGCTGTCCCAGAACCTGCAGCGACCACAGAAAGCGCTGTCCCAGAGCCCGCAGCAACCGAAGGTTCTACTGAAGGCGCAGTTCCTGGGTCTGCAGCAGTGAGGGCTGTTTCCGAGCCTGCTGTTGTGAGTGCTGCAGAGAGAGCTGCGGCCGATTCAGCTGCTGAAGCAGTTCTTCAAGCCGTATCAGCCCATCAAGACTTACTGTTGTCGTCACGGCCAAGACCTTATCTAACTATCTGTCACGTCTTGTCAAGATCCTTGATGTCCCTGTCAGTCCTGTCAAGTCCTCTAGTCCTGAATCCACAGCTGCAAGGAATATGGTTCCTGAGTCAGCTGCAGCCAGTGTTGATCTGAAGCCAGCCACTGTGAGCGATGATCTGAAGCCAGCCACTGTGAGCGCTGATCTGAAGCCAGCCATTGAGAGCGCTGTTCCTAATCCAGCCACAGAGCGCTCTGTTCCTAATCCGGCTACCGAGAGCGCCATCCCAGAGTCAGCTACAGTAAGCGCTGTTCCTGAACTAACTACAGACGACGCTGTTCCGGAGGCGGAGATGTGGAGTGTTGAGTCTGATTCTGCTAGCTCCGTTCCTCAGTCACCAGCAGTTCCCCCGGTCGTGTTTCCTGTTTTGCTGCCCACTGCTACCCCCGTCAGGATTCCTGTTTCACCACCTGAACCCCCCCGTCACTATTCATCCCCGGCCTGTTTCCCCCAGGTCCACCACTCCTCCCAAGCCTGTTCGGTCCCCTCGCCCACAGCCTACACCCTCACCCCGTAAACCTAGGACTTTCACCCCACCTAAACACCATGGACTACCCCCTAAGAACTCTTTGCTTCCTCCACCTCCCCTGCCTTGTTTATTGTTTTTGATGTTTCACCCTAACCCTGTTATTGTTTATTCGTTTATACCTTCATTGTTATTTGTCATGTTTTGTTGGTTCATGTCCTTGTCACAGTCAGTCTTGTCCCGTGTTTAATGTCCCCTTGGGGAGCGTCTGGAAGCCGCTCCTTAAGGGGTGGGTTCTGTCATGATTCTGCCCTCGTGTCCTTGATTTTCTCTAGTCTTGAGGCAGGATCATGACAGACCTGTGTTTTGTGTGCAAGCACATGGCCTTGTGTTTGGGCCATGTGCTTGTGTTGTCTCGTTACCTGGCCCCACCCACTTGTTATCCTCATTTTGTCATTATTGTTTCATCTGTGTCACCTTGCTGTCTTTATTAGTTTCTCCCTATTTAATCCCCTTGTGTTTGCTGTCTTGTGCCGGTTCATTGTCTAAACTTGTCTTACTTTGCGTGTTTATCTCTCTGAGACACTCCGTGTGAGTACCTTTGTCTAGAGTCCTGTCAAGAGTTATTGTTACATCGTATTTGTTGTTTGTTAGTCTAGTTAGCTGTAAAGTCTTAGTCTAGTCCTTAGTTTGCCACCCTGTCCTGTTTTGCCCCATCGTGGGTTTTGTTTTCCTGTTTATTCTGTCTAGTTGTATCAATAAACCGTGTATATTGCATTCTGTCTGCATTTGGGTTCATTTCCTCGCATCCACATGACAATATTTCTACGTCAAACTGTATCTCTGGGAGGTAATATGAGAATAGGCAAATTTTCCCATTCATGAAAGCTTGAGAAATGGAAACTGACCACATCTGGGAATTTATGTCTGTTTTCTCTATGTGGACTGTTCTGATTTCAGGTGATCAGAGATTTTGGTCCACGCTTAGAGGGGCCCCTTCCAGATGTAGGGCTTCCCCTCTTGTTTTGGAAGTAGAATGCATACTTCAGAGATGGAAATAATGGAGTGGAATGGCTTCATAATGGAGTAATGGAATGGCTTCATAATGGAGACTAAACAAACCTTAAACAACCTATATGAAAACCAAGTAGAGAAGAGAGCTAAATTAATTAAACAAAATTTCTATGAAAATGGCCCTAAGTCTAAGAAACTACTTGCATGGAGAATACGGAAACAACAGGCTGAGAGATTTATACTAGGGCTGGGAATCGATTAAAAAAAATTAACTAATTAATTGCACAATTTCTGTAATTAATTGCAATTAATTGCGCTTCCCCCAAGCTTGTAATCATCAATATTTAAACTTAGAATCACCTAATTAAACAACACAGGAAAAAAAGGGAACAGAAAATAGCCCTATATTAAAATATTAAACATCAATATATCAATATATTATTCTTTTTCAATAATCAATCAACATAATCAATTTAACAGATTATTATTATTATTATTATTTTATTAATTATTAAAACAAAATATAGTCCTACAAAGCTATTATTACCAGAGCATGTGATCAGAGCAGGTCATTTTACCATTGTTGCCCAGCATGACTATACCAGCTCAGCAAACAGAAGTCAACAGAGAAATTTCACATTACTTGAGTGGACTTTACTTTTCCAGTGCTTAGTACATGATTGAAGCCTTTGGGCCGTTAACGACAGAGCCGCCGACACACACACACACACACACGGAACGGAGAGCGCGCCGCTGCTGGGCCATTAACGACAGAGTGAGCCGACACACGCACACGCGCGGAGCACAGAGCGCGACGCACATACCGAGCGGAAAAGACCCGCTCATGAAAGCTGCCCGAGAATGGAACCTGACCGCCGAACATGGAGGGGCGGGACGGCATATTTCGGCCTTTTTAATAGCAGACGCAACAGGAAATCATTAAAACGAGGCAAAAAAAAAAAGTGCTGCGTCAATTGCGTTATTTTTTTTTAACGCGTTAAACATTTCAAATTAATCGCAAAGATTAACGCGTTAATTCCCCCAGCCCTAATTTATACATAAAGTGAAGGACCCCGGGACCAATGAGATGTATCATAATTTGGAAGACATACAAAATGCCTTTGAAATGTACTACACAAAATTATATGCTCAATCTCGGACAAGTGAGTCAGCTGTCATATCATCCTTTCTAACATCTTTAGATTTACCATCTAGAGCAAAACAAAATAATAACACAGGAGATAACAGACGATGAAATAAACAAGGCAATATCAAGATGGGTACCCATCAGAATGGTATAAAACCCTCAGGGAAACAATAACACCAATGCTTAAGGATTGTTTAAACTATGTTCTGGGAGGTGGTGAGACCCCGCTGTCCTGGAGACCAGCATTAATCTCAGTGATTCCTAAAATGGGTAAAAACAAAACAGACTGTAGCTCTTATATCAGTTAAACATAGATTGTAGATTATATGCGTCAATACTTGCAAAACGACTGGAAAACTGAATAGACACAGACCAAACAGTCTTAGACGGACTCTCCACCTCATTGACCACATGAGAAACAGTGACATAGAATCTGCAAGTCTTGATGCCGAAAAGGCTTTTGACTCTGTCTGATGGAAATATATTTGGTCCTTAGACGCTTTGGTTTTGATGACCAGGTAATTAGATGTTTGAACTCCCTATACTCCTCTCCTACGGCTAGAATTAAAATAAATGGGGACTTATCTAAAACAATATCTCTTGAAAGGGGATGTTGACAGGGATGTCCCCTCAGTCCCACCCTATTCGCCCTCTTTATAGAGCCTCTGGCGCAGGCAATTAGAGATGACAAGGATATAACAGGGGTATTAATAGGAGACACACAACATAAAATATGTGCATATGTGGACAACATACTTGTGAGACTTACCAGTCCTAATGCAAGCCTGCCCAAATTATTATCTCTTCTTAAAGAATTTGGTTCATATTCCAGCTATAAATTAAATCTGCATAAAACTCAAACGCTTACTTTCGACTATGAACCACAAGAAATCATTTACAAAATCTGTCAATTTAAATGGAAAGGTAATACAATTAGGCCTAAACATTTAGGGATACACATACCTAAAGAGATCTCTGCCATTTATGACCACAATTACATTCCTATAACAGCTGATAAGATTTAAACTGTTGGTCATTATTACCAATGAACATGTACAACTACTACCCAGGCTGATTTTTCTTTTTCAATCATTGCCTGTTGAAGTAGCTCCCAAACAAGTCAGTAAATGGAATATAATTATCTCATCTTTTATTTGGGGAAAACAAAAACCAAGAATTAGATTTCAAACATTACAACTCCCCAAGGACATAGGTGGTATGGCTCTACTGTGCTTGGAAGACTATTATAGAGCAGCACAGTTGCGTTCTCTGGTATGTTTGTGTGACCCTGAGTGTGATGCAAAATGGAAGGTCCTAGAGCAAAATCAAATAAGCATACCTCTCCAATCTATACTGGGCGAAAAAACTCTCCTGAAGAAACATCTGAACAAATGAACTAATTAGATGGCAGTCCCTTTTAACATCTGGCACAAACTAAAAATAAGGAATTTGAAAGAAATGTACTAATATTACGTTGGGTGAATTATGATACAGAATTCGCACCAGCTAGATTGGCAGATTCAAACACTGGATGAATTCAGGTATCACTTCGTACTGTATAATATCCTCCACTGACGGTTTGGATACCTTTAAAAAAACTCATAGATACAGACAATTTAGGGAAGGAAGATTTCTTCAGATACCTTCAACTGAGGCACCACTTCAATAAACATATTAACCCTACTGGAGAATATAAAGAAATCACAGAGCAACAATCCTGAGCATGGTCAGTGTTGGAGAATATGTGGTAATATGTCTGCTGGTCATTTTCATATCTTTTGGGAGTGTCTTATTATTTCTTTGTATTGGGTAGAGGTGGTGACGGAAATAAGGTCAATAATCGGCTCAGAGCTTGAGTTTAATTTTACTGGTGCAATAACTAGGAAATGGCTAAGTAGAGAGTCCCTGACAATTGCTGAATGGGAAATGTAGGCTATGTTACGGAACATTTGACTTTCTCTTTGAGACATGCCAGGAGGAAATGTGAAGCATATTGGAAAAACTGGATATCTTATCTGAATACAAAGTGATGTTTTTTTTTGTTGTTGTTGTTGTTGTTGTTTTTTTAACATGATGTTGAGCATTTCTGTTAACTATGATGATTTTGCCTGCTGCCCCTTGGTCTGCCTGTTTTTTTTGTTTGTTTTCTTGTCAAATAAAAAATAAAAAATAAAATAAAAAATAAAGTTAAAAAAAAAAATTGTTATGAAAAAATGTTATAAAAATGTACCCCCAAAATAACCACTCGACCACATATAAAGAAATCAAACACAAGTTTGGTGTCTAGTGATGGGGAGTCGTTCTCCTCCTCACTGGAGTGTGTTTGAAATCTGAGGAGTGACTCGGAGACTCTTCTGGTTAATGTTCTTTGGTGAAATATGAAACAAAGTCTACGGTTTGAAATTACGGTCATTTTATTACAAAATTCAAAAAATAAATACCGTTTTGGCGCTGTTTAATGTGGCGTAATAGAAGCACACGTGAACTGATCATCTTCTCTTTAATCTCAGTTACAGCTCAAAATAAACATGAATGGACATCTGAAGGTGTGTTAAAACATACAGTAAAACTCATCTAAACACGTAACATGTCTCATGTAATCGCTTAATTAGTGTTTCAACCACGGAAAGACATCTTGTAAACAATATGTCATGTAACATCACATTTACCTCAGAAAAAAACATATTCCACCCTCATCACACTCTAGGTGGATTGAAGATGCCTTGTATTTCATTAAACTTGAAAAAAATAGACTTTCTCTTCACCGGCCCAGTGCATGATTCTCTACAATCTAGAAGCCCTTTTTAGCACATGTCATCTTTAATATGTCTGATTAACCCTTCCCATTCCAGCTAGTAGGCTACTTTTAATTTTACAATGATGTCACGATAATTTTTTTTTTATCAGTCAATATTGATAATTATCACGATAAAAGTCAAATCTTTATTTCTTTCAAGTTTAAAGGCAGATTTTTGCTCCTGAGTGAAAGTTGTAGAAACCAGAGCGTTAACTGTGGTTTTAAACTTACTCTTTATTGTCAGAACATATCAGGACAAGAATAGAATAGAATAGAATAGAATAGAATAGAATAGAATAGAATGAGGCATTTATATAGCGCTTTCATATACTACTGTACACCCAAAGCGCTTTACAATCATATCAGGGGATCTCTCCTCAACCACCACCAGTGTGCAGCATCCACTTGGACAATGCAACGGCAGCCACAGTACAACGGCGCCAGTGCGCTCACCACACACCAGCTATAGGTGGAGAGAGGAGAGAGAGTGATAGAGCCAATTCAATGAAAGGGGATTATTATTAAAGGGAACAAACAGGTGAAAATTTCATAAATCTGAGGTAGAACATTCAAACATTTGTCATTTTTCCTTAACAAAATAAATATATTTATTGGACAATTTCTTAGTTTCTTCATGTGCTAATTTTTTTCTTTTTTTGGTAAAATGTAATATTCTGACTGTTTGAGTTTTATTAAAATGAACCATTGGTCATCCAGTCTCATGCGATCATGACAACCACAGATGAAACCAGGCATAGCCTATGTTTTCTATGGTATTTGTATGAAAAACAGTAGCCTAAATACATTATTAACCCTCTGGAGTCTGAGGGGTTTTGGGGGTCCTTGAGATGTTCTGACATGCCCTGACATTTGTGCTTTTTTCAGTTGCTTATAAACATATTAATGGCAAAGGTGTAAATTCACTCTATTTAGCACAAACAGGGCTACCATAATATGTGAACAACTTGCATGTACATGTTTGTATTTTTGATAGAATAATGTTTATGCATGGTTTTTTAAAAAACAAAAAACTAAAGTTTCTGAAATAAGGCCATAAAACACATTCTAAATATATGTAAATAAGACTTTTGACTAATGGATGTCGTTGCCTAGTATTTTTTCTTCAAAATTATGTGAAAATCGTCCTGCCTAATCATTCCCATAACACAATACATTGATTTAAATCTTGTAAAACACTTTTTGTTTGGAAAGGCCATATGCGGGTGGGCGTGATTCACACCTATGGAGTCAATGGGGCCGCATAATGAGGCTGCATAGGTAATGAGCCTTTCATTCAGGTGTGTGAATGAGCCACAAGAATGCAAGGACAATATATAACTGGTTTGTTGTTTTTTCCACAAATTTTGCTTGCAAATTGTACAATATCCAAGGTAAACATTTCTAGTAATTGTGCAGTTAATTGTTCTCATACTGTATTTTCAGATTTGGAATATATTCTCTTCCCAAATGTGTCACTAATAAAGCATAATAAAATTATTTAAAGATAAGGCTTATAATGACCTTTTAAGATTTTGTTTACATCTATCCTTATATATATATATATATTTTTTTTTTTAAGGTTATACAATTACAACAACATTTATAATTGTAACAATATTTCCAGTGTAATCTTTCTTTGTATTCGCGATTCATATTAAAACAGTATTTTTGCCAGCTGTAGTAACTCCACAACAGCACGCATCTTTGCGTTCATTCATTCATAGTAACGCGATTCATATTAAAACAGTATTTTTGCCAGCTGTAGTAGCTCCACAACAGCACGCATCTTTGCGTTCATTCATTCATAGTAACGCGATTCATATTTAAACAGTATTTTTGCCAGCTGTAGTAACTCCACAACAGCACGCATCTTTGCGTTCATTCATTCATAGTAACGCGATTCATATTTAAACAGTATTTTTGCCAGCTGTAGTAGCTCCACAACAGCACGCATCTTTGCGTTCATTCATTCCGATTAGAACAAAGCAAACAGAACTGACCTAATTCCTCAGCGGGATCCGTTTGCTCCTCGAAATGATACTTCCAGAACTTCTGAGGTAAATTTTTGCAGGATTATTATCAAGACAGTATTATTCCTCACAGCATCGTAAAGTACATAAGTCTGAAAGTGAACTCGCGGTGTGTGTTATCCAGCTGATGGGCGTTTTACAGGTTTGTTTGGATCGGCTCACATTTGCGTTTGAATAGCGCGTGC
This sequence comes from Vimba vimba, assembly GCA_022828995.1. Lineage (NCBI taxonomy): Eukaryota > Metazoa > Chordata > Actinopteri > Cypriniformes > Leuciscidae > Vimba > Vimba vimba. The sequence goes on along the minus strand of CM040817.1, from coordinate 10,840,766 downwards.
TCTCCGTGGGCGGAGCACATTAAAACTTAATTAGCTGAGATGAGAACGACTGACATCTCTCTCTTTGCATACATATTACATAAACTGTGAATATTTGTTTTTTATAAAAATTACTTCGTTTAAAAGATGAGAATTCAAGCTTCATGCCTGTATGTCTGAATGCCTGTTTGACTGAGTATTCACTGAGTTATGGTTCATTTTCGGACGCGTTTCAGAATGGACTACACGGACAGAGAGGAGGCAGAACTCGCTTCGTGTTTATTTTTCTTTATTTGGCAAAAAGCACAACACTTTGTTTTTATTGTGAGTATACACAAAAATAATACACATTTAACAGAATCGATTGATGTATGAAACTCCAATGGAAAATCAAAGTCAACCGAGTATTTTTGAGTTTCTTTTACACTGCTAAAAAAAAAGCGAGCTGGTATCGCCGGCGATACCGCCGACCTCTGGGGGTTAAATACTGTAATTATATTTCATTAGAATAATATAATACAATTCAATGTGGATGGATGGATGGATGGATATCCCACATTTCATGGTGCAGTTAATATTACTAGGCTAACGTTACAGTAAATCTATGGTAAATGATGGGAATTTGTAGACGGAAAAGCCTTCTGACTGTATCGCTGCGCACAGAGTTTCCCCTGTTCATCAGCGCTGTTTCATCTGCCTTTAAACTGGTTTAAATCACTGAGACGTTTGTGTTCTTCGCTGAATTCAAGCGCTTTTTACTGGATCTCGTGACCGAGACCGATCAGAGTAAACGCATCTCGTTATCGTTTTATCGCCCAGCCCTACAATGATGTTTAGAATTCAGTTTTAAGTGCACTTAATACTTTGTTGGTCTGTCTCAGTATTTCTCAGTTTTCCAGGGTTATCTGCTGATAAGAATGTATTTAGATTTATTTTACTACTTCCTTTTTTTACTTTTTGTCCTTTACCTTTTTTGTTATTTATTTGGTTGTTTACTTATTTTCTTTATGCATGCATCATAAAAATTATAAATAAATCATACAAAAAAGAAAACCATATTCAGTGACCATAACTTGCTAATCAGCTAAAAAAAATTATTCTAGAGGAGCATTTTCATAAATATATAAATGCACCACATTACATATGCATTATAATTTTTAATGTTCGATATTTAATGCATGTTTGAATAAATCAGTAAAGTTTTTGTGACAGCCACCATTTAAATGTGAATATTTAAAGGTAGAAATTTTATTATGTAATTGTAAAGTTAGTATAATTTTACTATTATAAAAAAAACATCCTTGAATGTAATTTAAATGTTTGTATACAAATCAGTAAATTGTAACCTTCAATATTAAAGTAGTGTAGTACCAACTGAATCCCATGTGTAGTTTACAGCATTATTTGAGAGATTTTCTTTCCTTGAGAGCATGTACTTAATCTGATATACATCAGTATATCCAAAACAATCGAATCTCAAGCTTGTGAATAGATATAAATATTTATATTTTACAATTATAACTGGCTCACATTTTTTTGCAGCCATGTTACCAAACATTTTGACATTTCTCAATATAGTTTGCTGGGTATTGACACAAGTTTTGATGAAATTTCATCAAAACTTGTGTCAATACCCAGCAAACTATATTGAGAAATGTCAAAATGTTTGGTAACATGGCTGCAAAAAATGTGAGCCAGTTATAATTGTAAAATAAAACAGCTAAAATATTTAGATGGACCTGATGTTGACAGTCAATATAACAATTTCTAAAACCTCCCTTTACTGACCATTTGTTGTAAACAAACAAGAACACTTACCATTTCATAGTTTTACTGTTTATCTAAAAGTTATGAAGTTCTTGAATGTTTCTAACATGAATGTTCTTCAGCATCATGAATGAATGAAGAATAAACACCAACCTCTTTGTTCTTCAGGATCTTCAGTGTGTTTCATTCTGCAGGGTTCTGGATCACTCATGTTCTCACTGTCCTCTTTAATAAACTAAGTCTTTACAGATTTCAGCTCTTCCTGTGCTCGTCTTCACTTGTAGCTGATGGGAATATTCCAGCATTTATTGGAGAATTACAGTGGGAGGAGCTTCACTGATGATTAATTACAGTGGGAGGAGCTTCACTGATGATGTGATTGCTGTGGAGGAGCTGATCTGAAAAAAACAAAGTTATCAGTTACTGAGTTTGTTTTAATACTAAATGACATTAAAGCATTTATGTCTATATCCGCGTTTCCATTACCCTTCAAATTGCGCAAATTGAAATTGCAAATTGAAAATACGCTCAATGGAAACTCCCATTTATCGCAAAAAAGTTTTTACGCTTGCATGAGGTGGTTTTTCAGGCAATTTGAAAAAGAAATATTTTGCAAAACTGCAATGGAAACAGTTTTTGCGCATTTACAGGTCACCTGACTTAGAAGGCGCGGTGTGTTTAGACAGAATACGAGACGGAGTTCTTTATTAAATTCATAAAAGACAAAAGAATGACAGAAATACTGGATTCTAAACCTCAAAGAAATGCCACAATCAAGACCTCGGAGCAGAAATGAGTGAGAAAAACCCAGAAACACTTCATATGTGACGCTCACAGACACAGTATAAGGGTCTTTCCTTACCATTAATGCTTGGATAACACGCCTACGTTTCCTTCCATTAATAATAATAATAATAATGTCTAGTGCGGTATGTGGCTGTGATTTTATGTGATTTTATATATATATATATATATATATATATATATATATATATATATATATATATATATATATATACAGTGAGGAAAATAAGTATTTGAACACCCTGCTATTTTGCAAGTTCTCCCACTTGGAAATCATGGAAGGGTCTGAAATTGTCATCGTAGGTGCATGTCCACTGTGAGAGACATAATCTAAAAAAAAAAATCCAGAAATCACAATATATGATTTTTTAACTATTTATTTGTATGATACAGCTGCAAATAAGTATTTGAACACCTGTCTATCAGCTAGAATTCTGACCCTTTAAAGACCTGTTAGTCTGCCTTTAAAATGTCCACCTCCACTCCATTTATTATCCTAAATTAGATGCACCTGTTTGAGGTCGTTAGATGCATAAAGACACCTGTCCACCCCATACAATCAGTAAGAATCCAACTACTAACATGGCCAAGACCAAAGAGCTGTCCAAAGACACTAGAGACAAAATTGTACACCTCCACAAGGCTGGAAAGGGCTACGGGGAAATTGCCAAGCAGCTTGGTGAAAAAAGGTCCACTGTTGGAGCAATCATTAGAAAATGGAAGAAGCTAAACATGACTGTCAATCTCCCTCGGACTGGGGCTCCATGCAAGATCTCACCTCGTGGGGTCTCAATGATCCTAAGAAAGGTGAGAAATCAGCCCAGAACTACACGGGAGGAGCTGGTCAATGACCTGAAAAGAGCTGGGACCACCGTTTCCAAGGTTACTGTTGGTAATACACTAAGACGTCATGGTTTGAAATCATGCATGGCACGGAAGGTTCCCCTGCTTAAACCAGCACATGTCAAGGCCCGTCTTAAGTTGGCCAATGACCATTTGGATGATCCAGAGGAGTCATGGGAGAAAGTCATGTGGTCAGATGAGACCAAAATAGAACTTTTTGGTCATAATTCCACTAAACGTGTTTGGAGGAAGAAGAATGATGAGTACCATCCCAAGAACACCATCCCTACTGTGAAGCATGGGGGTGGTAGCATCATGCTTTGGGGGTGTTTTTCTGCACATGGGACAGGGCGACTGCACTGTATTAAGGAGAGGATGACCGGGGCCATGTATTGCGAGATTTTGGGGAACAACCTCCTTCCCTCAGTTAGAGCATTGAAGATGGGTCGAGGCTGGGTCTTCCAACATGACAATGACCCGAAGCACACAGCCAGGATAACCAAGGAGTGGCTCTGTAAGAAGCATATCAAGGTTCTGGCGTGGCCTAGCAGTCTCCAGACCGAAACCCAATAGAGAATCTTTGGAGGGAGCTCAAACTCCGTGTTTCTCAGCGACAGCCCAGAAACCTGACTGATCTAGAGAAGATCTGTGTGGAGGAGTGGGCCAAAATCCCTCCTGCAGTGTGTGCAAACCTGGTGAAAAACTACAGGAAATGTTTGACCTCTGTAATTGCAAACAAAGGCTACTGTACCAAATATTAACATTGATTTTCTCAGGTGTTCAAATACTTATGTGCAGCTGTATCATACAAATAAATAGTTAAAAAATCATACATTGTGATTTCTGGATTTTTTTTTTAGATTATGTCTCTCACAGTGGACATGCACCTACGATGACAATTTCAGACCCCTCCATGATTTCTAAGTGGGAGAACTTGCAAAATAGCAGGGTGTTCAAATACTTATTTTCCTCACTGTATATATATATATACACTCACCTAAAGGATTATTAGGAACACCTGTTCAATTTCTCATTAATGCAATTATCTAATCAACCAATCACATGACAGTTGCTTCAATGTATTTAGGGGTGTGGTCCTGGTCAAGACAATCTCCTGAACTCCAAACTGAATGTCAGAATGGGAAAGAAAGGTGATTTAAGCAATTTTGAGCGTGGCATGGTTGTTGGTGCCAGACGGGCCGGTCTGAGTATTTCACAATCTGCTCAGTTACTGGAATTTTCACGCACAATCATTTCTAGGGTTTCCAAAGATTAGTGTGAAAAGCGAAAAACATCCAGTATGCGGAAGTCCTGTGGGCGAAAATGCCTTGTTGATGCTAGAGGTCAGAGGAGAATGGGCCGACTGATTCAAGCTGATAGAAGAGCAACTTTGACTGAAATAACCACTCGTTACCACCGAGGTATGCAGCAAAGCATTTGTGAAGCCACAACACGCACAACCTTGAGGCGGATGGGCTACAACGGCAGAAGACCCCACCGGGTACCACTCATCTCCACTACAAATAGGAAAAAGAGGCTACAATTTGCACGAGCTCACCAAAATTGGACAGTTGAAGACTGGAAAAATGTTGCCTGGTCTGATGAGTCTCGATTTCTGTTGAGACATTCAGATGGTAGAGTCAGAATTTGGCGTAAACAGAATGAGAACATGGATCCATCATGCCTTGTTACCACTGTGCAGGCTGGTGGTGGTGGTGTAATGGTGTGGGGGATGTTTTCTTGGCACACTTTAGGCCCCTTAGTGCCAACTGGGCATCGTTTAAATGCCACAGCCTACCTGAGCATTGTTTCTGACCATGTCCATCCCTTTATGACCACCATGTACCCATCCTCTGATGGCTACTTCCAGCAGGATAATGCACCATGTCACAAAGCTCGAATCATTTCAAATTCTGATGAAAAAGATGGCGCCTGTGCGAGTGGCATGCCGTCTATCACTCCCTACCTTGTTTTATATCTGGTTGTTTTTATGTGTTCTTATACCCTGTTATCAAACGGAGTTCGTTGTTTATGATCGTCAGACACTCCTGGATATTCGTAGTTGTTGCATGGATGATTTTGATGCGAAATTGGGGAATTTCGCTGATAATACCTACAGGAGTACTCTCGATGGCATTCCAGATTTTCTTCGCTGTTGGCCATTGGATGTTATCCCGAGGAAACGTCGGAGAAGACGTGGGAAACGCAGCGGAAAACTGGTCAGTCTAAAGATCTATCTGCGAGGTGGTCTCCGTAAGATCTCTACGTCTCGGCCAGGGACCGAGGATCTGATCAGCTTCTCGGTTCAATATACGCCGGTCCCGTCATCTCGTTGGCTCACATATATTCAGACTAACTCCCGTGCTTCTCCTAACCTCCCGGCTCGACAACTACAGGATTCCGACACTCGGATTATTATTCGACGTCTTCGTCCGATGGGAGTAAATTCTTCAAATCTTCGCCCTTTGAGGAAAGCTTCAGCTCCATACAGCATTTTGCATTCTCCTAAAATGGCACTGATCAATGCTCACTCCTTGGTCAATAAGACATTTATTTTACATGATTTTATAACATCCAACAACCTTGATTTCATGTTTATCACCGAAACCTGGATGAAGGTAGGAGATTTGAGCCCGTACTCTGATCTTGTTCCAAATGACTATTGCTTCTATAACTCTCCTCGTTTGGTTGGTAGGGGCGGAGGGTTAGCTGTTATTGCTAAAGACAGTTTGGGAGCACGCTGCCAAATGCTACCCTCCATTAACCCTACAAGCTTTGAAGTTCAACTATTAAGACTTGACTGGACTCAACCTATTGTCTTAGTCTTAATATATCGGCCTCCGCACTTGACGAAGGACTTTATAGAGGAATTTACTGAGCTTCTTGGGGATTTAATTATTACTTACGATCGGATTTTATTGTTAGGTGATTTTAATGTACATGTTTGCTGTGAGTCGGATCACTTATCATCGGAGTTTTTGAATATTATTGATTCTTTTAATTTGGTGCAGTGGGTTAAAGAACCCACTCACAATCGTGGTCATATGTTGGACTTAATATTGTCTTTTGGACTCTCAATAACTGATACTGAAGTGATTGAACTACCCATCTCTGATCATTTTCCTATCATATTTAAAATTGCTCTTCCAGCTTTGCCTTACATAACTGTCTCTGATTTAAAACAGGTTCGAGTGTATTCACCGCGATTTTGTGAGGCTTTCACTGAACGTTATAATGAAATCACTTCCTCAGTGTCCTATGAATCTTCATTATTAGATCTAGATGTTGAGCAACATCTTGAGTCTTTAAACATTGTATGGTTGGAGATTTTAAATGCTGTTGCACCATATAGGTTGCTAAAGCCGAAACGTAAAGCTGAGCCTTGGTTAGATCAAAATATTCGCTCCCTGAGACAACTATGTAGAAAAGCAGAAAGAAAATGGAAGAATGACAAGCTTCAAGTATCCTTTACCATACTTAAAGAATGTTTATGGACATATCAGAATGCAGTTAAGAAGGCCAAGTCTCTTTATTTTTCTAATCTAATCGAGGAGCACCATCAAATTCCTAGAGTTCTTTTTTCGATTATCAATTCAGTATTACATCCCCCTGTACCGACTTTCCGTAATCCTTCTAAAGCATTATGTGAAAATTTCCTAAATTATTTCGAGACTAAAATTATAAACCTAAGAGTTCAAATACCAGATACCAGGGATGATAATTCGACCTCAATGACTCCATTGGCTTCTTGGAATATTTTTAATTCTATTTCCTTAGACTCATTAAAAGAAATAGTTTTAAAACTAAAAACCTCTTTTAGTCCTCTTGACACTATGCACCCCCGCTATCTGAAGTTATTAATTGATATTGTAGGACCTGGCCTTGTAACTTTACTTAATAAATGTTTGCAGTCAGGGATTATCCCGGATATCTTAAAAAGAGCCACAGTGACTCCAGTGCTAAAAAAACCTACACTTGATACATCTATCTTAGCAAATTTTCGCCCCGTGTCTGTCCTTCCGTTTATTTCGAAGGTGATGGAAAAAATTGTCTTTCTGCAACTTCAGTCCTTCTTATCCACAAATCGTTTATATGAGATCTTTCAATCAGGTTTCAAATCTTTACATAGTACTGAAACGGCCCTTGTTAGAGTCTTAAATGACATCTTAATGATTACTGACTCGGGAGCTTCTGTCGTCTTAATCATGCTGGACTTGTCTTCAGCTTTTGATACTGTCGATCACGGAATCCTCATCTCTCGACTGGAGTCTTATGTGGGTTTAGGCGGGGCAGTGTTAAAATGGTTTAAATCGTTTCTAACAAACAGAACTTTTTCTGTTAAAATTGGAAATTTTACTTCTTCGTTACGCAAGTTATCCTGTGGTGTACCACAGGGATCTGTTCTTGCTCCCACTCTGTTTTCCTTATATTTACTTCCCTTGGGATCCATCTTCAGGAAACACAATGTAGCCTTCCATTGTTACGCTGATGACATGCAAATTTATCTGCCTTTGACCAGCGGTAATGTGAATGCTGTTAGTAACTTATCAGCATGTTTGAATGATGTAAAGGCATGGCTCTCAGAAAACTTTCTTTTTCTGAACTCAGATAAATCGGAAGCTATTGTCTTTTGCCCCTCCGAACAAAGAAGACAATATTTACCTAACCTTGATCTTTTAAATTTCACTATTTTAGCTAAGGTTCGTAATTTAGGTGTGGTATTTGATGACAACTTACAATTTGATAAGCAAATTGCCTCGGTAGTGGGCTCTAGTTTTTTTCATCTGCGCTCTTTTTCTAAAATTAAATCTTTTCTTTCTAATGCTTCTCTAGAAATTGCTATTCATGCCTTTATAACATCTAGGCTAGATTATTGCAACTCTCTTTATTATGGCATTTCTAAGAATCAAATTTCGAGACTACAAGTTGTTCAGAATGCAGCAGCACGTTTTTTGAAAAGAGGTAAAAAATTTGATCATGTGACACCGCTTTTGAGATCCCTTCACTGGTTACCGGTTCAATATAGAATCGACTACAAAATTTTACTGTTAGTCTATAAATCCTTACATAATCTTGCACCATCTTATTTATCGGATTTACTCCACCCTTATATTCCTAACCGAGAACTGAGATCAGGAAACAAACTCCTCCTTCGTATTCCGAAAACTCGCTTGAAAAAGAGGGGAAATAGAGCTTTTGAAGTGGTGGGCCCCACTCTATGGAATAATCTTCCTATTCAACTTAAAATGGCTTCCACTTTATCTGAATTTAAATCAGCGCTAAAAACATATCTGTTTGGATTAGCTTTTAATGTGTAATTTACTTGTATTTATCTTTTAATCCATCATATTTGACTGTTGATAGTGATGTTGTTGGTTTTTTATGTATCTTGTCGTGATTATTGTACAGCACTTTGGTCGGCCAAAAACCGGAAGTAAATGTGCTTTAGAAATAAACGAACTTGAACTTGAACTTGAAATTGGTTTCTTGAACATGACAATGAGTTCACTGTACTAAAATGGCCCCCACAGTCACCAGATCTCAACCCAATAGAACATCTTTGGGATGTGGTGGAACAGGAGCTTCGTGCCCTGGATGTGCATCCCACAAATCTCCATCAACTGCAAGATGCTATCCTATCAATATGGGCCAACATTTCTAAAGAATGCTTTCAGCACCTTGTTGAATCAATGCCATGTAGAATTAAGGCAGTTCTGAAGGCGAAAGGGGGTCAAACACAGTATTAGTATGGTGTTCCTAATAATCCTTTAGGTGAGTATATATATATATATATATATATATATATATATATATATATATATATATATATATATATATATATATATATATATATATATATATATAAATAATCACAGCCACATACAAAACGTAATTTTTTTCCTCTTGCAATAAGTCATTCCAAAAATCATGGCAACGGACGTTGGTAAGTTTATATATATATATATATATATATATATATATATATATATATATATATAAAAACTTACCAACGTAAACAAAAAAAACGTAAAAAAATTACGTTTTAGTCGCATAACATCGGTTAATGAAAACGCCATCATTTCGCAATAGTTTTTTAGCAATATTTCAAAAAAAAAAAAAGAATAAAAAAAAAATTAAAAAAATCGCGCGGCTTATCTCTCTATAGAAACCAACAATTACTCTCAGTCTATTCACACCAATGAAATGAGCTTCAAGTGTCAATTTAAAGAAGATCTGAAGACATCAGCATAATAAATAAGGTGAAAACAGGAACTATTGTCATGAAATAAAGAGTGTTTTCAGCAGATCTGTTAATATTGATGAGTCTCAGACTATCAACACTCATTCAACAAGCCATTCAGGATCATCAGCAGATCATCTCACTTTATTCTGAGAGTTTGCTGTTAGAAACACATTATTTGAGTCAGGATACATGATAAAACCCCTGTAAAACAGCTCTATTGAAAGATAAGGGTGTCAAATCGAAATCGATCGAAATTAATGCTCAATCTCGATTATCAAATCAAAAAAATGGAATCGTCGATGCTGCCACGCCCCATATGTCACGTCACCTCGGCTTGCCTATAATAGGTAAAACTCCTTTTCTCGAGAATAAGAAGCCTTTATTTTAAAACGCATTGCAGCTGCACAGCGAGAGCATCATAGCTCGTCTGAGCGAGCTGATTGGCTGTGCTGCGGCAACTGCACGAACCTATGGCGAGTTAGCAGTGGCGTGCAGTTCAATGAGAGCGCTTGGCGCCCTAACCTCGAGCGCGCCAATTTGGACGCGGCTGAAGTTTATAAATTCAGAGAAAACTCGCCAAAGGACTTAAAGGAGCTGTATGTAAGAAATGTATTTCAATTAATCATAAAATGGCCCTGATATGTCACTAGACATTAAGAAATCATGTTCATTTCAAATATATCACTGACAACAGTAGTACAGCCAGGATATTGTCATTTAAAAAGTGAAGTTGCAGCCCTCAACTGATGTTGATGTTGTCTTGTGTTTTGGCCTGATGCTCCACCCTCCACCTATCTACCAATCACGAAGTTAGTAGTGTTTCGGCATCCAGGTTGCCAGCTCTGCTCTAGTTACCACAGCTACGTAGCAGCCTACGTTCCTGCTGGATCCTGCAGCCTATCTGGCAACCTCGAGTCAGGGAGGAGGGGGAGGGGATACACTGCTCTACAGTAATTTGAAAGTGATTGCAGTACCAGTTTTGGCCACAATCTTACATATGGCTCCTTTAAGGTTTAAATCCACTGAAGCGAAGTACCAGATATGAGCGAAATAGCATGGCAAGGCAAAGCAGTACTCGTTCCCTTATAAGGGAACCGAGGTAACGCAAGTAAGTAACCAAGTAAGTTCCCTTACGAGAACGTTCTCTCGTACTGCGTTGCAAACGCTGTGGGAACCCAATTTAAAACGCCGTGCTATTCGCCTGTAACTGCTCTGAGGAGTCCAGGGAGCCCAGAGACTATAATATGTAATAGGCTAGGTTATATTGTTTAAGTTTCCAATTGACTGAAAATATAAGTTATTGTTACATTATGTTGTTAATAAACGTTTTAAATTTGACAATGTAGTGTGTGGTACATTGTTTTATTAAATACAGATATTATTATATTGCATAAAAGTCTAAAAATGGCATAGCTTGTGCTTTCAATTTTTTTAATCGAGAATCGAATCGAACCGTGACTTTAGAATCGAAAATGTAATCGAATCAAGGATTTGGAGAATCGTGACACCCAAAACATGGGTAAAACATCAATAATACAAAGACAAGCACTAATGACACTCATCTTCAAACACGCAACATAGCCTAACTATGAACTGAAAGATGGTTTGATTTTATGATAACTAGGCCTACATTGTATTAAAGCAATTAGATCTCTAACACGTAACAGTTTTTATGTGCAGAAACTGACAATCATCATGATTTATCAAGCGACGAGATACTTTTTGTACGCAAAAAAAAACCCAAAAATAAGCAAATAACCAAATAGTTGAATAAAGTCGTTTTTTTGTTTTATTTTTTACCCGCACAAAAAGTATTCTCGTCGCTTGATAAACTTATGGTTGAGCCACTGTAGATACTTAGCCTAAACATTGTCTTTACTAACTATCTGGGCCGTCAAGTAAATCATTTTCATTTGTGGGTGAACTAACCCTTTAATTGTTCAGTTGAGGTTTATTTGTGTACTCTATTACTCAAGTCTCTTATTTCACTACACTGATTGTAGTGAAAGACTGAGTATAAGTTTCTGTTGGACTTTCATATTTAAAAACTGAAATGCCTTTTATCTAGCAAAATTGTTTCTAGAAAGTTTTAAAGAGATTTTTTTCCAAATATTATTAATTTATAATTATTTATAGATATATGTATTTGTTGCACTGTTTCCTATACAGTTATATTGCAAAACTAAAATACCCTTTTCAGATTTAGTGTTAGATTTGTGGCTGTAACTAAATAATATATTACTGTCAAATGTAACGTTATGTCAGATTATACAAATACTCTAGTTCACTGTATGTATTTGTTCATGTTTTATCAAGGGATAAGTCTGAAACACGGCATATTAAATAATTATATCATGGCTACAGGAACGTTACATTAAACATGGTTCTGTGTAAACATTTTCTTTCTTTCTCATACAACGATTGTATGAACTTTTTGCGTGTTTTAACATAAACAGTAAGTTAGCATTTGCAGTAACTTTGCATTTACAAATAACAGCGTAGGCCTATATAAAAAAATATGAGACATCTACAAAAAAACATACCTTTCTGAAGCGTCCTGTAACAGCCGTTCGTGCGCAAGTTCTGTTTGACTCCTCCGCTAATATTCTCTAAATCTGATTCGGGCTGAAATTGATAAGGCAATATTGACGCCTGTGTTTACATTACACCGGTGCGCAACTACTGTTATGGTAACGGCTTGACGCTTCCGGACAGCGTGAACTAGGCGCTTAGCGAATCACAACACACTGGGCCAAGCTGACCAATCAGAGCCCGTCGTGTATTACTGAGGGAGAGGCTTCTTATAATTTTTTTTTTTTTTTTTAAAAGAAGCATGAACACATGTTAGACTGCATCACATAAACATAATCAAGACTTCGAAAAAAGCTGATCAACTCTTTAACAACTGCTGAACACTATATTTTGCAAGTCCTGAAGGCTTATAATGCTATTTTGAACCAATAATAGGATCAAAAAGCAGTTGAAGGAAAATGAGCAGTTAGTTCTTAGTTATCTGACTCCAATATAAATAATCTGATCAATTTAAAGTTATTTATGTTCCAGTATCTAGATTGTACATTAGGATATCTTAAGTTTAGCACAATTCTGTTCAGTTTATAAGCTGTCAGATGAGACAAAACATGTTAGAAACCACTAGATCAGTAGTATGTAGTGTGCATAAGTGTGTGTGTGTGTGTCCTGTGAAGCAAATGGCACAGATGTGTGTAGAGGTGTAAGAGACACATCAGTCCTCAATCTGCATAATGACGATTCCCTGCATAATTGTAGGCTACAGTAAAATAACGTACAGTACAGACATTATTTTAATTTCATAATGTCATAATGTCATAAAAGAACAATATTAATGCAGATTAATGTGTGAATGAAACACAGGTTTTAATTTACCCACAATAACATAGAATAGGGATTAAATGACACACATTCAGAGACTGAAGGGTTTCAGGTCAATTTTTTTTTTTTTTTAAGAAACCATTTTGCAGAAAAAAATAACAATTACACAAAGTTCAATTTTCACACATAGTTTGTATTTTTTCTTTGCCTCACATGACAAATGACAAAAGATTGAATGAAACCAGACAGGGGAGACTGCTGTTCAAGATTTCACAAACAAAACCAAAAAAAAAAAAGCCATTAGAGTCCTTGATCCACTAATGTCTTAAAGGGGAATTGAAGCAGTCAATCAAGTGTACATGATTTACAAGATGGATTTCTACTATAATCAACAATTATATAAGAAACATGACAAATGTAAACATATAAAAGAAAAAAAAGAAAAAACGTTATATCTTTCGCAGCCAGGGCGCCACCATTGTGCAGTATTCTCACATGTGACGTCACGGGGTTGGTTGGCTTTAATAAACCTGGCTGAATGTAGTAATATCCCGACACCAAACTGTCTACACCACGGAGTTTTGACCACGAACAATGTTAGGTACAGTCATTATTAGCTAACAGCTGTAAGCATGAACTAGCTAACACTAACTTAGTGTTTAGCTAACTTTAGTGAAGTTTATTAGTACCAGACAAAAAGACGACGTCTAAGGTTATATGTTAACAAACTGCACATGGAAACATTGATCGCGATGTCTGCCATCATATTCATGCCATGTAAGTTATCATGTATTAATACATGCATTTGAGCCGATACGGCGTGGGAACCGAGCAGTGGAAAGTTACGTTGTTAAGTCGAACAGCCGGTGGTGGTTTGGGGCGAAGAGCGGGTTGGCTGTTGTAATGCGATGCCCACCATGTCATAGTCCATCTGCTGTATTTAACATATAACGTTAGATGTCGTTAGTTGTTCGCGGTCAAAACTCCGTGGTGTAGACAGTTTGATGTCGGGATATTAATACATTCAGCCAGGTTTATTAAAGCCAACCAACCCTGTGACGTCACATGTTAGAATACTGCACAATGGTGGCGCCCCTGGCCGAGGAAGATATAACGTTTTTTCTTTTATATGTTTACATTTGTCATGTTTCTTATATAATTGTTGATTATAGTGGTAATCCATCTTGCAAATCATGTAAACTTGATTGACTGTTTCATTTCCCCTTTAAAGTTTGTTATTTTTTTCAAACTCAGTTTTTCCTGTTCAATTTCAACTAAAAGAAAAGAAATGTAAAAAAAGAAAAAAAAAGAACCCAAACAAGTGTTTGGTGTATGGGCGTGTGCATGTGTAATGAGCGTGTATGTGTGTGTGGGTGTGTGTTGGCTGCTCCAACACACACCCTACAAATCCAGGGCCGGGGAAAGAGTTTGGAGACTTGGCGTGAGGTTAAAAGATGATGGACATCAAGACTAATACCTGAGGCAGGCGAACCAGGCTGGATTGTGTTGCACCAGTCAGTCGAACCATGCAGAGCTCGATTTCTCCGTCACTTTGGCGATCGCACCCAGTCAGCGCATGCACAGAGATTCCAGCAAAGAATAGCAACGACGGCCTTCAGGTAGCGTGTCCCACTCCGATAACCTACACATTTGTTTTGTTTTTTTCCCACTCTCCCTCTGCCGTTTCTAGCTCTCTTTTATATTCAATTTACTCATTGGTTTCCGCCCATTAGAAAAAGTGAAAAGCTGGTATGGATTTCCTCCATATCGCCACAGTTGCTTAACCAAAAAAAACTGGTACGGTTTACTCCCGGATGACGAGCTACAATGAAACAATGACCCCACCGAATGACGTCAGACCGTAGTTCCTCCGGCACAAACAATCGACTCGGTGGGCAACCGGGCAGAGGCGTTACCCCTTTAAAGGCCGTGTTGATCCTCGACTCAATCTGCCATGTGAGTGTGGAGTCAATGAGTCTCTTAGATAAAATGCACTCGAGAGTGGACAGGCATTTGGAGTGATCAAAAATATGAGGCAAGGCATTGGGTTTGATGTTTTTGGAACCTGGACATATGAAAGAACAAAATCAGGAGTTGAGTCTTTTGGCGGATCTGATATATTCCAAGTTATTGTGATCGTTCCAAACGATAAAAGGTACCCCTGACCCTTCTAACCAATGGTGCCACTCCTCCAACGCTAACTTGACTGCCAACAACTCTGTTACCAATGTCATAGTTACGTTAGACGGATGATAGATGATGGAACAAAAACGGGCAAGGATGCATCTTGTCTTCTGTGGAAGAGCGCTGGGAAAGAACCGCACCTACGCCCACCTCTGACCTCCACCACGACCTGACGTGACGGATCAGGGGCTATCAAAATGGGAGCCGAAACAAAGCAGTCACAGCTGCCAAAAAAAGACAAAAGATATAATAAGAGTTAAGAGCCCAACTAATGGAAGCACTAATCACTGTTATGGTGACTTCAAATGAAACACATTAGAGTTAAACCTCTGTTAATTCTCAATAAAACTTTTGTAGACGTCTGGCAGAAATAAAGTCAGTCTGGTTAGTAATAAGGGAAGCTGGTAATGCTGTTTGTGGAGTTGTTTAATCCTCCTCTGCTGAGATCTTCACAGATTTAATGTCTTCTTTTCTCTTCAGTTGATTTCATCTAAGACTGTGGCTGAAGTCAGTTGTAGTTCTTGTGTTTCTGCTCGTCTCTTTTTCTGTTTTCTTCTATTCTTCAGTGATTCTGCTTGTTAACAGGCTTATTAAGGCTCAGATGACTCCATATTTAATATACACAGACTTTGTGTCTCAGATAAGGTCCAGTTCTGGTTTATTTCTTTGCTCTTGGCTGACATGTGGCATTGCTATAGCCTGCTTGTGGCCCAGATCTGGCAAACAGGAGCGGGCCACCCAAGGGCCGTCATTCTCTGCTGTATGTGGGCCATATCCGCATTCCACAAGTGCCAGATGTGGGCCGGATCTGGGCCGAAACAATGTTGCTATCTGGGAAGGAGCCGCTTAGTTCGCTTATAGAGAGAGCCGGCACTGTTCTAGAAACATTATTATCCAAATTATTTTGCTTTTTAGAATGCACATCAGCTTTCCTTTCCCTTATGACTGTATTCACCTTTAAATGTGTTTAATAATTGTTGATTTTCAAAGTACTGAACTGAGAGTATGAAGGTAATATGATGCTGTAAAGAATTGCATGCACAGGGTAAGATTTGTGAAAGTGTACACAAGTTTTGCAAGCATAAATTAAATTTGGATGAGAGAAGATCACGCCACAAACGCGACCAGTCCGTTTTTTTGCAGTTTCTGACTGTTGTTTTTCGGTCGCAAATTGCTGTTCACAGGCCTGCAATGCTTTTGGACGTACTGTATTTGTGCGGCAAACGTGAAAAAAAGAAAAGTCAGACGAATACAGATCCTATTTATTTTGCGCCAGCATGAAGCTGCAGCTTCACAATACATGCATTACACTTATGAATAACGGTAAAATGCTGCAAATATTTTTTTCTTACACTTGAAAGGTGATTTACACCTTTACAAATCTTCTCTTGTGCATACGATTCTTTATGGCATCATATTACCTTCTGATGAGAACCATCCAAAACATTCTAACCCAAGGACAAATGTATTTAAAACGTTTGTTTGACCTGTTCAATTCTCAATGCACCACGTATGCAAATTCCTGGACAATGCATCTTTAATTTGGACAAAATCAAACAGGTAATTTTCTCCAAGTAGAGATTCTGTTGAATAAATGTGTTTGTGCTGCAGAAAATCCCTAAATGTTGTTGTCTTAGGTAGGTAGGATTTTATAAAAATTTTTTTCCAAATTTGTTTAAACTTTCTATATATATCAATACATAATTAAAATATAAGTACTCTGAAAAAAAGAGTATAAAAATCAAGTGACTCTAGACCGTTTAATCTGCATTAAACACAGCTCATTATTTCCATTCGGGACGAAACAAAGGATTGGCTTAGGCAACTGTCACTCTCTTTCGCAACCATGGCAACCACCCTTTTGCCACGGGATCTGCCCACTTGTGCACGCACGTTTGATTTGAGGAATTCAAGAGGCACGGAACCTAGGAATAGCAAAACAATGGCAGAGAAAGAGCAATCAAAATTCACATTACCGGCATGCAGTTAGCGAAGGCAAACAAGGCAAAAAAAAAAGAAGACAGTACAAGAAAAGGTAATGAACAAAAAGTCTTTGGATAAACAAAGAAATAAAATGTGTGTCAATATCGGTGTGGCTTTCCAGCGACCACCCCGTCCTCGGCCTCTACTTCCTCGGACCCTAGTTGCACGCCACGGCCTCTTGCACGACCTCCTCTGCTTCGCCCTAAAATTATTTTTATTTTATCATATGTCATTTTACAAAAGGACATTTTACAAACCTACATTTTGCGCATGTGCTCCTGCACGCACTTTTCCAGTCACAACACAGCAATCAAAGGAGGACGCGCTGAACTGTAATGCTGTTCTCTTCCTTCATAACCCATAGTGAGAAGGTTTGAGTTGCAGAGGAATTTGTGACTGTTTCACCTGTTCAACCACAAAGTTTCGTAATTAGTAAGTCCGTGCTTTTTCTCTTTTTGTTCTTATGTGCTGAAGGGCCGCTGTGCCTTGGTGAAACGGTGTCTGTATGTGAAGAGCTCTTTTCCAAAACGCCATAAACCTAAAAAGCTGCCTCAAATATCCACCAAAAGTAATTATTATGAATATGTAAAATATTGCAATAAGACATTTTAATTGTTTATTAATTTCTGTGTCGGCTGCAAAGATGAAGTTGACGATAGGCTATTGACTCGCGATCTTCGCAGTAGTGAACGTACCGGAGAAATGCACATTTATTAGGCTACATAGTTTTATTTTCTTTTGGATGGTTTTGTTTAGAACCAGATTTCTGTAAATATATTTCACATTTTTTAGGCCTGTGAGGCGAGGCTACGGTTCGGTTCACGATGATATAATCTCCAGTTCAAGGACCTTATGTTGTGTAGCCTATATTTACTTTAATGTTGGCCTATTTAATCCAGGAAATTGGTTAATGAAAAAAATATTAAAATTAAGATACAATTAATACAAAACGAAATTTGTTTTAAAGAAAGGCTTTGTACTTTCTGTTTTGAGGGCTCTGTGAAAGTTTGAAAGTCTTAGTGCCGCTTTCAGAGCGCTCGCGTCCATAATGGAGAACTGTCACGTAATATTGTTTTTTCCTCATAAATGCAAACACGAAAAATAAAAGACAAAAGACTTTTTTAAAAAGACCATTTTAAAAACCATACATTTTTGAAAAAAAGAAGAAGATGGATTTATAGCGTTTTGGGGAAAAAATGGATGGATTTATACCGTTTTGAAAATATTTTTTTTTACTTTGAATTGATCATCAACAATATTGTTGTTTGATTTAATAATCACTTGCAAGAAGTCCCCCTCCTTGAACTGCCACCTTACCGTGGTGGAGGGGTTTGAGTACCCGAATGACCCTAGGAGCTATGTTGTCTGGGTGCCCCTGGTAGGGTCTCCCAAGACAAACAGGTCCTAGGCGACGGGTCAGACTAAGAGCGGTTCAAAAACCCTTATGATGCCAAACAAAACGAGGACCGTGACGTCGCCCGGTATGGCGCAGCCGGGGCCCCACCCTGGAGCCAGGCCTGGGGTTGGGGCTCGTATGCGAGCGCCTGGTGGTCGGGCCTCCCCCCATGGGGTCCGGCCGGGCTCAGCCCGAAGGAGCGACGTGGGGCCACCCTCCCGTGGACCCACCACCTGCAGGAGGGACCGTAAGGGGCCGGTGCTAAGTGGATCGGGCGGCAGTCGAAGGCGGGGGCCTAGACAACCCGATCCCTGGACGCGGAATCTAGCTCTAGGGACATGGAATGTCACCTCTCTGGCGGGGAAGGAGCCTGAGGTTGTGCGTGAGGCTCAGAGATTCCGACTAGAGATAGTTGGGATCACCTCTACGCACGGCTTGGGCTCTGGAACCACACTCCTCAAGAGAGGATGGACTCATCACCACTCTGGAGTTGCCCATGGTGAGAGGCGGCGGGCTGGTGTGGGTTTGCTTATAGCCCCCCAGCTCAGCCGCCATGTGTTGGAGTTCACCCCGGTGAACGAGAGGGTCGCTTACCTACGCCTTCGGGTCGGGGATAGGTCTCTCACTGTCGTTTGTGCTTACGGGTTGAACGGCAGTGCAGAGTACCCGGCCTTCTTGGAGTCTCTGGGAGGGGTGCTGGAAAGTGCTCCGACTGGGGACTCCGTCGTTCTACTGGGGGACTTCAACGCCCACGTGGGCAGTGACAGTGACACCTGGAGGGGCGTGATTGGGAGGAACGGCCCCCCTGATCTGAACCCGAGTGGTGTTCTGTTATTGGACTTCGGTGCTAGTTACAGCTTGTCCATAACGAACACCATGTTCAAGCATAAGGGTGTCCATCAGTGCACATGGCACCAGGACACCCTAGGCCGGAGGTCGATGATCGACTTTGTGGTCGTTTCATCCGACCTTCGGCTGTATGTCTTGGACACTCGGGTGAAGAGAGGGGCGGAGCTGTCAACTGATCACCACCTGGTGGTGAGTTGGATCCGATGGCGGGGGAGGAAGCTGGACAGACTCGGCAGACCCAAACGTACTGTGAGGGTCTGTTGGGAACGTTTGGCCGAATCTCCTGTCAGAGAGATCTTCAACTCCCACCTCCGGCAGAGCTTCGACCAGATCCCGAGGGAGTCTGGAGATATTGAGTCCGAGTGGACCATGTTCTCCACCTCCATTGTCAACGCGCCAACTCGGAGCTGTGGCCGTAAGGTCTCCGGTGCCTGTCGAGGCGGCAATCCCCGAACCCGGTGGTGGACACCGGAAGTAAGGGATGCCGTCAAGCTGAAGAAGGAGTCCTATCGGGCCTGGCTGGCTTGTGGGACTCCTGAGGCAGCTGATGGGTAGCGACGGGCCAAGCGGACTGCAGCCCGGGTGGTTGCGGAGGCAAAAACTCGGGCCTGGGAGGAGTTCGGTGAGGCCATGGAGAAGGACTATCGGTCGGCCTCGAAGAGATTCTGGCAAACCTTCCGGCGCCTCAGCAGGGGGAAGCAGTGCCCTACCAACGCTGTTTACAGTGGAGGTGGGCAGCTGTTGACCTCGACTGGGGATATCACCGGACGGTGGAAGGAATACTTCGAGGATCTCCTCAATCCCGCCGTCACGTCTTCCATTGAGGAAGCAGAGGCTGAGGGCTCGGAGGCGGACTCGTCCATCACCCAAGCTGAAGTCACCGAGGTAGTCAAGAAACTCCTCGGTGGCAAGGCACCGGGGGTGGATGAGATCCGCCCTGAGTACCTCAAGTCTCTGGATGTTGTGGGGCTGTCTTGGCTGACACGCCTCAGCACCATCGCGTGGCGGTCTGGGACAGTACCTTTGGACTGGCAGACCGGGGTGGTGGTCCCTCTTTTTAAGAAGGTGGACCACACTTCTCAGCCTCCCTGGGAAAGTCTATGCCAGGGTACTGGAGAGGAGAATCCGGCCGATAGTAGAACCTCGGATTCAGGAGGAACAGTGTGGTTTTCGTCCTGGTCGTGGAACACTGGACCAGCTCTATACCCTCTACAGGGTGCTGGAGGGCTCATGGGAGTATGCCCAACCAATCCACATGTGCTTTGTGGATTTGGAGAAGGCATTCGACTGTGTCCCTCGCGGCGGCCTGTGGAGGGTGCTGCGGGAGTATGGGGTCCGGGGCCCTTTGCTAAGGGCTATCTGGTCCCTGTACGACCGGAGCAGGAGCTTGGTTTGTATTGCCAGCAGTAAGTCAGACTTGTTCCCGGTGCGTGTTGGACTCCGGCAGGGCTGCCCTTTGTCGCCGGTTCTGTTCATAATTTTTATGGACAGAATTTCTAGGCGCAGCCAGGGGCCGGAGGGGGTCAGGTTTGGGGACCACACGATTTCATCTCTGCTCTTTGCGGATGATGTTGTCGTGTTGGCCTCATCAAACCAGGTCCTCCAGCATGCACTGGGACGGTTTGCAGCCGAGTGTGAAGCGGCTGGGATGAAAATCAGCACCTCCAAATCCGAGGCCATGGTTCTCAGTCGGAAAAGGGTGGTTTGCCCGCTTCAGGTTGGTGGAGAGCTCCTGCCTCAAGTGGAGGAGTTCAGGTATCTTGGGGTCTTGTTCACGAGTGAGGGAAGGATGGAACGGGAGATTGACAGGCGGATCGGTGCAGCTTCTGCAGTAATGCGGTCCCTGTACCGGTCTGTCGTGGTGAAGAAGGAGCTGAGCCGCAAGGCGAAGCTCTCGATTTACCAGTCAATCTACGTTCCTACTCTCACCTATGGTCATGAGCTGTGGGTCATGACCGAAAGGACAAGATCCCGGATACAAGCGGCCGAAATGAGCTTTCTCCGCAGGGTGGCTGGGCGATCCCTTAGAGATAGGGTGAGAAGCTCGGTCACTCGGGAGGAACTCAGAGTAGAGCCGCTGCTCCTCCACATCGAGAGGGGTCAGTTGAGGTGGCTCGGGCATCTTTTCCGGATGCCTCCTGGACGCCTTCCCGGGAAGGTGTTCCGGGCATGTCCCACCGGGAGGAGACCCCGGGGAAGACCTAGGACACGCTGGAGAGACTATGTCTCCCGGCTGGCCTGGGAACGCCTCGGTGTCCCCCCGGAAGAGCTGGAGGAAGTGTCTAGGGAGAGGGAAGTCTGGGCATCCCTGCTTAGACTGCTGCCCCCGCGACCCGGGCCCGGATAAGCGGTAGAAGATGGATGGATGGATGGATGTTGCAAGAAGTGCCTAGTTAAGTTTTTTTTTTTTTTTTTTGTAAGTGGAAAAAGTAGGGGCTGCCACAGATTCTGTTTAGTTAGCTTCTTTATTGTTTTTTCTATAGACTACAATAATATAGGTCAAATGCAGCAAGTTAAAAGACCAACTGGACCTTCTTTGCCAGTTTGCACACATTTCTTTGAAGGATGGCAAAAATATCGCCTGAATATCGATATCGAGATAAAAAATTACGAGATATTCATTTTTGTCAATATCTCCCACCCCTACATGCAGAACACCATATGTTATGAATCTTACACGAAATTCATCTTCATCACAATGTAACTGATGGTAATGGAAAAACCTGTTTTTAGCTTATATAACTAGCTCGTTAGCGAATCAAAAAATATATATTTTAAATTTATATATTATATATTTATATTTATATATATATATATATATATATATATATATATTAGGGCTGTCAAAGTTAGCGCGTTAATAACGCGTTAACGCAAAATCATATTAACGGCACTAATTTTTTTAACGGTCGATTAACGCAGCGCGTATTTTCTGTTTGACCCATGGCCCAACCACTAGTTGGAGAAACGGAGATACACAGTGTTGCCAACTTAGCGACAATGCAGACCCCTTTAGCGATTTTTTCCCTTCAACAAAGCGCGCAAACCTTATTTAGTTTCTGAGAACCGGTACCGCGTCCGCCGGTACTGCTCTCTCAGCACGCGCGCGCTCCTCCCTCTCTCTCTTTCTCTGCGTCTCGCGTGGAGGAGCAGCGCTTTAATTCAGTTAAACACAGATGTTGCTTCACTAATTTGACAAGTATAGCCGAAATCAGAGCACGGATATTATCTTTATCTTATGTGTATTTGATTTCACCAGACGACGGCTCGATTATCAGAATCTTTGTGCAGATTAACTTAACATCTTGGAAGGGAGAGCTGTTTATGTTTATTGGGTCGCGTTTCAGTCACCATTTCAAATTCATTCCGTTGTTTGACAACAGAAACAGTAAAATATACCAATGAAAACAGTTTTATTCAGAATTTAGCTTCATCAAAATGGGCGCAGAGAGAGACAAACTACAATGTAGCCTAATAATAAATCCTAAATGTACATTTAGCATTTTCAGAAGAGCTGCCCTGCATGCAAAAATCTAAACATGTTTGTGTTAGTAAATTGCTCAGTGCAAAGAAAGAGAAGTAATGGAAACCTGGCATTTCGTTGTTCTTTCTACATGTGTCTAATAGACATGAACAAGTTCTTTGAAAAACATCTATGACCTTTGAAACATGTCTCGTCTTCATGCTCTATATTGACTATGTCTATGGTTTCAGTAATAAACATACATTTGCATAAAGCATCTACAGTATATTTATCCATGCCCATGTTGATTTAGAGTATTACAAACTTGAAAAGTATTCATTTAAAGTACATTTAGAACAAATTAAAAAAAGTGTGATTAAATGCGATTAATCGCGAGTTAACTCATGCAATCATGCGATTAATCGCGATTAAAAATTTTAATCGACTGACAGCCCTAATATATATATATATATATATATATATATATATATAAAAATTTAAACTTTACCAATATCAATATGCTAGCTTGATAGTGAGTACTAAAATACATCTTATTTGTTTATATTCATAAGCAATTAGCATTCGATTTTTTTATTACATGTGATTCTGACATGTCACTACATGCACTGTGCTCCTTCCTCTCCGCTCGTCTAAGGTAAATAATGTGTCTTCAACGTCGCGCGTTCATGTGTTTTGGGGGCGTGGCTTTGGAAAGAGCCCAGAAGGGAGAGGGTGGAGTGAATGGAAATAATGAGCTGTCTTTAAAACAGTCGTGAGAGGTCTACAGACACTCGATTTTTATACTTTCTTTTTCAGAGTACTTACATTTTAATTATGTATTGATGTATAAATAAAGTTTAAACAAATTTGGAAAATAAGTTTTTTAGACAAATCCTACCTACCCTACCCTTTAAAGGTGCATTAAGCCACTTTCTGAGTTTTTGCAGAACTATGCCACCTCTGGCGGCAAGCGAAACTGCAGCCAGAGATGTGCACGCGTCGCTCATGGACCACACGCACGCTTGCACGAGCACGAGCTATTCATAACCAAAGGAGCATCAGCCGCAAATCTTTTGTTTACAATCATAATGTCTTCAGAGGTAAGAAAGTTATAAATCTGCAAGTCATTTTAAATATGTGAAAGGAAAGGCAATTGAGTAAATTACACACTTATGTGTGAGGGAAAAACGGGGGTAGTAGAAAACTACTATTTCCATCTATCTCCATGTTGAACTGTGTTATGTGTTTACTGTATCCACTTATGATTGTATTATTATGGAAACACGTTCATGAACAATATAAGTTGTTACTTTGTAAAAGCTCAAAGCTACACAGTCGGTCAAAAAAGTACACTCAATTGTCTCAAGGTAATAAACAATTAAATGGCACTATGACGTTACCATAAAAGCCAAACAGGCTAATCCGCCGAAGATTTGCGGGGGTTTAGCCTGTTTTATTGATCTGCTAAGTAGCATATTCCAATAGCAATACATCCTAATTAAGCAGTAATTTGCTCAAAATTTGTGTCTAATTATCTATATCAGCCTTCCCTATGTTTACTCTCGTCTTATTCCGACGCCTGTCTGAGTCCAATTTGGCCCTTTTGGTTGCACTAGACAAAAGTTTTCTTTATTTTATCTTACGTGGAGTTTGCGTTGGTGTTTGAAATGAACTACAAGCAGGTCTCTTACAATCCATCTTCTACGGAGAATGCCGGCGAATACACAAACCTGCCAGACATAGCTATGTGAGCGTGCCGTGAGCATGACGTCACGCCCAGTCTAAAATTCCGGCCCGAATCCCTCTTATTTATTTTACTTTACAGGTTTATAGAGACAATCTCAGTGATCAGAGAAGGGCTCATTCAGCCCATCAGGCAATTGTTTAAGCATGTATGGGTTAGAAAACGGGTATTTTTAACATGAAAAGTTGCTTAATGCACCTTGAAAAAAATATTGCTAGGAGGAAACATGAAATTAGCCTGTTTAATGGTATCATAGATTATAATATAAATTATTTTATATTTAAGTACATCTAGTCATTAAAAGTACAAAATCTTCCCAACTAGAGTCCCCCAGTGAATCTCAGCCATTTCCAGCTCTGGATCTAACAGATCTTCATGTGTATCTTCAGCTGACTTTTAATTGAGAAACTCTTCCCACACTGATCACACATGTGCGGTTTCTCTCTACTGTGGATCTTCTCATGTGTTTTGAGAGTTGATAACTGATTGAATCTCTTGTCACAGTGTGAACACTTGTAAGGTTTTTCTCCAGTGTGGATCCTCTCATGTGTTTTCAGATTTGCTAAAAGACTGAATCTCTTGTCACAGTGTGAAGACTTGTAAGGGTTTTCTCCAGTGTGGATCTTCTCATGTGTTTTCAGAGTTGATGACTGACTGAATCTCTTGTGACAGTGTGAACACATGTAAGGTTTTTCTCCAGTGTGAATTCTCTCGTGCCGTTTTAAACAGTTCACTGTAATAAACGTCTTCTCACACTCCAAGCACATGAACTCTCTCACACCAGTATGAGTTTTCTGATGTGTTTGTAAATATTGCAGCAGTGAAAAACTCTTTCCACACTCAGAACATGAATGAGGCTTCTCCTTTGTATGAACTGTCAGGTGTGCCTTCAGGTTTGATGACCCAATAAATGTTTTGTCGCACTGATCACATGTGAACGGCTTCTCTCCGGTGTGAACTCTCATGTGAATCTCAAGACTTTGTTTGGTTGTCAAACTCTTTCCACACTGATCACATGAGAACGTCTTCTCTCCGGTGTGAACTCTCATGTGAACATTAAGATTTGCTAATTGACTGAAACTCTTTCCACACTGATCACATGAGAACGTCTTCTCTCCGGTGTGAACTCTCATGTGAACATTAAGATTTGCTAATTGACTGAAACTCTTTCCACACTGATCACATGAGAACGTCTTCTCTCCGGTGTGAACTCTCATGTGAACATTACGATTTGCTAATTGACTGAAACTCTTTCCACATTGATCACATGAGAACGGCTTCTCTCCAGTGTGAACTGTCATGTGACGCTCAAGACTTTGTTTGGTTGTGAAACTCTTTCCACACTGAGTGCAGGTGAAAGATTTCTTGGCTCTTCTTTTGTTTATAAATTTATTTTTAGTCTTTAAATGACTCAAAGGTTTTTCTCCAGGTTGGACATGATGTTCCTCCTCCACTTCACTCAGTTCTTCACTCTCCTCCTTCACTTCACTCAGTTCTTCTCTCTCCTCCTTCACTTCACTCAGTTCTTCACTCTCCTCCTTCACTTCACTCAGTTCTTCACTCTCTTCCTTCACTTCACACAGTTCTTCACTCTCCTCCTTCACTTCGCTCAGTTCTTCACTCTCCTCCTTCACTTCACTCAGTTCTTCACTCTCCTCCTTCACTTCACTCAGTTCTTCACTCTCTTCCTTTACTTCCATCAGGTCTGAAATGAGAGAAAAAATAATAATAATTTAATTTTTAGAACATGAAAATTCCACAAGAGAAAAATGAAGTAAAAGGAAATAAAAATGAGCCCTAAAATATTGTAATCGTTTAGACTAACTTTAATAAATTATTTACATTTAATAATTAGATCATTGACACATAATAATATTAACATAAAAAGATTATATGTATATGTATATATATATATATATATATATATATATATATATATGACATGGCCATAATACTGACAATAACTTTTAGATTGATATTCCTTTTACATACTGATGAGCTTTTTATTAAGTCAACTTAAGCCAACTTACTGAAATGCTATTTCACTATCTATCTATCTATCTATCTATCTATCTATCTATCTATCTATCTATCTATCTATCTATCTATCTATCTATCTATCTATCTAACATTCTAGCTTTTAAAACTACAAACTAAAACTCTTAGCTATTTCAAACGTAAAAGCCTTTCTCAAGCAACTTTTTTTAACCTAGTTAGTATTTGTTATTTAGTTTATCTGATTGCTTTTGTAGTTGTTTAAAAAAAAAAAAAATTTTACAAAAAGAGTGTGACATCAATTCATGACCATTGCAGAAATTTGCTTGCTGTCTAGACTGACTAAAATTAGAGTTTGCTTAAGTTATGATTACAATCCTGTCAGCCATTCTGGAAAGTTAATTTACTTGATACAGTTTAATATTTATTGCATAAAAAACAATGTTGTAAACTATTTTGAGAAATGTCAGACATTTTGTTAACATGGTTGCAAAAAATTGTGAACCAGAGCTAAAATTACACTTAGTTTGACCTGATGTTGACAATCAATTAGAACGTTTCTCAATCCTCTCTTTACTGAACATTTGTTTAAAATTAAGTACCTATTTCATAGTGTAACTGTTAATCTAAATGTGATGAAGTGCTTGAATGTTTCTAACACGAATGTTCTTCAGCATCATGATTGAATGAAGAATAAACACTAACCTCTTTGTTCTTCAGTATCTTCAGTGTGTTTCATTCTGCAGGGTTCTGGATCACTCATGTTCTCACTGTCCTCTTTAATAAACTCAGTCTTTACAGATATCATCTCTTCCTGATGCATTGCTGCTCGTCTTCACTTGAAGCTGATGGGAATACTCCAGCATTTATTGGAGAATTACAGTGGGAGGAGCTTCACTGATGATGTGATTGCTGTGGGAGGAGCTGATCTGCAAAAACCAAAGTTATCAGTTACTGAGTTTTTTTTAATACTAAATGACATTTAAGCATTTATGTCTATACCCACGTTTCCATTACCCTTCAAATTGCGCAAATTGAAATTGCGAATTGAAAATACGCTCAATGGAAACATGTAAATTTTGCAAAAACTCCCATTTATCGCAAAAAACTTTTTACGCTTGCATGAGGTGGTTTTTTAGGCAATTCGAAAAAGAAATAGGCCTATTTCGCAAAACTGCAATAGAAACAGTTTTTGCGCATTTACAGTCACCTGACTTAGAAGGCGCGGTGTGTTTGGACAGAATACGAGACGGAGTTCTTTATTAAATTCATAAAAGACAAAAGAATGACAGAAATACTGGATTCTAAACCTCAAAGAAATGCCACAATCATAATAATGTCTAGTGCGGTATGTGGCTGTGATATATAAACTTACCAACGTCCGTTGCCATGATTTTTGGAATGACTTATAGCAAGAGGAAAAAATTACGTTTTAGTCGCATAACACCGGTTAATGGAAACGCCGTCATTTCGCAATAGTTTTTTATCGGTATTTAGAGAAAAAAATAAAATAAAAAAAATAAAATAAAAATATATTAAAAAAAAATCGCAAAAGTTTTGCACGAATCTTTAAAGGCAGGGTAGGTAGGAATGGTCTAAAAAACTTATTTTTCAAATTTGTTTAAACTTTATGTACATATCAATACATAATTAAAATGTAAGTACTCTGAAAAAGAAAGTATAAAAATCGAGTGTCTGTAGACCTCTCACGACTGTTTTAAAGACAGTTCATTATTTCCATTCACTCCACCCCCTCCCTTCTGGGCTCCTTCCAAAGCCACGCCCCCAAAACACATGAACGCGCGACTCCAACCGCTGAGCTGAAGAGCATTATTTACCTGAGACAAGCAGAGAGTAAGGAGCACAGTGCACGTAGTGACATCATGTCAGAATCACATGTAATAAAAAATCTAACGCTAATTGCTTATGAATATAAACAAATAAGATGTATTTTAGTACTCACTATCAAGCTAGCATATTGATATTGGTAAATTTAAAATATATATTTTTTGATTCGCTAACGAGCTAGTTATATAAGCTAAAAACAGGTTGCATTGATACACTTTTTTACATTACCATCAGTTACATTGTGATGAAGATGAATTTCGTGTAAGATTCATAACATATATGGTGTTCTGCATGTAGGGGTGGGAGATATTGACAAAAATGAATATCTCGATATTTTTTTCCAATATCTAGATATCGATATTCAGGCGATATTTTTGCCATCCTTCAAAGAAATGTGAGCAAACGGGCAAAGAAGGTCCAGTTGGTCTTTTGACTTGCTGCATTAGACCTATATTATTCTAGGCTATAGAAAAAAACAATAAAGGAGCTAACTAAACAGAATCTGTGGCAGCCCCTACTTTTTCCACTTACAAAACTTAACTAGGCACTTCTTGCAACAGTGATTATTAAATCAAACAACAATATTGTTGATGATCAATTCAAAGTAAAAAAAAAAAAAAAATTTCAAAACGGTATAAATCCATTCATTTTTCCCCCAAAACGCTATAAATCCATCTTTTTTTTTCTTTTTTTTCTAAATTTATGGTTTGTCTTTTTAAAAAAGTTTTTGCCTTTTATTTTTCGTGTTTGCATTTATGAGGAAAAAACAATATTACTTGACAGTTCTCCATTATGGACGCGAGCGCTCTGAAAGCTGCACTAAGACTTTCAAACTTTAACAGAGATCTCAAAACAGAAAGCACAAAGCCTTTCTTTAAAACGAATTTCGTTTTGGATTAATTGTATCTTAATTTTAATTTTTTTTTTTTCATTAATTCATTAATATTTTCATTCCTGGATTAAATACATAAAGTAAATATAGGCTATCAATCACAACATAAGGTGCTTGAACTGGAGATTATATCATCGTGAACCGAACCGTAGCCTCGCCTCACAGGCCTAAAAAATGTGGAATATATTTACAGAAATCTGGTTCTAAACAAAACCATCCAAAACAAAATAAAACAATGTAGCCTAATAAATGTGCATTTCTCCGGTGCATGCGTTCACTAGCCTACTGCGAAGATCGCGAGTCAAATATCGTCAACTTCATCTTTGCAGCCGACACAGAAATTAATAAACAATTAAAATGTCTTATTGCAATATTTTACACATTCATAATCATTACTTTTGCTGGTTCTTTGAGGCAGCTTTTTAGGTTTATGGCGTTTTGGAAAAGAGCTCTTCACGTACAAACACCGTTTCACCAAGGCACAGCAGCCCTTCAGCACATAAGAACAAAAAGAGAAAAAGCACGGACTTACTAATTACGAAACTTTGATGTGGTTGAACAGGTGAAACAGTCACAAATTCCTTTGCAACTCAAACCTTCTCACGAGTTATGAAGAAAGAGAACAGCATTTCAGTTTTCAGCGCGTCCTCCTTTGATTGCTGTGTTGTGACTGGAAAAGTGCATGCAGGAGCACATGCGCAAAATGTAGGTTTGTAAAATGTCCTTTTGTAAAATAAAAATAATTTTAGGGCGAAGCAGAGGAGGTCGTGCAAGAGGCCGTGGCGTGCAACTAGGGTCCGAGGAAGTAGAGGCCGAGGACGGGGTGGTCGCTGGAAAGCCACGCCGATATTGACACGCGTTTTATTTCTTTGTTTATCCAAAGACTTTTTGTTCATTACCTTTTCTTGTACTGTCTTCTTTTTTTGCCTTGTTTGCCTTCACTAACTGCATGCCGGCATAGGCGCCGATACCGTGGGTGCTCCGGGGCTCGAGCACCCACGGAAAATACCGAGCACCCACGGAAAATACCGAGCACCCACGTGTGCCAAACTGCCAGTTACATTCATTTAAAATTAAACATTGCAGTTGGTGCTATGTGAAGCGTCTGTCACACTGTGATTGGTTATGTCGCTGTCAGTCGCCTGCTCCATATCCTATCCACCAATCACAGCGTTTCTCGGATGAAAACGCCTCTTTAGTGACCCCGCTCTGTACGCAGAGACACGTACGTTCCTCCTGAAGAATTAACCGCAATGGTGAGTCAACAAATATATTTTTTACTGTGTGGACTTGTGTGACCGAGTCCTGCACGGGTTCAGGTGACCCACAAATTTTGCTCAAACGGGTGCAGGTTGGGTCGGACACGGGGGAAACACGGGTCTAAACACGGGCTTAAAACAATCACGTGCAAACGTAAAACATATATATGCACATTTTTAGCAACACATCTACAAAAATATGCCTGTATTTCAACTTAATAAAATAATTTAAAATCCACATCAGTTTATTTGTGCCCACGCGACACGCCCTCCTACTTTCATACCTACTTTCACTTTTAAAAAGTCATCATAACCGCGCGCGCGACCTGCTTGCAGTCGTCGAGATGGATGCTGAGGAGGTGAAGAAAATAATAGCTAGTGGAGATGGTAAAGTTGTCGAAAAAACTGAAGAAAACAATGTTGTGAAAGGCTTGGTGCATGCATTTTCGGATAGCCGCAAATGTGGAACTTCATCGCTAAGGAAGCACGCAGATAACTGTTACTGTGGTAACAAACCAAGCCGTTCTATCGAACAGTATGTCAAATTTAACACTGTTCAGTATGTGTGGTGTGCAGGGCGTGTTTGAACCCAACATTGTCAGATGTAGGCTAGACGAAATTGCGTGGCAGATATAGTATTGTAGCCGCGTCTGTTCGACTGGTAAAATGTTATAAGGCTACTCAGTTTTGTGGTAATGTTAGCCATGTTCTTCATGTAGCCTACCGGATGAAGTTGTCATTGTGTTAATGGTTGTGTGATAACTTATGTATGATCTGGCAATAAACAATAACATTTTTGTAAGTGTGTCTATAATGTGATAGTATAAACTGATTTTATTTCGGGTCGGGTCGCGGATTTAAATTAGTGCTGCTGTCGGTAAACGGGTCGGATGCAGTTTTAAGAACTGCGGGTTTACAAAATCGGACCCGTGCAGGACTCTGTTGTGTGACATTGATTCTTAATTTCCCACGAAGCTGATCGCGGTTACGTGTCAGTTAAACTTTTCATCTCCAATCCTGTCTGTATTTGTGAGAAGTGGCGCTGTCCTGAGTTGAAAGATAGCCTACTTTACGGCTTTATTATCAAGTAAATAGGTGTGCGTGTTCGTGTCGGCCGCTGTCCATTTCCTAAGGTTCTGAAATGCAAACATTTTTTGACTACTTTTTTTTTTTTTTTTTAAAGGGCGTGCGCCCATGAGCACCCACGGAGGAAAACATAAATCGGCGCCTATGCATGCCGGTAATGTGAATTTTGATTGCTCTTTCTCTGCCATTGTTTTGCTATTCCTAGGTTCCGTGCCTCTCGAATTCCTCACATCAAACGTGCGCGCGCAAGTGGGCAGATCCCGTGGCAAAAGGGTGGTTGCCATGGTTGCGAGAGAGAGTGACAGTCGCCTAAGCCAATCCTTTGATTCGTCCCGAATCGAAATAATGAGCTGTGTTTAATACAGATTAAACGGTCTAGAGTCACTTGATTTTTATACTCTTTTTTTCAGAGTACTTACATTTTAATTATGTATTGATATATATAGAAAGTTTTAACAAATTTGGATCTTTTATTTTTATAAAGTCCTACCTACCCTGCCTTTAATGGAAACGCGGCTCATCTTTCTATATAGAAACCAACAATTACTCTCAGTCTATATTCACACCAATGAAATGAGCTTCAAATGTCAATTTACAGGAGATCTGAAGACATCAGCATAATAAATAAGGTGAAAACAGGAACTATTGTCATGAAATAAAGTGTTTTCAGCAGATCTGTTAATATTGATGAGCCTCAGACTATCAACACTCATTCAACAAGCCATTCAGGATCATCAGCAGATCATCTCACTTTATTCTGTGTGTCTGCTTTTAGAAACACATTATTTGAGTCTGGATACATGATAAAAGCCTATAAAACAGCTCTATTGAAAGATAAGGGTGTCACGATTTCGATTTTAAATCGAAATCGATCAAAATTAATGCTCATTCTCAATTATCAAAT
Organism: Vimba vimba; assembly: GCA_022828995.1. Lineage (NCBI taxonomy): Eukaryota > Metazoa > Chordata > Actinopteri > Cypriniformes > Leuciscidae > Vimba > Vimba vimba. The sequence goes on along the minus strand of CM040817.1, from coordinate 10,808,175 downwards.
CAAAAAATGGAATCGTCGATGCTGCCACGCCCCATATGTAATGTCACCTCGGCTTGCCTGTAATAGGTAAAACTCCTTTTCTCGAGAATATTGAAGCCTTTATTTTAACCCCCTGGGGTCGGCGGTATCGTCAGCGATACCAGCTCGCTTTTTTTATCAATGTAAAAGAGACTCAAAAATACTCTGTTGACTTTGATTTTCCATAGGAGTTTCATACATCAATCGATCCTGTTAAGTGTGTATTTTTTTGTGTATACTCACAATAAAAACAAAGTGTTGTGCTTTTTTTCCAAATAAAGAAAAATAAACACGAAGCGAGTTCTGCCTTCTCTCTGTCAGTTAAGTCCATTCTGAAACACGTCCGAAAATGAACCATAACTCAGCGAATACTCAGTCAAACAGGCATACAGACACACAGGCATGAAGCTTGAATTCTCTTCTTTTAAATTAAGTATTTTATATAGATAACAAATATTCTCAGTTTATGCAATCTGTATGAAAAAAGCGAGATGTCAGTCGTTCTCATCTCAGCTAATTATTTTTAATGTGACCCCGCCCACTGAGAGTGCACGCTATTCAAACGCAAATGACTGAGGCAATCCATGCAAACTGTGAATGCCCACATCAGCTCGAGAAAACACATCAAGTTTATTCAGATCATTGTACTTGTTTACACCGTCTCGCGGCGCTGTGAGGAATAATACTATTGTAATAATAATAATTGAAAATGTACCTCAGAAGTGCTGGTATTTCGAGGAGCAACAGATTCAGCTGAGCTGAGGAATACTGTAGTAAGTTTTTTTTTTCATTCTCAAGTGAATCGCGTTTCTGTGTGTGAATGAATGAACGGCAGCGATGCGCGCTGTTTACCACAACTCACATAAGACGGTTTAAATTTGAATCGCGTTTCTGTGTGTGAATGAATGTTTCGCTTTTAGCAAACTGTATTGCTATAGGCCTACTGAGTAAAAATCGACTGAAATTTGTTGAAATAAAACGTATTTGTATAAGCAACGTATTAAACTGCAAATTAACATTTATATTTCTTATAATAAAAACGAAAGACCTATGTTACAGACATATGAAAGACAACATTTCGTTGATTAGTTTTGGATAGATTATACATTGTTACTGTAAAATATCTGCCACCTCAAATAAGCTTTTGTTTGCCAATTTTTGCTCATATGTTAACATTTATATGCCCTAATATTTCATAAAAACAACATTACAGTCAGGCGAAATATGAAAGACAACATTTTGTTGACTAGATTTGGGTACAGTTTTTACTGTAGAATATACTGCCACATCAAATAAGCTTTTGTTTAGCAACTTCTGCTCATATGTTTTGAATGAATGGCTCATTATGCAAGTCAATACACATAATGGGTGGGACATTGTATTCTCAGGTGTTAACCACTCCTCGTTCACGCCCCCTCGCATATTGGCTTTCCAAGCAAAACCTGTTTTACACAGTTTAAATCAATGTATTGTTTTTTTGTGAACGATAAAACAAGACTAAGAACTTGAAGCGACAACATCCATTAGTCAAAAGTCTTGTGGACACATATATTAAGTATGAGTTTTGTGGTCTTATTTCAGCAACTTTCATTTTTAGTTTTTTTCAATAACCATGCATTAAACATTATTCTCTTAAAGATACAAACATCTACATACATGTTGCTCACATATTATGGTAGCCCTGTTTGTGCTATATAGAGTGAATTTCCTTTACCATTAACATGTTTATAAATAATTGAAAAAAGCACAAATGTCAGGGCATGTCAAAACATCCCAAGGGCCCCAAAAACACCATAGACCCCAGAGGGTTAAAACGCATAGCAGCTGCACAGCGAGAGCATAATAGCTCGTCTGAGCGAGCTGATTGTCTGTGCTGTGGCAACTGCACGAACCTATGGCGAGTTACTAGTGGCGTGCAGTTCAATGAGAGCGCTTGGCACCCTGCTAACCTCGAGCGCGCCAATTTGGACACGGCTAAGGTGTATAAATTCAGAGAAAAATCACCAAAGGACTTTAGGTTTAGATCGACTGAAGCAAAGTACCAGATTTGAGCGAAATAGCATGGCAAGGCAAGGCAACACAATGTTGCCTTATCTCTAAGGGAACCGAGGTTACGCAAGTAACCAAGTACGGTCCCTTACGAAAACGTTCTCTCGTACAGCGTTGCAAACGCTGTGGGAACCCAATTTAAAACGCTGTGCTATTCGCCTGTGACTGCTCTGAGGAGTCCAGGGAGCCCCGGGACTATAATAGGTAATAGGTTATATTGTTTAAGTTTCCAATTGACTGAAGATATAAGTTATTGTTACATTATGTTGTTAATAAACATTTTAAATTTGACAATGTAGTGTGTGGTACATTGCGAACAAAGGTCAGATATTATTATATTGCATAAAAGTCTAAAAATGGCATAGCTTGTGCTTTCAATTTTTTTGTTTAAATCGAGAATCGAATCGAACCGAACCGTGACTTTAGAATTGAAAATGTAATCGAATCGAGGATTTGGAGAATCGTGACACCCAAGACATGGATAAAACATCAATAATACAAAGACAAGCACTAATGACACTCATCTTTAAACACGCAACATAGCCTAACTATGAACTGAAACATGGTTTGATTTGATGATAACTAGGCCTTAGGGGTGTGCGATATGTCGATTTTTGATCGTGGACGATTAAAATGTCTCCACGACCTGCTTTTTAAGAAATATCGTAGTATCGTGCATCTATCAGTAGCTGTTCTGGCGCCTCTGTCAGTCTGTCCTACATAACAACGCGACGTATATTCACATAAAATGTTAACGCAGCGGAACGGGACACTGCAGTTAAAAAAAATTCATAATTTGCATGTGCAATAATTGTTTGTTAAACATTTAATTCGCGTGCTGATGCGCGTTTCTCAGTGCGTATGTTAAGTTATACATGTGAAGCTCACATGCACTAAAAGCCTGTCTATCAGCGCCTGGATACTAGACTAAGTTATATTTCGAGTCTTATTGTGCTAATACTGTCAAATACACAAGGTTTACATAAAGTCGGTTATGTCTAAAGTGAAAGCAAACTTGAGAAAACAGAGAAAATCTGCTTGTCAAATGCATTTATATTAGACGCGTCGCGCGCAGCTCTTAGAGAGACAGTAGCAATAGTAAACACGCTGCCGCTTGTCCTTGAACGGGATAGTTCACTAAAAAATAAATATTCTCATTATTTACGCACTCTAATGTTGTTCCAAACCTGTATTAATTTATATATTTATATATTTTTCTAATATTAAAATTTTGAAGAATGTGGCTCAGTAACTTTTATTTTCAACAGAAGAAACTTATTCAAGTTTAAAACAACTTGAGATAGTAAATTATGACAATTTGAATTTTTAGGAGAGCTATACCTTACCTTTAATGTTAATAAAACAACAAAATGCAAAGAGAAAATCACTCACTGCTCTTGACTGATCACTTTAATAGTAGCTTTAATAAGTATAAATGTATAATTTATACAGTGAAGTCTATGTTTTGTTTTATTTTCATTTTTGTTCATTTAATTACTTTCTTCAATGCTACTGTTAAATACACCTACTGTAGCTAAAAAAAACATAAAGCACTGTTTATTTAATTTGTATATTAAGTTGTGTATGTGTAATGTGTATCTTTGATCTTAATATTTAATAACAAAGAAAATAATGACAAATATTTTTATCTTCGCCCCTGTCTGTCATTCTTTTTTATTTTATATTTTGTTACCTAAGGCTTTGTTTTTAAAATATAGACATTAGTGGCTGTAATGCTCAGTCACAAAATAGTAAAACCAACACAACCAACAACCAAGAATCATGAAAAAATCGTGAATCGTGATTTTTCTGAAAAAAATCATGATATGATATTTTTGCCATATCGCCCACCCCTACTAGGCCTACATTGTATTAAAGTAATTAGATCTCTAACACGTAACAGTTTTTATGTGCAGAAACTGACGATTTATCAAGCGACGAGATACTTCTTGTACGCAAAAAAAATTAAATAAGCAAATAACTAAATAGTTGAATAAAGTCGTTTTTTTGTTTTATTTTTTTCCCGCACAAAAAGTATTCTCGACGCTTGATAAACTTATGGTTGAGCCACTGTAGTCACTTAAACATTGTAGGTATGTGACAAACTGACCTATATACGCACGAGCGCTTTGTTCCTGCGGCTGTGTTCTCAGCAGGTGATCAGCGCCAGGCGTGTTGGTGACTTAGGAAATCTGTCATATCTTTGGTTTGTGAATATCTCTAAAGCCCATATACTAGTGACATAAATTACGTCATCACGTTGATTCTCACGTTCGAATTTCCAAGATGGCTGCCGTAAGAAGAAAGCTATAAGCGAAGCAACATTTCTCTCGTGTTTGGCATCAAAATCCGCTATGAAGGTGAGTATTTTTTTGTTTCAAACTCAAATCTTTTAATAGAATATACATTTAACTTGAATTAGGTGAAGTTTGGGATTGATTGTAACACTTGCATATGTTTTTTTTTACGATCCGCAAGTGACGTTGTTGTCAAAAGCTGAATCGGCCATTCAATCATATTGGCTTCCAAAACTTCTCCCAGTTTTCATCAATCCGTACAGTATTTTTCAAAGTAATCATACAGAACGAAGGTTTAGAATCTCTAGATTACATTATTGGCATGATTTAGTCAAACATATAAATAAATTCCATGGATGGTTATGGATTTGTTTAGGAACAACTGTGCTTCTGGCTGCCTGCTAGGTCATGTGACCCGTTTCTAGCAAGCTGATTGGCCAAATCTTATAAACATTTTAGCCCATGTGTGCTGTATTATTCTGCACAGAGTTGGTAAAATTGAATTATTTTCACAATTAGTGAAATGTCTTTAGTACTTGAAGGCCTCATTGCTGTGTGTTGTAAAAATGAATTTATTTGGCCTACACTGCAAAAAATGCTTTTCTTACTTAGTATTTTTGTTTTGTTTCCAGTCCAAATATCTAAAAATTCTAAAATCAAGAAGCCAGAAGCATTTACTAGATATGTAAAATGACATAAGAAATTCTATTTTGTTTTAAGATAAAAAGAAAGTCATTTAAGTAATTTTTGCTTAAAACAAGCAACATTATCTGCCAATGGGGTAATAAAAAAAAAATCTGAATTCGAATGGAAAACAAGATTATTTTTCTTACCCCATTGGCAGATAATGTTGCTTGTTCTAAGCAAAAATTACTTAAATGACTTTACATTTACATTTACATTTAGTCATTTAGCAGACGCTTTTATCCAAAGCGACTTACAAATTAGGACTAAATTAAGCGAGTCATCATGAAGAGGCAAAAACAACAACAATGCAAGAATTGCTCAAAATACAAAGTTCAGGCATTATTCAGAGTAGCATAAGCCTGATAAGTGATGGTTTCAAAGGGAAAGGAATTATTTTTTTTTTTTTTTTATGAGGTTAAGTGCTCACGGAATAGATAGGTTTTCAGTTGTCTTTTAAATGTTGTCAGGGATTCTGCATTCCGGATGAGGGTGGGGTTCCACCAGCATTGAACTGTGAATGAGAATGTTCTGGAAAGTGATTTTGTGGCTTTCTGTGATGGAACCACGAGACGTCACTCGTTGACCGATCGTAGGCTTCTGGTAGGGATGTAGACTCGTAGGAGTGAGTGAAAGTAGGAGGGAGCTGAGCCTGTGATAGATTTGTAAGCAAGCGTCAATGCCTTGAACTTGATGCGAGCAGCGAGAGGTAGCCAGTGCAGAGAGATGAACAGAGGAGTGACGTGGGCCCTCTTGGGCTCGTTGAAGACAAGACGAGCTGCAGCATTCTGGATCATCTGTAGGGGTTTGATTGCACATGCTGGAAGTCCGGACAGAAGAGCATTACAGTAGTCAAGCCTAGAAATGACCAGGGCCTGGACGAGAAGTTGTGTTGCATGCTCAGTAGGGTTGGGAACCGAGAACCGGTTCTTATCCAGAACCGGTACTGTTTTTGAAAAAATACCGGAACCGTGTGAAATTCCTAGGTTTCGGTTCCGAAAACGGTTCTGGTGGGGGAAGTGCTGGAAGCTTATCCTTTAATAGCGACGTCTCACCTCATATTAAAATAGTAATGAATGCACTGAAAAGCCCTCGCGCTACTCAAATACGTTTTGCGTCAGATATATATATATGAGAGAGATGCACGATTAATCTTCAAAAGATCTCGATTCAAACACCCACGCGATCTTATTCCTAAATACCGGTAACAAAAACCTCACCCCTGAACATTCAAATCTGTTTGCGCTGTTGATGACCCAGAGAGAGCAGTTGTCAATATGAAACGGCTTTACAATCACACAGTATCGATATTTATGTTACAAATGATCATAGAAGTACTGAGATAAAAGTTTATAATTTGAGTATAAACACTGATGTCTACGGTAGAAACCAAAATATTGTAAATCACCTTTTGAAAGTCGCTGCCTTCAGAGTGTATCGATTACATCTGATGCTTCAAAACATTCATAAAGACGCAGTCCGTAACTTCTTTGTGTTCAGAATTTACAAAATGTAAAGAATGAGCGAGTGCATCATGAATGCCTTTTTTTCAAACCGTGTTTTTGTCTTATCCTGAATTACTACGTTAAGCCTGCAATAAGCGTTTATACTCGGACTATACTTTAGACTGGCGGATCGCAGCCGCTGCGGAGTAACGTTAGCCCAGTGCCTGCGTGACTCGTCATAGACATAAATAGAGAGAAGTAGCTCCGGCTACAATGTTCTTCCGCAAGACGCATGCAGTTCTGTTTATTAACTGCTAAAACGCTGAAGTCTTTATGAATCAATCTTTCAAAACAATTTTAAAAATAATCTGTTCTACACACATCTTACATTCAAGCATATTCTACCCCTTCTGAGAGGTATTCTCCACTGCTGAAAATACAATAAGCTAGGAGAGGTCCCAAATTATTCTAGAGAATGCAGACATTTTTATTTTCCTTCAGAAAAAAATATTTTTTTGCAAAAATTGCTTAATAATATGTTGAATTTGTTGACATTACCAGTCTGTAAAACTCATTTGACAAGTATAAGAAATAAACACAAAAAGGATTGAGGATTTTTCACTTACTACTATTTTTTTATTAGTTGTTTTAATATTTTTTATTGAATGGGAAACGGAACCGGAACCGGAATCGTTTGGCGGGACCGGAATCGGAACCGGAACCGGAAAATTTCTTACGATTCCCAACCCTAATGCTCAGTTAGGAAAGGCCTGATCTTCCTGATGTTGTGCAGTGCAAACCTGCATGATCGAGCTGTCTTTGAAATGTGATCTGTGAAGGTCAGCTGGTCATCAAACGTTACTCCAAGATTTCTGACCGACCTTGATGGGGTGATTGATGATGACTCTAGCTGGATGGTGAAGTTGTGCTGTAAAGACGGATTGGCAGGGAGGACGAGAAGCTAAGTCTTTGCCAGGTTGAGCTGCAGGTGATGTTCCTTCATCCATGTGGAGATGTCCGCCAGACAGCTTGAGACTCGTGCAGCTACTGTGGGATCATCTGGTTGAAACGAGAGGAAGAGCTGTGTGTCATCAGCATAGCAGTGGTAGGAGAAGCCGTGTGCCTGTATGATGTGTCCCAGTGATGTGGTGTATATGGAGAAGAGGAGGGGACCAAGAACCGAACCCTGGGGAACCCCTGTGGTCAGTTGATGTGCTCTGGATACCTCGCCTCTCCATGCGACCTTGAAGGACCTACCTGTGAGATAGGACTCAAACCAGTGGAGTGAAGTTCCTGTGATGCCCAGTGATGAGAGGCTGGACAGAAGGATTTGATGATTCACATTGTCGAAGGCAGCAGACAGATCCAGAAGAACGAGGACTGAAGATTTGGAGGCCGCTTTTGCGATCCGGAGGGCTTCTGTGACTGACAGTAATGCAGTCTCTGTTGAATGCCCTTTCTTGAAGCCAGATTGGTTGACATCCAGCTGGTTGTTTAGAGACAAAAAGGATGTTACTTGGTTGAAAACAGCTCTTTCAAGTGTCTTCGCAATGAATGGTAGGAGAGAGATAGGTCTGTAATTCTCTACAAATGATGTGTTTAGCGTTGGTTTTTTAAGCAGTGGAATAACCCGAGCCTGCTTGAATGCTGTGGGGAAGGTGCCAGTATGGAGGGATGAGTTGATGATGTGTGTGAGTGATGGTAGAAGTGTGGGAGAGATGGTCTGGGTTCCTGTGGGTGTGGAGTTGAGAACTGACTGCTGATAGCTGTTGTTTTGTTGGTGAAGAAGTTCGCAAAATCGTCAGCAGTTGAGGAGGCGGGTGGTGGTGGAGGTGGACAGAGGAGAGAGTTGAATGTCTTGAAGAGTGATCGTGTGTTGGAGGAGCTGTTGATCTTGTTGTGGAAGTATAACGATTTTGCAGCATGAACATCAATAGAAAAGGAAGACAGGAGAGATTGATACATTGGTCAGATGCGTCTTTTGATTTGTGCCATTTCCTCTCCGGTGCCCTGAGTTCAGACCGGTGTTCCCGAAGAACCTCAGATAACCAGGGGTTAGAGGGAGTAGCGCGTGCTGGCCTGGAGGAGAGAGGGCATATAATGTCTAGAGAAGAGGTTAGAGTGGAGCATAAGGTATCCGTTGCGGTATTCACATCCAGAGATGAGAATTGTGAGGGTGGGGGAAGAGAAGATGACACGGCAGAGGAAAGATGGGAGGGAGAAAGTGAGCGCAGGTTTCGCCTGAAAGTGACTGGTGGGGGTGTTGGTGGTGCAGGGGTAGAGAGTTGTAGACTGAAAGTAATGAGGAAATGATCTGAAACATGGAGAGGTCTCACCAAGATGTTGTCTGTGATGCAGTTGCGTGTGTAAACCAGGTCCAGTTGGTTGCCTGATTTGTGAGTACCTGTGGTGATGAGTCGTTTGAGATCGAAAGAGGCTAGGAGAGAAGTGAAGTCGGTTGCATGTGGCTTTTCAAGATGGATGTTGAAGTCACCGAACACTAGAAGTGGGGTGCCGTCCTCAGGAAAAGTGGACAGCAGCACATCCAGCTCATCTACAAAGTTACCCAGCTGACCTGGGGGGCGATAAATGACTACAATATGGATCTTAATGGGAGTTGTAAGTGTAATAGCATGATATTCAAATGAGTTGTTGTTGCATAGAGAAGAGAGCGTGGAGAGCTTTCTTTTTTATCTTAAAACAAAATAGAATTTCTTATGTCATTTTACTTCTCTAGTAAATGCTTCTTGATGTAAGAATTTTTAGATATTTGGACTGGAAACAAAAATACTAATTAAAGCTACACTGTGTAACTTTTTTAGTTGATTCTTAGCAAAAAACACTTAGTTCTTTCAAAAATATATGTGCTCATTAATGTATATTTACTTCTTTCAAGTAATAAAGTATTCTCTTAAGTTTATAATCTGCCATTGAAAGTACATACGGGTGAGGGGTTCGAATGCCGGTCGCCATGTTGCCCCTCCATCTTGAAACTACATTAGCCAAAGAGGGACATGCCTGTAAATTCAAGCTTCGCCTTTTGCGTTTTTCACTCAGTGACACCGTGACGAATGCGAGAGGGAGATTACTCGCGAGTGCCGGCAGATTTGAAAGATGTGTGTGTGTGTGTGTGTGTGTGTGTGTGTGTGTGCGTGCGTGCGTACTCACATTTGAAAGAGAATTAAAACGTCAACGCGACAGACAAATCAGCAAGACCATAGTCAATATTGGAGTAACTTTTCCCAGATGGAAAGAGCTCATGAGGAGAAGATTTTAAAACGGACGCCGAGGTTGCCTGCTTTCTTCTCGACAGGTAATTCAGCCTGTTGTAATTCATTTGTGTAAATTCAAAGTTTTATAGGTGCTTGTCTAACCATAGCATGGTTGTGCATAACGCCAGAACGACCTCTAGTATAACTTCATCCTCACGTCAATGGTGAAAAAGTGTTATTCCCCATCAAGGCGGAACTTCGACATTACGGATGTCGTATATGGGAACTCCCTCCTTCTTCACATCTGCTGAAATCTTATAGGCTAACGCCAGCTGACACAGCTGGCCAATTGACGCAAAATATGCAAATACTGGCAAGGCACCTGGCAGTATAAATTGCATAAACGCGCCAATTGCATCAGAATCTCTCATTTCACGCTCAAATCAAGTGTGCTATATCGACTGGAATATAAAATCTACCCTGCCATCGTTGAAGGTGCACCGAAAATACCTCACTGTCTTCAGCATCCGATGGCGACCATGTGCAACCTGTGCGCGGGCCCCATCGTACAGCCCGACACGCACCTTTTTTGTATCGCCTGCATGGGCCTGGCTCACGCCGAGTCAGCGCTCACGGACGACCTCGCGTGCGACCTCTGCGCTGATATGCCCATGAGAGCACTCAAGGCCAGGCGGGAAGTAGCTCGTACAGCAGCGGGGATTGGGCCCACCGCCGCCAGCGAGTCGCTGGTGGGTCCCCCCACCCCCGGGGACAAAGATCGGGACGCGGTAAGCTTCCTAGATGCCTCCTTCCACCCCCCTCGCGAAGTCGCTGACTTCGTCTCCTTTGGAGCCAGCGTGGAAAACGACTCGATGTCCTTGTCGGCTCCGGAGAAGGACTGGGCATCCGAATCCGTCAGGCCGGAGGAGGGCCCTGCAGACCTCCATGAGGAGCTCTTCAGGATCCTCAGCAAGGCGGTGTCCGAGCTGGACCTCTCTTGGAGCGCTCCGGATGAGCCTACCAAAAGTAAGCTCGACTCATGGTTCCTCAACTCGAGCCGCCGTCAGGCCGCATCGAAGAGGGGAACCCCCTTCTTCCCGGACGTGCACGACCACGTGGTGAAGTCGTGGGCTGCGCCCCAGTCGGCGCGCACCCTCGCCTCTACCCAGGCCATGTTCGCTCACGTCGACAACGCGGAGGCACACGGGTATCTGCACGTGCCTCCCGTGGAAGAGACCGTCGCCGCCCATCTATGCCCATCGACACCTGCTCTGGGCGCGGACCGTAGCCTGCCGTCCAAGCCCTGCAGGTTTACTGCTCAACAGGCGGATAAGGCATACGGAGCGGCAGGAGAAGCAGTGTCAGCCCTCCACGCGATGGCTATTCTCCAGGTCCTCCAAGCAAAACTGCTCAAGTCCCTCGATGACGCCGCCTCAGTTGACGCTGGCGTCATCCGAGACCTCTGCTCGTAGACGGACCTCGCCCTGATGGCGACCAAACGCTCCGCCCAGGCTGTCGGTCGCGCTATGGGGTTTCTCGTGGTCCTCCACAGACACCTGTGGCTCACCCTCTCCGACGTTAAGGAAGCGGATAGGAAGACGCTGCTAAACGCGCCGATCACCCAGGCCGGGCTTTTCGGGGACGCCGTGGAGAAGTTGACGGAGCGCTATTCGGAGACCCAAAAGAGCACGAAGGCCATGAGCCATGTCATCCCGCGCAGGGCAGCGCCGCCTCAGATCCGCTCCCGCTCATCGTCTGCCTCGCGTCGCCCACAGCCCTCAGCCAGTCAGCCAACGGCACCCCGCGCCGAACCAGATGCTCGCGCGGGACGGAGTGGGCAGTGGCAGGGGCCCGGGAGAAGGAAGCTGATCCAGCGGAGGAGTCCGCGCCGAGGGAAAGTCAACACGCCCCCCTCGGCATCCAAGAAGTCGTCCTGACGGCCCGGGCAAGAGGGAGAGAGAGCGCCAGGGAGGGCCCTCCCCCAAGCGCCGTGCTCTCATGTTCTACGTCCCTCAGAGTTCCTCGCTGAGCGACGAATGTGTGAATATTGTGAATGTTGTTTGCTGTTCAGACAAAATATGTTCAATAAAGCATGCTACCACTTCACAAAAAGAGCTCTTTCCCCCTCTTGCACCTCACACCGTGTATCCCGTTCTGCCCGCGAGCAGCACAGGGTCACGGTTCATACCTATAAGGCCACCTCGCGAATGCGAGGGGTCCCCAATCGTTCTCAGCCCACCGGCAGAGGCGATGACCGCAGATCTAGACACGGCCCCGTTGAGTCACTTTCAAGCCGCGTGGGCGGCTATTCCGGGCATTTCGCCGTGGGTAATGAACATAATTCGGCACGGGTATACGCTTCAGTTCAAACGCAGACCACCCCGCTTCCGCGGCGTGATTCCGTCATTGACTTTGCCCCAAAATGCCCATGTCTTGAGACAGGAAGTTCGCGGCTTGCTCGAGAAAGGAGCGATAGAACCGGTTCCCCCGAGCGAGAGAGAAAGCGGTTTCTACAGCCGCTACTTTGTGGTGCCGAAGAAAGGAGGAGGTCTCCGTCCCATACTCGATCTGAGACCCGTCAACAGAGCGCTCCACAAACGCGCGTTCAGGATGACGACGCTGAAGCAGATCCTTGCACAGGTTCGTCCCGGGGATTGGTAGATGCTGCGCTTTCTCCCCTCAGGTCGAGCGGAATGCGCATTCTGAACTACCTGGACGACTGGCTGATTCTAGCTCACTCGAAAGAAACGCTGATCGGTCATGTGGAAGCTCTGCTTCGCCACCTGAGTACGCTTGGGATGCGAGTAAACGTCCAGAAGAGTGTGCTCACGCCGAGTCAAACCACTACATTTCTGGGGGTGTGTTTGGATTCGGTGAGGATGCGAGCCCGTCTCTCCACGGAGCGAGTCGAGGCTTTAAGATCATCTCTGGGTCTCTTCAGACTGGGCAGGTCGGTCCCACTGAAAGATTTTCAGAGACTACTGGGGCGGATGGCAGCAGCTTCATCAGTTTGTCACCTGGGTCTGCTGCATATGAGACCGCTTCAACTCTGGCTGAAAGATCGAGTCCCTCCGAGTGCGTGGTCCTCTGGCCACAAGCGTATCACGGTTACCCACAGCTGCGTTCGCGCTCTGGCGCCGTGGAAAAACACGGAGTTATTCAGCTCAGGAGTCCCCCTGGGCATCGTGACGCGGAGCATAGAGGTTTTGACGGATGCGTCGTCCTCAGGCTGGGGAGCGGTCTGCCTGGGCGAGCCCGCTTCGGGTCAGTGGCCAGAACTGCAGAAGAAGTGGCACATAAACTGCTTGGAGCTCATGGCGGTTTCCCTAGCCCTCAGAGCTTTTCGGTCTCAGTTGGAACAACGGCACGTGCTGATCCGGACCGACAACACGTCAGTGGTTTCCTATATAAATCGCCAAGGCGGAGTGCATTCCAGAGCCCTTTTCAAGCAGGCGGAGGCTCTCCTGCTATGGGCAGACAGGCACTTTCTCTCCGTGAGAGCAGCGCACATCCCCGGTGTCCTGAACCGCGGGGCGGATATGCTGTCGAGGGATGGGATTCCTCAAGGAGAGTGGAGGCTTCACCCGGGGACGGTCCAGCTGATTTGGAACCGTTTCGGCAGAGCAGAGATCGATCTCTTTGCCACGGTCGAGAACACGCACTGTCAGGCGTTCTTCTCTCTGACTCGTTCCCCGCTGGGCAAAGACCAGACTCTATGCATTTCCTCCGGTGAAAATTCTGCCCACGGTGTTGTGCAAGATCAGGGAGGAAAAAGCGTCAGTGATCCTTGTAGCTCCCAACTGGCCAAACCAGCCTTGGTTTGCGGACATGAAGGAATTACTAGTGGGAACGCCATGGGAAATTCCTCTCAGGAGGGACCTGTTGTCCCAGGCGAGCGGCACGATCTGGCATCCCAACCCGGGGCTGTGGAACCTCCACGTGTGGCCGCTGCGAGCTCGCTGAGCGGTCAGGACGCGCTGCACTCGCGGGTTTTGAACACCATTGCCGAGGCGCGGGCGCCGTCGACCAGACGTTTGTATGCTCTGAAATGGAGTGTTTTCTCTAAATGGTGCCAGGATGTCGACATCGACCCAGGGAACTGTTCTGTGTCGGATGTCCTGCGCTTCCTTCAGCACAGGATGGATAACGGGAGTTCACCGTCCACTCTGAAGGTGTATGTGGCCGCTATTGCAGCGTTTCGCTCCCCGGTCGACGGAAGGTCGATCAGTAAGCATGCGTCTGTGATCGGGTTCCTTAAGGGAGCTAGGAGATTATTCCCCGCGGTACCGCCGTGGGATTTGGCTCTGGTTTTGAAGGCTTTGGCCCTCATTTATCAAAAGTGCGTACACCAAATTTCCAGCGTACACCTGGCGTACACCCAAAACCACGTTGACTTTGAGATTTATCAATATGGACGTTGGCGTACGGCACGCTCAAATCCTACGCCAGCTCAGGAGGTGGTGGACGCACGTTTTGAATGCGGGAATGCGCAAAAAACAATTCCTAACACCACAAAACGCACTGACAAACTAAAAGATATAATATAATATGACCCACTGTAAAAAAACAACAACATGGTAATTATAAACTTCAGTGTTTATTTTTGTGCAACATGGACTTCAATGTTTAATTTGTGTGACTTTACCAAAGCATTTGAATTGTAGGCATATGTATTCCTTAAGTTGCGAGCCTGTGCGCTTTACCTGACGTTTCAAGCCTTGTTTATACTTTCGCCTGGCTCCGCAGCGCGAGTCTCCGCAGACTGCGCGCGCACCTCCCCAAATGGACGAGGCGTTTATACTCGACGCGCTCGCCGTTGTACTATTCTTTGAAACGATGGTTAGGCCAGGGTTAGGCCCGGCAGGTGTGCACGGACTGGGTTTAGTAATGAAAGGCTTTCAATGACCAAAAAAATAATTCAGACTGACAAAATAATAAAAATGCCATTCTTCTTCTAAATAAAAATAAGCGTCATTAATAATAAAAATCTAGAAATCAATTTTGTTTCTTTCCACTTCCCTGGTTTCGCTTTCTCTTTCTCAAAGAAGTTTCTCTTTAATTTGCCGTCTTCCGTGTGTCCATGGCGTAAAATGAGGGCGTGTTGTGAGTGGAGACTTGAATATATAGGGGCGTGTTATTCTAATGACGATCGATTTCAGCCGCGGCATTTATCAAGGGCAGGTATTGCGTACACCAGAATTTCAAAGGTACGCACAGCTTCATAAATCAGGCGATGAGAGGAGTGTAAGCATAATCTTACGCCAATATATACGCCCGTTTCTACGCAAGATTGATAAATGAGGGCCCTTTGTCTCTTCCGCCGTTCGAGCCCCTAGCCTTGGTGGCGATCAAGGAACTCTCCATGAAAACGGCTCTACTCATAGCTCTCGCTTCGGCGAAGCGGGTCGGAGACTTACAGGCACTCTCGATAAACGACGACTGCATTCGCTTTGGACCGGGAGACTGTAATGTTACGCTTAGACCGAGACCTTGGTATGTCCCTAAGTCGCTCAATACCCCGTTCAGAGCGCAGATTGTTTCCCTGCCTGCCTTATCTGCTGAGCCTTCAGCCTCGGGTGACGCTGATGCTCGGAGTCCTGTTTGCCCGGTCAGAGCGTTACGGGCGTACATTACTCGCTCGGCCGCTTTTCGGCAATCGGACCAACTGTTTGTGTGCTTTGGCGGGTGTAACAAAGGTCGAGGAGTTTCGAAGCAGAGGCTTGCTCACTGGATTGTGGACGCTATTGCTTTGGCTTACGATCGCATGGGGGAGGAATGTCCCCTTAGCATCAAGGCCCATTCGACAAGAGCGGTTGCCTCTTCATGGGCTTGGACCAAGGGTATGTCTATTCAGGATTTGTGCCTTGCGGCTGGCTGGTCTTCTCACAATACGTTCGCCAGATTTTACAAATTGGATATACCCTCTGTAGCATCTCAAGTGCTTTCGGTGAGTTAAGCTTCACATACACAGTTACAGTTGTTTTACTCTGCGCTTTGCTCATGAGTCATCTGTGTGTTTACTGTGTTATGCTTAGTGCACTGTCGCCGCTATGCGTTGACTTGTTCTCTGATTGAGTTGTGTTGCCCTGAATGACTGTCAGTGCATCCTTCTCCTTATTATTTTGCCTGGGATATGCAAATTCTAGCAGGGTCTAGATTAGCTTGCTATTGGCCAGTTTCGGCCTATCAGGGTAAGAGGCATGCTATTGGACAGCTTCGCCCTATCAGATGATCGCTTCCCAGAAGAACGGTTATTGGTTGTGGGTCTGTCAGTCTCAAGTGGTTTGCTCCACGGCGGGATTCTATACAGTTCCCATATACGACATCCGTAATGTCGAAGTTCCGCCTTGATGGGGAACGTCTCCGGTTACTTTCGTAACCTCGGTTCCCTGAAAGGCAGGGAACGAGACATTACGCTAGCCGCCGTGTTCGCTTCAGATTTAGCGTTTTTCGTTATTCTGATGCAATTGGCGCGTTTATGCAATTTATACTGCCAGGTGCCTTGCCAGTATTTGCATATTTTGCGTCAATTGGCCAGCTGTGTCAGCTGGCGTTAGCCTATAAGATTTCAGCAGATGTGAAGAAGGAGGGAGTTCCCATATACGACATCCGTAATGTCTCGTTCCCTGCCTTTCAGGGAACTGAGGTTACGAAAGTAACCAGAGACGTTTACCTTGTAACATAAATCTGTGCTGCGACGGATCACAGGTGATGAATAGTTTTAAAGGCGCAATTTTTTAAGCTATATAAAAAAAGGACACTGTAAATTTGAGTTATTTTTAATTGCTTTTACTTTGTACGTGCACTGTAACGTTAGCCTAATCTGATTATGCTGGGATAGCCGATTCCAAGGGTGACGTTTACCTCCTGACATCTGTCCTGTAGTTTTATTCATTTTAGACGTATTGTTTATTATTGTCATGGACGTAGTCGATAACTGGAAGCCATGTTAATCTTGGAATAATGCGGCCACCGTAGGAGTTAAAACGCCCTCGGAATTGAGAGGAACAGAAACTAATATTCACTGGGTAGTCATATACAATTTCACCGCTAGATGGGGGTAAAAATCACACAGTGTAGCTTTAAAGGGATAGTTCACTTTAAATTTTGGTATGTTTTAGCTTACCTGAAGGGCACCCAAGATGTAGGTGTCTTTTTTTCCGCAGTAGTTTCAATTTTGATATTTTTAGGTCAAACCGTTCTTGTCTGTCAGTCATTTCATGCAGGTCTATGGTCACTGTCTCAAAGAGCATGCACAAAGTCCAAATTAAAACAATTCCCCATCATCCAAATTAAACAATTCCCCATCGTAAGTACACATTGATGGCCTAAGACACGAAACGAGCGGTTTGTGTGAGAAAACAAACAGTATTTATATCGTTGTTACCTCTTGAACAAAGCCGCGTCCAAATGATCTGAGGGCGCGGGCAGGTATAGATACACTAGACGTCGCCTTGGCTACTGCAGTTCATTGGAACGAAACCGTAGCCAAGGCGACATCAGTGTATATATCTATACCCGCCCGCGCCCTCAGATCATTTGGACGCGGCTAACGTTATGTGCGTGGAGAGTTCATATACATGTTTGTGTGACTACTTAGTATATATGTATGCAAGCGTGTTTCATATATGTGTGCGTGAATGAAGTTTGATTTAAGCCCTAAACGGCGCCTCATACTTATACACTGGCCGGGAAGTCTGTCGTGTTCATTCACAACTTGCGCCATGATGTCAGTTTGTAATGATATGCTAAAGCGTTACCTGCGGTGTCAACCCCCCTCCTTCCTGCAACCAATCAACGCGCCCCTCATTTGCATTATTATAATGACCGTCCACGACAGCCAAAATATCGCATCAGATCTCGCGAGACAATAATGCCTTCAGAAATAAGGGTCTGAGGAGCTCTGTGTTTATTTTTTTTCCACTTTTCTTTTTTAGAAGGGCCTGAAAGACTATAATACAGCAGTAGGTACCCAAGGTAATACGAGGTTATGACTTCTTCTTTAAGAAAGCAGCTGAGACAGCATAAGAGTGTGAAGTACCTGAACCAGTGTCTTAAAAGGAAAGATGAAATCATAGAGAGGAAAAAATCTACAATTAGGATTCTTCGACATGAACTGAAAACCACAAAATGGGCTACTGAACTAGAGGAAACTAAATTTAAGTTGGCCACTCTGATAAAGAAGCACCGCAGATTGAAGCAGTCCAACAAGAACAGGCGTCTTACTACCGTTAGTAAAAAACTTCATGAGAATGACCATACTAGACTCTCAAACTTGTTAACTGAAAAAGATGACGAAATAAGGTACTTAGAGAATGAAACACTCTGTCTTAAATAATCCATTACTAATGAAGCGTCTGTTGTGGAGAAAAAAACTAAGAAAGATGAGAAAACGTTCTCATTAGATATGAGACAGATGGTGTATGATTCAATAATCAACCATGTTCCTACTAAGAATATACCAGTACTCATCAGAAGGTTTGCTATGCGATTTGGAGTAAAGATTACTGCTGTTCCCCACAGAAATACTGTCGAGCAGATGGCCCGGGAGCTTGGTGCGATATCGGACCTATAAACCGCTGAAGTGGCATTGACTACCGAGAACCTTACACTAGGATTTGACTCAACAACACAGGAAGGTGTTCATATAAATAGCATACATCTTACAACTAAAACAAAGTGCTTTGTAGTAGCCATCGATCAGTTACCCGGTGGCACTGCGGAAGACTATGCTGAACATGTGACAAGTTCTATTGATGAACTGGCTAAAGTTTATTCAGGTTTTTATTTCTGTGATTACCAAGACTGCCGTAAATCTATTATCAGCAACATTTCAAATGTTATGACAGACCACGCAGTTGTAAACCACGCTGCAATCTAGAGAATTTCAGAGCCGTGGGGCAAACCTCTTCGTTATAAGGATGGGAAGGGAGACCCAAAGGGTTTCACTACTTTTCTTGAAGATGTCAATTTGCCCCGTGGCTTGTTACCTCGATATCGTGGGAATCGTCTCCATGTACTTTTTCACCTATGTGGCAAATACATAGAGCATTATGAACTGTTTGAGAAGTTCTTGAGAACTGGGACAGTGTCATGTGGTGGATTGCTGTCAGGTTTGCACAAAGACTTCACTAACCCAACTGCCAAGTTGGAAATCCAGGTCCTCGGCTTGAATGGAAAACTATTATCAGGCCCTTGGATGAAGAAGTTTTACACTTCTGCCGATAAGCAAGTTGATCACCTGGAAGGAATAAGTATTGTCAAAAACGTTCTGTCATCCCTCAAAGCAGCTCAACAGGATCCAATCAGTGTCCTCACTCGTGATACAGATTTTTTTGGTGACACCCTTGACAAGTGTCACTCAACATTAGCCAGACTCCTAGAGTTTCCATCGGACAAAGATTATTTTGTCAGTATGATGTCTGTCTGTCTTTCTGCTACAACTGCTGTCATAGAAAGACAGTACAAACGATATTTAGAACTGGTTGTGACTGATGAATTACGGAAAGAAACAGAAACAGCTAGGCCACACAACATTGACTCTGAAGAAATTATGGGTAGGCTATGTTTAGTGCTGCCAAGCACCGAGCTCCTAATGCCACCCTATGCTTCATGTCATCTAGGATGAGGGCTCAAAAAAACCATCTAGTTGAGTACCTCGATGAACTGAAATATCCTAAAAAGGAAAAGATCATCTATTGGGCAGTAGGTATGGCTCGAAAGAAAAGACAAATTAATCGGCAAAGTCATGTGGAGATGAGGGGTGAATTATCACGAAGGGCTGCCCTGACGCGTCAAAAGAAGGATCAAAAGGAGCGAAAAGCTATTTAAAACAAACTTAAATTGTTTGATGTGTCCCTGATCGAGAGCGAGTTTCCTGAGTTGGAAGAAAACTCCATTTCTGCTGTGACTGATATTCTCTCTGGTGCTTTAGTGGGCTGTAATATTTGTCATGTATGGTTTGATAGTGATTCTGGGGAGAAGACTGTTTACTCAGGACGTGTCGAGAAAACTGAAAAAAAAGAAAAGAGGAACTTAGAGGTAATTGGGCAGATGACGTGACGCATGTTTTTGCTGTAATCAAGTGTAAATGTTTACTGAACTGTATTTTTCAATTAAAACAACACATGCCAGTGGGGCATAGAACATCATTTTATATAGGCTAAATATTATGATTTTGGGACGTGTTCATATTATAAGGTGAATAGCAAAATGTCCTGCGGTGTGACTGTAACATTGATGACTCATCAAATGTAAATATTAGTAAAATAAAGCAGATATGCTTGGAGCAGCTAATAAATGCCTTGGCATTATTTTGTATGTATTTACTTAATTAACTTAAAGGGATAGTTCACTTTGAAATTAAATTTTGGTATGTTTTAGCTTACCTGAAGGGCATCCAATATGTAGGTGTCTTTTTATCCTCAGTAGTTTCAATTTTGATATTTTAGGTCAAACCGTTCTTGTCTGTCAGTCATATAATGCAGGTCTATAGTCACTGTCTCAAAGAGCATGCACAAGTCCAAATTAAAACAATTCCCCATCGTCCAAATGAAACAATTCCCCATCGTAAGTACACTTTGATGGCCTAAGACACGAAACGAGCGGTTTGTGTGAGAAAACGAACCGTATTTATAAGGTTTTTGCCTCTTGAACAAAGCCACGTCCAACTGATCTGACGGCGCGGGCGGGTATAGATATATACACTAATGTCGCCTTGGCTAATGAACTGCAATAGCGAAGGCGACATCTAGTGTTTCTATGTCTATATCCGCCCACGTGCGGGTATAGAAACACTAGCGCTAGATGTCGCCTTATAAATACGGTTCGTTTTCTCACACAAACCGCTCGTTTCGTGTCTTAGGCCATCAAAGTGTACTTATGATGGGGAATTGTTTCATTTGGACGATGGGGAATTGTTTTAATTTGGACTTGTGCATGCTCTTTGAGACAGTGACTATAGACCTGCATTATATGACTGACAGACAAGAACGGTTTGACCTAAAAATATCAAAATTGAAACTACTGCGGAAAAAAAGACACCTACATCTTGGATGCCCTTCAGGTAAGCTAAAACATACCAAAATTTAATTTCAAAGTGAACTATCCCTTTAAGTTTTCAAAATGCTAAAAAGTACTAAAATAATATTTACAGTACATTTAGTTTTGTAACACAAATGCTGTCCTACAGTGTGCAATTATATATAATATACCTATATTATACATATATTAAACAAATATATATATATATATATATATATATCTGTCTTCATTATACATAATATACCTATAATACATATATTAAGCATAAATATATATCTGTCTTTTGTTTGTTGTATATGTATGTTAACAGTCACTGATCATTGTTTTTAAAGTGATTTGTCAGTTTTTAGGCATGAGCAAAGAAAGGACAAGGAGGTACAGGGAAATGATGAAGTCAAATTTCTCTTGTTCACTGGAATCTTTGTTCAAAGAGCTGAATTGATGATTTTAACATGCTTTTAATTATTTTAGCATGATTTTAATGACTTTCCCCTGAGAAACAAGATATTTGTTTAGTCTTTTAAGTTAAAAATAGAAATGAATGGTCTTTATGACTGGGTCTGATCCGACGCCTCCAAAATGTTAATTATTCAGTATGTCTTGTTCACTATGTTTTTAGTTCAAATTCATACACTAAGTAATAAGATTGTACTGATATGTTGGATTTTCATTAATGTTCAAATAGAGATGCAAATGAATTTGTTTGTTACAAAAGTATTCAATAAATTTCACCATAAATGTTCATACAGTGTCTCATTTTGTCCTGTGGTGTGACATCACTTCAAACACAATTAAACGACTTTTACTATGTTAACTAGCTTAAATAATTATAAGCATTTGAAAACATTGCATAATATAACTATATATATATATAAAAAACATTTTCAAATATTTTTTCTCATTTTAAACAATATTTCCACTGGAGTGAGTGGTAAAAGATGGCACAAGCAAAGAAACATAAAAATATATTCAGAATTTTAATGATCATTCTTTAAGAATACTTGTTAAACTTAAAACATATATGTATAGTTATACCTTTTAAAAAGAGGTCATCTTAATCTTGTTGGGCTTTTAATTACCAAGGACCAAGGAATGAGGAAGTTATGATATTTTGAAGTGTTTGGTCAAGCGGAAGAGGTCACAGTTTTCATTGTTTTATTGTTTTAATTAGGTACAAAAATGACCCCCAATTTCCGAATTTAAAAAATCCATAACTTTCTTAATAATTATCAGATTTTAATCATTTAAAAACCATTTTAAAGGTATTTTTATTATCTATCATATGGTTATGATTATATATATGATATATATATATATATATATATATATATTATTTTTTTTTTTTTTTTTGGTCACATACCTAAACATTGTCTTTACTAACTATCTGGGCCAGCAAGTAAATCATTTTCATTTTGGGGTGAACTAACCCTTTAATTGTTCAGTTGAGATTTATTTGTGTACTCTATTACTCAAGTCTCTTATTTCACTACACTGATTGTAGTGAAAGACTGAGTATAAGTTTATGTAGGACTTTTCATATTTAAAAACTGAAATGCCTTTTATCTAGCAAAATTGTTTCTGGAAACTAAGTTTTAAAGATTTTTTTTTTTTTTTTCAAAATATTATTCATTTATAATTATTTATATTCATAGATTTAGATGTATCGATGTATAGGTTTCCTATACAGTTGCGTAACTAAAATACCCTTTTCAGTTTTAATGATAGATTTGTAGCTATGGCTAAATCAGATACAAATACTTTAGTTCACTGTATGTATTTGTTCATGTTTTATCAAGGGATAAGTCTGAAACACGGCATAAAATAATTATATCATGGCTACAGGAACGTTACATTAAACATGGTTCTATGTTTAACATTTTCTTTACTGTGGTAAAACCATGGTTAGTCTCGTAATGTGCTGAGAGAGAGAGAGAGAGAGAGAGAGAGAGAGAGAGAGAGAGAGAGAGAGAGAGAGAGAGAGAGAGAGAACACTTTTTGCGTGTTTTAACATAAACAGCAACTTTTAGCATTAGCATTTACAGTAACTTAGCATTTACAAATAACAGCGTATATAAAAAAGTATGAGACATCTACAAAAAAACATACCTTTCTGAAACGTCCTGTAACAGCCGTTCGTGCACAAGTTTTGCTTGATTCCTCCACTAATATTCTCTAAATCTGATTCGGGCTCAAATAAGGCAATACTGGAGCACAAGCTACTGCTGTTATGGTAACGGGCGTGACGCTTCCGGACAGCGTGAGCGACACTCCCAGGCTGCCATTATAGGAACTTTGGAATGCGGAAGTAACGAGTGTCGTCAGCCAATACGCTGATTTCACGCAGCCGTTATTTTGAAATCGAAAGCGAGGCTCCGGTGGGAAGAAAACCGGAAGTGTCGCCTTTAATCACAGGAGAGTCGTGAATGCGATGGCGTATTGTTGTGTTTAATGATGTTGTGTCAATTCTAAAACTGTACATACATTTCTTTCATACTGTAAAGATATATATAGACTATATACAGTGAAATTCATTTATAAACAAAATATTTTTTTTATATAATTCAGAAAGTAAAAAAAGAAGCAGGAATGAACTATACATATCCTATATTGGATATTAACATCAAAAAGTGTAAATCGCGGCAGCAGCTTCAGGTTGGTAGTCCAAAGGCATTGTTGTTTATCTTTACTTCCGGGGTTTTTCCCACCGGAGCCTCACTTTCGATTTCAAAATGGCGGCTGCGTGAAATCAGCGTATAGTTCCAAACACTGATAGTTCCAGTGCTGAACCCCATTCATTTTCAGTGTTTCCGAAGTACGCTCGCTGGTAAATTGAAGAAATTACTGTATTTTTGACATTTGAACGCATTAGCCGTCCTCTCATGAATTTAGTTGCAATTTATGTAGCCAACTTTAGTTAATGTTTATTGGAAGATAATAGTTAATTGCAGATAGCTTACATGACCAACACTTCATTAACGTTAGCTACCAGTCAGAAATGTGTAAATTCAATACTGAGGTCTAGTTAAATGTGATGTTGCACTATATTGTATTCAGAGTTTTTTTTTTTGTCAACCCTATTTACATATTATGGTCAGAATATTAGAAATACATCTGGATATAAAGCAAATAAGTACAGCAGCTGCCCCCACAAACAAGACCTCATTGCTAAAACGTGTAAATAAATGTACACCTCTATGACAGTATAAAAAATTATGAACATTATAGAAAAGCAGAATTTATGGCTGAGCTTTGTATATACGGTATCATAATGCAATAACAATATACAATTATATACACAATTATATTTTCCCTAATTTGCATAATTGTTGGATGAGCAAAATAATCTTCCATAATGTTAATGTGTAAGAATGACAATTTGGATAACAATAGTGGTTTATTTATATATTTGTTCTCATTTAATTTCAAATTATGTAACATTACAGGAGTACGGAGTCAAAATAACAGAAATCATGACAAATGTCCAGATATATATATATATATATAGACCTAACTCACTTCTGTAATCTCAACCTCATGAAAATGTTTAGGAAACATAGGCTTTCAATGTGTATTTAATCTGTCCTTAAGTGTATTAACTTTAACACTGTTTCTTCTTTCTTTACCACTACCAGTTCTCTCCAACAGCAACAGGCTTGTTTCAGGACCTGGTCTCCACTGGGGCCTATGACATGCTCTGCTGGCAGGGGAATGCTCTCACCCAAAAATCCAAGTAACTATAGCATTACTTATAGTGTGGAGTTTGAATGCTTTTGTTATCAATGTATGGCTAAGCATTTGACTGATTCTCGATTCACCACCAGGTCTCCAGATCCTCCTACAGCGTCGGTGGCAGAATGTAATGGCTATTGTGAACACTTGTATTCCTTTTCTGGCCTGCTTTCTGCCATCTTTCTCTCCCTGTAGGAAGTCGAACGAGTTTCTTTGAAGACAGAACATTCAAAAAAAAACTTACCTACTCTCTCCCTAGATATAATAAATAATTGGGGGCAATGAAGTGTATTTCTGTCATTCATTCATTCATTTAATTAAATGTTTTGTTGAATGCAATTGGTTGCCTTGTATCTTTTTTTTTACTGTTGAACAAACTTCTTTCTTGACTTAACACTAGAAGTGCCAGAATTCCATAACTACTAGAACTGCCGCAAGCGGTCATTTTGACCGCTAGATTCCAAACGCTATATCTTTAATGATAAATACCCAATTGAGAGATTAATGCATTTATTGTATTAGGATGTCTTTTAAAAACAAAACAACACCAAACTGTACATTTAAACAAGTTTAATTATACATTTAAAAATAAATAATATCCGTAGATGTCCTGAACAAAATGACGGCGTAGGCTAGCCTATGTTTTCATGTTTCTGTTCGATCGCGCCCGCGACCGCCGACACACACACCATATTCCAGCATTGCAATCTTGACATTGCAGTCTGTTCATTATAGCTATAATAAAATATAATAATAAAATAGTCAACCTAACATATAAAAATTTCACTGCTCTGTTTGTCAGTAGCCTACAATTCGTACCATTTTGCGCGTGTGAATAGGATGATTTTTTCCGTCGATACTGGAACATGAGTGAAGTACAAAGCCTATAATAAAGAATAGTTTACCATTCAAATACATCGCAAATGTTGAAACATTTTGATTCTAATTAGAGAGTTACGTGAGCCCACCGCGGCTTACTTTGACTTTCGCTTATAAAGTAGCCTATTTCATTTTGGCTTGTTTATAGTTATTTTTTTCATTCTTGTTCTGTTCTGAATATCATTACATTTAAATGATTTGTTGTTGAATATGTTTAGTGTATTTTTTTACCACATTTTATTGTTGTGTATATTAGTATAGCCTATAATAATACCGCGAAATTCTGTGCGGTCAATATGACCGCCTATGGCCGAAATAGGTAAATATGTTCATTTGTTTTTTTGCCTTATGTGTAATTTATATGAAACACATTTTAAATTAAAATACAGACACTTTTAGGAAAAGTCAGGTGCCAGCAGGATTGTATTTATTATTTCAACAAAGTTATTGCAGATGTAAAATTCAAAACGGTCAAAATGACCGCCATGGCCGTTCTAGTGTTAAACTGAGCAGCTTTAATTGATATTCACTTGTTGTGCAGGTTTATGTGAATGTATTTTAACATAACATTAGATGTTAGTAATTATGACCATAGAAGCACGAGAAAAATATATAGGCCTACAGTAAATACTGTAAATGTATTATACCTTATGGGAGCAGTCCCCCTTCCCTCCAAAATTAAACACAAAAAATGTATTCAATTCAAAGGGCTTTATTGACATAAATGTTTCAAGAACAATGTGTGTGTGTGTATGTGTATATACACTACCAGTCAAATAATT
The DNA here is from genome assembly GCA_022828995.1 of Vimba vimba. Taxonomy (NCBI): domain Eukaryota; kingdom Metazoa; phylum Chordata; class Actinopteri; order Cypriniformes; family Leuciscidae; genus Vimba; species Vimba vimba. The sequence continues at coordinate 10,782,037 of CM040817.1, read as the reverse complement.
GCAGCCTTCGTGAGCAGAAGAGACTTGTTTTAAAAACATTAAAAATCTTACTGATCCAAAACTTTTGACTGGTAGAGTATGCATGTATGTATGCATGTATGTGTGTGTATATATATATATATATACTTACTCTTAGCCTACTCTGTACACTAACCCAGAGCCATAGAGAAAAATCTTCGCTCTGCACTTATCTATAGACCCAAACATAAAATCGTAAATTCGTTTTTATTCTGTAATAATATGTGTATGGCTTAATCTTAAAATGATATTCTTAGTCTAAACATGATCATGTTTCACGTTGTGGTCCTATCAGAAGAAGTGAGCTAGCTTCTAGGCGAATACTGAACGGACCGCCACGGAAGACCTCTTTGCGTGATCACGAAGGTAGGCTAATGGCTGAATCAAAATTTATAAGCAAAATCACGGGAATCAATAGCCTAATACAGCCCAGTTGTGCTAAAAGACGTCCATCATCAGATGAATGATATGGAAAAGTTAAGTTAGAGCCGCTAAAGCCAGTGCTACCATGCGAACATGAATACTAAGCTTTTCCCTCCAAAATATAGTATTATAAGTAATATACAGTAATTCGCTGTCACCCTGCCTATCCAAATGCAAAACTGACATTAACAAAATGCAATAACAGTTGAAAAAGTACTTGGGTGCAGGCGTGGATTTATGGGTGGGCCTGGGTGGGCCCACCCAATCAGATTAATAAAAACAATTTAAATTTTAATAATAATAATAATGAATTAATAAATAATTTCATTTTAATAGTTTCCTGAGGACATTTATGTACAATAGCTACGAAAAATAGCTACAAAAGAAAAATATTATGTCGGCATATCTCGTGTCAGTCCAGTAATGCTATCACGCAACACCACTCTCTACTTGCGACTCGCGTGACAGACAGATGAACTTCAGGTTTAAAGCAGCCGCGGAGGGCTGACTGACATGAGTACAAGGTAGTTAAATTCACTACCTACGTTCCGATCTGCTATACTTGACATATTTATCAGGCGTGCGTGTTACATAGGCGTAATTTGCGAGTGGGGCGGGTGGGACATGTCCCCACCACTTTTTAAAACATTTCGCGGCACGAATGTACCAATTCTACAAATAAACATCTCCAGTTAACCAGCAGAGCATTCATTTCGTTCGTTTGTTAAATAAGAGACGATCTAGCGCTGAAATGTGTTTTTTAAATCAAGTGATGAAAGTGCTTGTTGCCGCTGCGATCAGTGGCGCGGATACAGTGTTTTCTCGTGTGGCTCGCGCACACACCGCACTGTCTTGACTCGACGCGCGCTTCAATCCGTTGCGGATACTCTCTATTCGTTCTGGTGAAATCACACATCATAATGCACACGTGTCCCTCCTTGATATACAACCACTGATGAACATAATCAGTTTTGATGAAAAAAAAAAAAAAAAGTAGGCTGGTGCGGACTAGATCCCACAACCTCTGACACTGTTGGCGAAAGTTCTACCACTGGACCATTTAGGTGTACGTTGTTCAAATAAGCGAATCTATGTATTTTAGTCACACAACAAATCTATTATACAGCATATATTTGGCTACATCTCATTAAACGACAAATGTAGCATACTATTTAAATCGATGGACATCGTAATGTTATTGTACAATGTACATATATCTAATTTAGCAAAGTTACGCCACTGGGCGTGTATATAAGCTCAAAAAACCGAGGCCCCCCCGTATATTCACCAGGCCCACCTATTAATGACATTCTGTATCCGCCACTGCTTGGGTGTGTGTTTTATTTTATATTTACCGTTCAATAATGCAATCGCTGCTGTCTGTCCCATAGAAGAACATGACAGCCTAGGGCGTGGAAGATGGCGGAGAGAGCAGACGCTTTGTGAATAGCTCAGAGTAGCAAAGCCTTGAAAGTCAACAGAATGAACGTTTAACTCTACAAAACCCTGAAATATAAGATGTAACATTATAGAGAACTTATTTTAATAATTCAGAAATGTGTGAGTGACCCGGAGCACCTCCTGGAATACGATATTGCAAACCATAACATGGCTAGCACAAAAGCTAATGCTAAATTGAAGGCTCTCCAAGAACACGACTATGGCGGCCCGGAAAGAATGGAAACTAACACCAGAGGTACTAAAAACTCCTTAGCATCTCCTTCTAAACCACCAGCACCACAGAAAAAGTCAAAACCCGACGACGTTGTGACTGCTGGAGCCCATGCTGAGGACGCCTCTAACGCTGCGATCCTGGCTGCTATCGGTACTCTTCAAAACATGATGCAGGACTTCAAAGCGGAGCTAAAGCAGAACACGCTGACCATAGCCAACATCGCGAAAGCGGTAGAGTTTAACTCTTCCGAGATCAAAGTTTGTAAAGAACAGTGCCAAAAGCTGCACATCGAGGTGAAACAATTGAAAGAGGATAACACAGATCTGGGGAAAAGAGCTGCAGAAGTGGAGAAAAGAGCTGTAGAGTTGGAGCGTTATAAAAGAAGGTGGAACCTGCGGGTAAATGGTTTACAGGAGGGAAAAGACGAAAACACACGACAAATCGTCTCTGATATCATCGGAAAGATTGTGCCACACTGGAAGGAGAAGATGGATTTCATCCTGGATTCGGTGCACCGACTGGGGCCGAGTAACACCAACCGCCCTCGTCAGATCATCATGCAGTTCACAGGACGCCACTTCAGTGACGAACTTTGGCGGATCACCAAACTTCACCCCGTCTGCAAGGATCTCAACATCCGCTTCGCAGAAGACCTCACCAAGGAAGACAGAGAGGCACGGAGGGCTGTGTGGCCGAAAGTTGAACAAGCAAGGAAGGCAGGTCTAAAGACAGTGTTCCGGGGCCCTCATGCTTTCATTAATGGTCAACGAGTTTCACCATAGATAACACTATCCAGGGTTTTTGAATCCCGAGAACAAGTGAGTTTGAATGAAAACGTATATTCTCTGGGTTTTGCTACTTTTTTTATATTTCTGATAGGAAACTTCTACTGCTGCTTTAAGTTCAGCAATCCGTTGTTGTTGATTGTTTATTAATTATTATTTTTTTTTTATTATTTTGATATATCCGTTGTTGTTCCATGTTCAGTTTAAAGAGTAACATTTCTCTAATTTCTGTTAATGCGAGGGGTTTAAGAGACATGACAAAAAGGAAAAGTATTTTTTTATTTTGTAAAGGGAAGAAGTCAAATATAATTTTTTTGCAGGAAACCCATTCTAAGGTTGATGATGTTATATTTTGGTCTAAACAATGGGGAGAGGAAGTTTACTTTAGCCACGGCACTTCAAGATCAGCAGGTGTCGCCATCCTCCTAAATAACTTCAAAGGTCATATTGTGTCCCATATGGCAGATGAATTTGGTCACTGGCTGATTCTTATCATAAACATAGATGGTCTAAAATTCATCTTAGTCAACATTTATGGATATAATATTAGTAGAGAAAATCGAAACCTACTTGAACAAATTAGTTTACATTTAGACAACCTCAAATTAACACACTCAACTGATAACATCATCATTGGTGGCGACCTAAACCTAGTTCATGATGATTTTTTTGATAAATATCCTAGCAGATACTCTGCAAGTCATCCAAACACCATATTCACATGCTTTTGCGAAAAACAAAATTTGGTTGATACCTGGAGACACTTAAATCCAGAAATAACTAAATACTCCTGGTTTAGCTCAAGCCACAATTATAAATCCAGAATAGATCACTGGTTAATTGCAAATCATTTGCTAGTCTATAATATTAGCTCTGATATTTCTGCTGCACCTCTAACAGATCATAGTGTTATTCTACTACAGATCAAACCCAATGACAACAAGGTCCACTCACACACATATTGGAAGTTCAATTCCAGTCTGCTCAAAAATAATGACTACTGCCAAAAAATCAAATTATTAATTAAAAAATATGCTAATTCTGAGGAGCTATCAACTGCTACCAAAAAGTGGGAATTCCTAAAATATAAAATACGCCAATTCACCATCTCATTCAGCAAAACAATTAAAAAAGATTGTGAAAAACAAGAAGTAGACATTATTAATCAGTTAAATATGTACTGCAATAGATTAAATCCAACTGAAGATGATAGACAGATGATATTAAACCTCCAACCTAAACTAGACGAAATTTATAGTCGTAAGGCCCAAGGGGCCTTTATTAGATCCAGAGCTAAGTGGATAGAGGAGGGGGAAAGAAACTCAGCATATTTCTGTGGTCTTGAAAAAAGAAGACAGGAAAAAAATAGCATCAGATCCCTGATGATTGATAATAATGAAGTCACAGATGAAAAATTGATATCTTTAGAAATCTGGAAATTCTATAGCCAACTCTATAGCTCTAAATTTTCTAGTGTGGACTGTCAGAATTTTTTTCAGGATATAGCAAAACATATTCCAAAAATAGAGAATGGCCTCCAACAAACATGTGATAGTCAAATAACAATTACAGAACTTGATGCAGTAATTGGTCGTCTCTCTATTAACAAAGCCCCTGGATCCGACGGGCTTACAGGTGACTTTTACAGACATTTTTGGGTAGATTTAAAAGTTCTGCTGCTACAAGTCTTTACCGAAATATTTGAAACATGTGTGCTTCCACCAACAATGAGACATGGTGTTATCATCTCAATTCCAAAACCTGGGAAAGATCCCAGATTTATAGATAACAGAAGACCCATTACACTCAGAAATTCCGACTACAAACTCCTAACTTACATCTTTGCTTCTCGTCTTCAAACAGGGATTTCAGATCTTATTGCAGATACACAGTCAGGGTTCTTAAAAGGAAGGTCGATTCATAACAACATAAGATTGGTAATGGACATCATTGAGTATAGAAGCCAAATAGAGGATGAGGGTTTCCTTCTTTTTCTAGACTTCTATAAAGCATTCGACTCCGTAGAGCATCCATTTATTCTTTCGGCGCTCGAACACTTTGGCTTTGGAATCAAATTTAGAGAGTGGGTTGGTGGATTATGTCGAGATATCAGTAGCTGTGTCCTATTACCTAGTGGTACCACCCCAAGCTTCAAGATTAATGTGGGTATTCCTCAAGGTTGCCCCATCTCACCATACCTGTTCATTTTAGCCACAGAAATGCTAGCAATCTATATTAAAAACTGTAATGATATTAAAAAACTTAATGTACTCGGCACAGACATAATAATCAGCCAACTAGCGGATGACACAACAATATTCTTAAAAGATAGATACCAAATTTCAACAACTATTGCCAAAATTGAAAAATTCTCAAAAGCATCAGGTCTAACATTAAACTTAAAAAAGTGTGAATTGCTGGCTGTACACGACACTTCACTGAAAAACATCTGCAATATCCCTATTAAATCAGAAATCAAATACCTGGGGATTTACCTCTCCAAGGACCAAAAACAAAGCCAACTTCTGAATGTAGAAAATAAAATTAAAGAATGCAAATCAAGACTAAATATATGGCTACAGAGGGACCTATCAATACTAGGTCGAATTTACCTAACTAAGATGGAATGTTTATCAAGATGTACTTATCCAGCCTATTCCAATGCCATTCCAAACAAATTGATTAAATCTATCAACCAAATTAATCTAAACTTCATTTGGAGAAACAGACCACATTATTTGAAGAAAAGCGATATGGTTAAAGACACTAAGGAAGGAGGACTAAAAGTTATTGATTTTGACTGCCTTAATGGAACCTTAAAAATAAATTGGTTAAAATCTTGGATCAAACACAGCAACTCCTTTTGGTATTGTATTCCAATGACCTTATTCAAGAAAATTGGGGGATTAGAATTTCTTCTTAGAGCGGACTTTAGTGTTAACAAACTACCTATATCATTGTCAGAGTTTCACAAACAAATACTTTTGTATTGGAAAATGTTATACGTACATAACTTCTCACCCCACACATCTGTACTCTGGAACAACAGATATATTTTGCACCGCAACAGATCTCTCTTCTTTGAGGATTGGTATGGGAGAAATGTATGGTCTATGGCCGACTTAATGGATACCAACGGACATTTTTTAAATTATGAACAATTTTGCATCAAACATAATTTCAAACCCTTAAATTCAGACTTTACTAAATTACATAAAGCACTACCCAAAGGATTTGTCCTTCTAACAAGAAACATTTTGGCATATTACCCGATACAACCACAATTGGCCCCACTATCAATTCAAGGGATCTTTGTTTTGGATAAGCAATGCACCAATCACTTTATTAGAAATTGTTTTATTGATTTTCTTTATCCTAATATGCAAAATAAAAATAACATACTACAAAAATTTGATAAAGTGTCAATCATTAAACTAAGAACAGTGTATCTAACACTCCCTATACCTCCTAAAGTGAAAGAAACACATTTCAAAGTAATGAACAACATTTACCCCTCTAAAGAATTACTGAGACTTCGCTTTGGTATAGATGATAATACATGTACATTTTGTGAAATTGATGTCGAAACTACGAACCATGTGTTTTTCTCATGTAATGTGATACAGATATTTTGGTGTGATATACATAAATGGGTTAAGCAACAGATATCTTCATTCCCAACCTCTATCTCCTGTGATGACATAACATTTGGTTTGATATTACAAAGCAAGGGTGATGAGCTCTGTACTAATACAATTGTATGTCTAGCTAAATTCTTTATTCACAAATGTAGAATTGTAAAATCATCTCCCAAATTTGTTGTTTTTTTAAATGAATTTAAGCTGTATATGAAATCCTTAAAAACTCTGAAAAGTCCTAAAGCACAAAAAATATATGATACCCTAAAACACTTCCCAACTGAGGTTAATAGCTGAACAATGACTGAATTCTCCCCTTATATGTTTTTTTTTTTATTATTTATTTATTTATTTTTTTTTTTTTTTTTTTTTTTTTTTATTATTTTTTTTTTTTATTTGAATGTCTCATCCTCATTCTTGTTACTAAGACTACATATATATTTACTGTTTGTATTGAGAGCTGCTCCCTCTGGCTATATTTTTGTTGTATCTTATTCTGAAGAAACTGATTTTATGCAGCCATGTTTGTTTGTAATTCTTGAAATTTTCAATAAAAAAAAAAAAAAAAAAAGAACATGACAGCCAGCGTTAGGGCTTACGTCAACCACGTGACAGCCATAGCGGCGACATCAGAGAGTGTCGCAACTCTTTAGGTGTGTTCGACATCGGCTGCGGCTGGATGTAACCAGGCGGGAAGGAAGTCGACCGGAAGTTGAAGTCGGCCGGGTGCCGACATCTTGTAGCAGAACTTCACTTGCGTTAGCATCCCATTGACTCCCATTCATTTTGGCGTCACTTTGACAGCGAATAACTTTACATCTGAGGCGTTTAAAGACTCCATTTGTCCATTATTTATTTCTAAAGAAACACGACAATGTATAAAATGCTCCATTACCTTGTAGCTTATGTTATGGACCCGTAGAAGCAGTTTTTGTAAAAGTAGGCTAACGATTGCGTCATAACCACGCGACTCTCTGTCGCACACTAGAGAGATTACCGTATAGACGGGAGGAGAAGCTCGCGGGCAATCGGGGGGACGTGGAGGCAAAATGACAATATAATTAATCAGAATACCTAGCAAAAGTTTCTCCTGCTCCAAGCTTATGGACACCTCCTACTCACACTCTCCGTCTCTGCAAGATTCGGAAGGGAATGATTCAGATTTCTCTTGGCACAGCTACTAGAAGACAGACGGGTTGCTCACGTGGTCCGTGTAATGCTTTGCTCGGTTTGAGTCTGCGCGTCAGGAAAGGAAGTGCTAAGAAATCGCTGAAAATGGGCTTCACTTGTCTCAATTGAGTTCCAATGGGGTCGCTGTGTCCATTTCTTTTACTGTCTATGGATGCAACCGATCGGCGAGAGTAGCCGCGTGCAGGCGGGGAGGAGCTGCAAACGGAGACGTGAAGTCGGACACTTTCTGGTTCCCGTAGTGACCGCTCACGTGGTGTTTGCATACTTTACCACAGCTGAAGTGAAATAAATGCAATATTTGCCAAATAATACACATGTTTCAGAGACATTTTCATTCAATACTTTATGCACAGCTTTATACAGCGTCTGTTGAACAAGAATAAAGTTCAACATAAGCTACTATCAATGAAGTGGAGTCTACGCTTTTTAAGCAGTTTTAATTTGATAAACATGACACAATATAACATGACAACGACATGAAAAGAGTGTTCACTGTTATAATAAACTGATTTGAGAGCTTTAGAGGAACTAAAGGTGTTCGAAATAAACACGAAACACACGTGATCGTTGTCATGCGGTGAATCCGGCCAATCGTGGAACAGCTGTGTCGTCATCAGCCCACGTGCAGCCCAGTGCAGCCGCTCTTGAGAAGCTGCGCTGGCTGAGTTCTCCGGCTACTCTCGAATTGCTCTCGCGGTACTTTGATGGCATACGTCACAGTCACGTGGCGTTGGCGCTGTATCAAGTCGGACAAAATTTCTAACCGGCATGCACTGCTTTAAGTCAGCCGCCGATCGGTCTGCGCAGAGCTGCATGAAGTCGAACAAGCCAGGGCTGCGTTCAGCACCGACAAAACGTTGCACAACGTTTTTTAAACAGAAACGGTGATGCGTTGAACACGCTGTTCTGATGACGCAAGAGTTGCATCTATGGCAGCTGAGAAGGCCATTCTTTGTGAATAATTTTCGGAGCCTGATGAAGTCGGTATAAATATGTGTTTAATACTACAAAATATGCCCGATGTTACAGTTACTGCACTTGCCGCCCAGAACAAAAGAGAACATCCCAATCCAGTGAAGGGATTTCTTAAACTGAAATGGAAGCACACATCTTACCTAATTCAGACTAAAACACATCTATTTAGCCTCACATACTGACTTTATTTGTAGTTCATACTGTTTTAATACCCTGTATTTTCTTTCTCATTTTTAGGAAAAGCACTTAATTACCATTGTTTATTTCTATACAAAATGTCATACACCTGCAATGAAGCTACAAATATAAACAACTACATCATTATGTTGATATCCTATATTTTTACAATAAAACTTACGACAAACATGTCTTCTAATATCCTCAGTTGCTGCGTATACCGAGCTGCATCGAACACATTTGTAAATTACTTTCCTTGAACCCATTGTGCGAGTTCAGTTCACTTTAATACCGCGTGCTTTATATACATGTTGCTGCTGATTGGACTGCAGTTCTGACACACCCACCAAACAAGAGAAAACGTATCTCAAACCCTGTTGCACACCGGTGCACGCCGTTTCCAGGAAACATGACGTTCAACCCGGAAACCGTAGCAAAACGTTGCGCACCGTTTTGAACTTGAACGTGCCCCTGTTCTCTCTATGGTTCTGGCGTAAACTAGGCACTTAGCGAATCACAACACACTGGGCCAAGCTGACCAATCAGAGCCCGTCGTGTATTTCTGAGGGAGAGGCTTCTTATAATTTATTTATTTATTTATTTTTTAAAGAAGCATGAACACATGTTAGACTGCACCACATAAACATAATCAAGCCTTCGAAAAAAAGCTGATCAACTCTTTAACAGCTGCTGAACACTATATTGTATAAGTCCTGAAGGCTTATAGTGCTATTTTGAACCAATAATAGGATCAAATAGCAGTTGAAAGAAAATGAGCAGTTAGTTCTTAGTTAGTTATCTGACTCCAATATAAATAATCTGATCAATTTAAAGTTATTTATGTTCCAGTATCTAGACTGTACATTAGGATATCTTAATTAAGTTCAGCACAATTCTGTTCTGTTTATAAGCTGTCAGATGAGACAAAACATGTTAGAAACCACTAGATCAGTAGTATGTAGTGTGCATAAGTGTGTGTGTGTGTGTGTGTGTGTCCTGTGAAGCAAATGGCACAGATGTGTGTTAGAGGTGTAAGAGACACATCAGTCCTCAATTTGCATAATGACGATTCCCTGCATACATTAGCATACTGTGATGATGAAGGCCGTTCCCAGACAGCAAACAGTCATTGAAACTATGTTAAATCAACATTCCGTTTTCAACATTAAGTCATTGAATCAACATCGAAATCTGATGTTGATTCTACATCATTTTGCACCCTGTTTTAATATTGAAACAACGTTGAAATTCTGTCCATAGATCAACGGAATTTCAATGGTATTTCAATTATCAGGAATATTGAAACAATGTTGAAATTTCAACTGAACTATGGATCAACATGATTTCAATGGAATTTCAATCGTTTTTAAATGTTCATTTTAAAGAGCAACTTGCAGGTTAGAAGACCCAACAAGTCAATGTATAGAAAAATAATGTAGGAACTAGATTTTCTTAAAAAAAAAAATTATAAATATGCTACAGTGGCTTCTGGAGTCGTTTTTGTGAGAAAATTTTACTTCCGCATCTGAAAATGGGCGTGACGGGCGAGAGTCGTGACGTAGCACGAGGGAGAGCGGTCGATTCAAACTACAGGGAAAAATGGATCGCAATGACATTTCGGACGCTGAGGAAATTGTTGACGGACCACAGCCATACAATTATGAGCCTGCTAGGCTGCCAAGAGAGCAGGGACAGGCCAGGATCAATGTTAGACAGAACATATTGGAACTTACAATAACAGAAACTAAGCTTTGATCAGGCGTTTGTCATGCTCATTAATATCCGCCCAGACTAACGTTACGTGATATAACTTAGCGGTTTCTCATCGAGAGACAGAGAGATATTTATTCCTGATACATTTTTTTGTTCCATAGGTGCTTGTGTGGGAAATGCGAGGCAATGTTTACAGCTGAGGAAAGTCAGTGTTGCAGGGAGGTGGATGCATACTGGGCCTTAGTGGAAAATGCCAAACTTCCATGGTTGCAGTTAGTGTTACTACAGTAAAGCCATGGTGAATGTTGCTGATCTGTGGACACTGGATAGTTCGTTCATTCATTGCACAATGTTTATTCCTGGTTTCCACGTCAGCGCTGTTTGATCCGTTAATAACGGAGAAATGTGAATATTTCTCACTAGATCTCGCAGCGATGTTATTACTTCAGTGGCGAATTCAAATGCTTTATTTACTGGATCTCGCAGTTACAGTGTTGCTTGATCAGGCTCGCGCTGCACTGGTCCAAACTGATAAACGGTCCACACAAACACAATAACGAGTAGCTCAGTTTCGTTCCGCTTACATTGCGTTTGCCAGTTGATGTTGTGCTCGCGCCTACATCCGGCGGGAGAACCCGAACAAAACGCACCCAAGAACGAAAAGCCTTGTTTTTCCTAGAAGGAAAATGATGGACACGATATCCTGACAGGCTGGATTTTGTGCAACCAGCACAAACACAATAATTTACCATTATGGCTTCTCTAAAACTTTCTCTGTCGCTCACTACTGCTCTAACTACTACACCCACAATGAGAGCGCTGGCTGAACGCGAGCTCATATTTACCTCGGCATACGTCATATGACGCGTTGCTATAGGGGGAAAGGCGTATTCCAGAGCCTAGCACATTTTCATCAAAATCTCTACAACCAATTAGATTTCATTAGTAATTTCTACATATGTGTTTTTAAAAAACCTCTTCAGACAGTATCAAGTATTAATTCAGTTATAAATTTAACCTGCAAGTTGCTCTTTAAATGCAATGTCATGAATTAAATAGCCTGCTTTATCTACAGCCAGGATGTTAAAAAGTAATGGAACATTTGAAATATTGTATAAAACACTATTTAAGAACAAATTCATTTTTATTAGCCTTTTTATTCAATTATTTGTACAATTCAAGCTTTTTTAGTATTCAACAGTATCAATTTACAAACTCAGGGAACAATAATATGCAGACAAAAATAACCCCATTCGTATATCTGTGCATATACCTTACATAGTTTCAAATGTATAGAACAACAACAACAAAAACTACATATTTAGTACAATAAACAAAAGCATAATTCAAACATTTAAGGGGTTACACTTCAAGCTCTGATGCCTGAATATTTAATCGTTCAGTCCCTCCTGCCCGGTCTGGCGCATATAGCGCAGCCACTTTTGCACAGCCTGTGCAAAAGTGAATTGGGTGACGGCGGCTGTCCCCATCTGCTGAGTAAGAGCATCTAAAACAGAAAATAAAATCACAATGCAATAAATTAGCATTTAAGTTAAACAGATCACATATTTGAACATTTGGAACAAATTCAGTAGCCTTTGGGCCTATGATTTTTCCATGATCGGATATTTGTCCATGCGTTGTAGGCTATCATGTTTCCACTACATTCAAAGCACTTTTTAAAACTGCCCAATCTCACCACAAAAACAGGCTAATAATACAAAATAGGCTATGTCTTTAAAATTAACAAGGCATTTTAATTGTTTATCATAAACTATGTATTCATCTCCGCTGTAAAGTGTATGCGCCTTTAATAGAGATGGAAAAATAGTAGGCTAATAGAAAAAGGCGGCTGAGGCGAGACGGTAGCAGAGAAGTTGGTGCGTCTTTATATTAACATTCCTGACTGTTTGAATGATTACCAAGGGCTAATTTTAAATCTGGTTAATGATTTCAATGCGTTTAAAACGACAAACAAGCCAAAAGAATGGTGTGCATTTTTTGTGTGCATTCTCGCGGTTTTGGGCTGGAAAACCTTGATGGCATCAGGTGTTACGGATCAACTGGGGATCATGTTAACTGGGGACGCGCGCGTGCACGCAGATAGTTTTACCTGGATTTCCAGCAGATGTTGAACGGTGACAGATTCGTCACAGCGAATTTTTCACTGAGCAGATTTAACCCTCTGGGGTCCTTCGTTTAACAGTCACACTTGGGACCTTCGGGTCCAAATGGACCCGGAGGGCGGGATTAATATATAGAAAAAAAAATCATAATATTTTTTTTTTTACTTGTTTTTTATAATATTTTTTCTTTTCTTTTTTGGTGTTTTGAGATAATTTTATGATTTATAATTAATATTTATGCAATAATTATGACCCATTTTTTCCCATTGAATATAATAGAAATTTTTTATATATATAATTTTTATTTTATTTTTATTAAAGCTGTATTTCATTTTAGAGTCAAGCCTAGGCCTCATGAAAGCAATTTTTGAAATGAGATGGGCGCCAACTGGTGGACACACTGAGCATTTTTATCACACAATAGCACATTTTTACCACTAGTGGATATACAGCTCTCTGTAGAAAGGCTTACGAATTCTAGTGATTTTTGCCTGAACAGATTTAGTCTGTTTTGCACTCTTGATGTTTAAGAGATTCACCCCTTCACTGTTGAGTCCTTTTTTCTTCATTCTGGCTGATTTGTAGATTGTATGCACAAAAAAACCTCTGTGTTTTCATATTTTTGGCAATTTCCCATTCATTTCCTATGGGGGTCATTTTTGACCAAAGAGCAGAAGTTTGATGACCACTTAGTATGCTTGGATCATGACCTCAATATTTTTTGTGCGCTCACATACCTAATACCATAAAAGTCACCTAGTTTCGTAACATTCCGATGAAGCTGTGATTTTTAAAAATTCAAAACAGATTTTTGTAATCTGAATTTATTAGTGTGTATGTGTATAAAAGTGTGTTTGTGTGTGTGTGTCTGTGTGTGGATGTGTCTGTTTTGCACTCTTGATGTTTTAGAGATTCACCCCTTCACTGTTGAGTCCTTTTTTTCTGCATCCTGGCTGATTTGTAGATTGTATGCACAAAAAAACCTCTGTGTTTTCATATTTTTGACAATTTCCCATTCATTTTCTATGGGGGTCATTTTTGACCAAAGAGCAGAAGTGTGACGACCACTTAGTATGCTTGGATCATGACCTCAATATTTTTTGTGTGTTCACATACCTAATACCATAAAAGCCACCTAGTTTCATAGCATTCCGATGAAGCTGTGATTTTTAAAAATTCAAAACAGATTTTTGTAATCTGAATTTATTAGTGTGTATGTGTATAAAAGTGTGTTTGTGTGTGTGTGTGTGTGTGTGTGTGTGTGTGGATGTGTCTGTTTTGCACTCTTGATGTTTTATAGATTCACCCCTTCACTGTTGTGTGCTTTTTTTCTGGATCGTGGCTGATTTGTAGATTGTACGCAAAAAAAACCTCTGTATTGTCACATTTTTGCCAATTTCCCATTCATTTCCTATGGCGGGTCCATTTGGACCCGAAGGTCCTGAGTGTGACTATTTTTTTTACAACCGCTTAGACTATTCAAATCCTGTCCCCAATTTTTTTGGGTGTTCATATACCAAGTACCAACAAAGTCACCAAATTTCGGACCATTCCGATGAAGCTATGATTTTTTACATTTTTTTATTTAAACGCTTCGGGTCCATTTGGACCCGAAGGACCCCAGAGGGTTAAAAGCTTTCCACGTTATTGGTAAATGTTTGTATCATATTAGGACACTGTTTTTACTCTGTCGCTGCTCCGCTGAATGTTTCAGACGCATTTAAGGGAAGTTTTAATGTGTTTTAATTTCTCGACACAGACCACGCCCACATTATTTTGTTACTCGTTTCAATGAAATTGAATATCTGATGAAAACTGTAAGTAGATTAAATAAATTATGCTACTGACATTGTGTCTTTGCAGTGCATGTGTATTCGCAGATTATTGTTACGATGACAATTTGTGGCTTAATTTAAATTGAGCAGCAGTACTGCTAAAAGGGTTGTCAAGCATTTATTTATTATTTATTTTAATGTTACTGAGGAATGAGTTAAAACATAAAGCATACAGTGGGCTCCACTCCATAAATGTTCCTAAAGAGTGTTGAAAATTGAGAAGCCATAGTTTATGGATCCAGTGAATTACCCACAGCATTTATTCAGGGGAGTGTTCAACAAACATATTCATTAGCTAACAGGTATGAAAGTAACAATAAAAAAAGGAAGAAAAAAAAAAAAAGGAAAAAATAAAAGGCAAATGTGCATGCATGCAGGACAGCTGTATTTGCCAACAGTGGAAGATCTGACCACACAGTCCCACCTTTCACATTCTGAACATTCAATCTAAAGAAGGGAGAACAAACTATAGACTAAGTTACATGTTAATGAAGAACAGTTACTTGTTTTGCAATGCATATGTATAAATTTTTCTTACCCATTGGCCAGTTTGGCCTTCATACCTATGCTGCTCTCCATCTAATGTAATCATGTTATATTAGTAAATAAATGTCACAGTTGTATTATCTTTTTAAGAACAATTTAACACACCATCACCCTTCATAATTTTCTCATCTCCTCTTTATATAATCACGCTCCTTTCTTGAGCAGCGATCAGGATATATTGGTTATCCTGCAAAGTTTTTGATTTGTCTAACTTTAATTGCATCCATTTGCTGTGGCAGTATATGGCCAAACAACAATGACACTTCATTTATAGACCTTTTAATCTGTTCCTAATGGTTAGCAGACAACAATAATGAAAGCACATGATGTGATGGATAACAAGTAAAGAGAATATGTTAATGAGATTCATGGTACCAGTCAAATGAAGAGAACTAGCATAATTTAAATTTATATTACATAAAAAGATTGTGTCATGTTTTGTTAAAGAGATCAGCAAAAAAGTAAATAATAAAGCATTTCCTATTGTTTTAGAGAGGGTCATGCTATGCATGTGAGGTGACAAATGATTAAGAGGTTAGTGATGTAGGCCTATGAGAATATTAGCCATAGAGAATATATATATATATGTATATATGTATATATATATATATATATATATATATATATATATATATATATATATATATATATATATATATATACTCTGATATTAGCCATATAGTATATATTTGTAATAATTCATTATCACTATCATATATTTTGCTTATTTCAGTAATACAATTTGTGGTTGCCTTTCAGTGTTTTTCACAGGACTTTAATCACTAAAGACAAAGTGTTCTTTACATGTCCAATACAAGACATTAGATACACAACATTCAAGTTCATGCACCTACTGAGCATAATGTACATTTACACATTTGGAAGACGCTTCTATCCAAAGCGACTTACATTGCGTTTCAAAGTACACATTTACATTTATCAGGTCTTACTTTCCCTGGGAATCGAACCCATGAACTTGGTGTTGTAAGTACCAACGCTCTACTGTTTGAGCTACAGGAAAGCTTGACACTATGTATAATTCAATATTAGGCTACTATATATTTGCTACATAGAATTGTTCTGAAAGAAGAAGAGTCAAAATTCGTTTTTATTATTTATTTATTTATTTTTTATTTTATAAATCTGTTGAAAATGTTACAAGTTCATGAGATAATTAACTTCATGACCCTATGTGTATAAGCATAGACGCTTTATGTCCAGGGAAAAAGATACAGAAGTGTCAGAGCTGGTTGTACAGAAAAGAGATCTTAATATAATCAGCAGAGTAAAATAAGCTGATAAGTGTTTTTATATAAAAAATAATAGATCCATTATAAAATTAGGCTATATGCAGATCAATAAATGCAGCATGAAAAAA
This sequence comes from Vimba vimba, assembly GCA_022828995.1. Lineage (NCBI taxonomy): Eukaryota > Metazoa > Chordata > Actinopteri > Cypriniformes > Leuciscidae > Vimba > Vimba vimba. The sequence goes on along the minus strand of CM040817.1, from coordinate 10,765,557 downwards.
ATGTAAATGACTATGCATTTTATGTTTACAATACAATACAATTTTATTTGTATAGCACATTTAAAAACAACTAGCGTTGACCAAAGTGCTTAACAAGGCAAAAGAGATAGAAAACAAGCACAATATCAACATAGTACACAAGAGAAGATACCCACAGAAAATACACATATCAAGATATTTTAAAAGCTAATGAAAATAAATGCGTTTTCAAGGAAGATTTGAAAAGTGACAGAGTCTTTGCAGATGTTTCTTTTAGGTAGCCTAGCTACTTTAATTTAATCTACATCTGTTGTTATTTGTGATTAGAACTCATGACAACACACTACAGAAAATATAATACACTAATGTTGAGAAGAAGATTCTTACAAGTCTTCTGAAGTGCGCTGACAAGTCTGTTCATCCAATGAAACCGAAATGCCCCATGTTAACATAGGCGTGGTTTCTGAGCTTGACACGTATGTTAAACTTATTTGAAATTGCGTCAGATACGCAGGAATATACACTTCAAAAACAAAATCGCTTTATTATGCATACCAGTGTGTATACAACTGGTGAAACATACGTTTTTAATCATGGATCCGTGAAAAATGGCTGCGACGAATCTGTAGCCGTCTAACATCTGCTGGAAATCCAGGTAAAACTATCTGCGTGCACGCGCATTTCCCCAGTTAACATGATCCCCAGTTGATCCGTAACACCTGGCAACCCAGCCGGTCGACAGCTGACATCACCTCACGATTGACACATCTCTCTGGCTACCAACCAAAGGTAAGTTACTACTGTTATATATTGCTAACGTCACTTGGACTGTAAGATAGAACATTTTGCTGTGGTCTAGTTCCCAAATTTTCTAAATAATAATAAAAACCCAGATGGTCAGGTAGGCAACGCATACTCCAATTCCTGTCAGCAAATAGCACGTTGCCTATAATAGTGGCAGCTGTTAACATAATGCTGACCTATCGCCGGGTGGTAGTTTGTATGGTATTATTATACCTTTGGGATGAATATAGTATCAACATGATTAACACGTGCACGCACAATTAGCCTATCCATGAACTTGATAAATGTTGCAGACATGTTTTATTATTATCCAAAACCAAATGCCTTTCAACTTGCGTGAGCTAATTCAAAATTGACAATGTTTATCAATTTGTACAAATAGAGACATTTTTGTGAATACAAATGTTTTCTTTTGTATTAGTGTATCATAATTTGCACATGCAACAACGAAGATGTGCATGTGTGGATCTACCTATTCCAGCTAGTGATGTGAGCCGACCAGGAGAGATGTCGGTCTGTCATAGGTGGGCTAGTTGAAATTTTGAGAATTCAATACTCAAATTATTTGAAGAAAAACATTTGGGTAAACTAGCATATCAATGTAGAAACATGTTTTCTTCTAATTTTGTAAATGTTAAAGGATTAGTTCACCTCAAAAAGAAAATTTCCTAATACTTTACTCCAAGATGCCATTAATGCCATCCAAGATGTTCATGTCTGTCTTTCTTCAGTGGAAAAGAAATTAATTTTTTTGAGGAAAACATTTCAGGATTTTTCACAACACAATGGACTTCAACGGCAACCAAAATGTTGAAGTCCGAATCAACGCAGTTTCAAAGGGCTTTGCACGATCACAGCTGAGGAATAGGATCTTATTCAGCGAAACAAAAAAATAAACATTTATATACTTTTTAACCACATTTGTTCGTTTTGTGCTGGTCTGCGACGTCATCACGTTAGAAACGTCATGAAAGATTTTATTTTAAATAATAATAATAAATTAAAACAAATATGTCGGACGATTTTGAATTTGAGATGGAATTTTTTGCCCTTCCCTGGCTTTTTGAACGGGAGTACACATACAAATACCTTAGATGACGTGATGCGTGACGTCTCCAACGTGATGACGTAATGCCTGGCACGTCGCAGACGAGCACAAGATGAACAATTTTGGTTAAAAAGTATATAAATGTTTATTTTTTTTAGAAAATGACTTTCGCTAGATAAGACTGATCATCAGCTGGGATCATGTAGATTCATTTGAAGCACTTCAAAGTGCATTGATTTGAAGTTCATTGTGTGGAGAAAAATCCTGACATGTTTTCATCAAAACTTCATTTCTTTTACACTGAAGAAAGAGAGACATGACCATCTTGGATGGCATTGTAAATTATCAGGAAATTTTCATTTTGAGGTGAACTAATCCTTTAACAATTATAGATCACTGTTACAAGTCACTGAATGCTGAGGTTTCTATTATATTATTGTGTTAACTTTCCTGGTGCTGCATGGGGGGAGTTGGGGTGACTTTGGCTTGCAGCCCAGGATTGATAATATAATAGTGATTGAAAATGGAGCAGGACTTACCAAACATGGATCGACAGAGTGCCAACTCTTTATAGGGACGTGTTTTTTTTTGTAGGCTCCTTGTTCTTTTTTCCAGCCCAGTTCAGTCCTGAAGCCAGTTCATTTGACAACAGGTGTGCCATCATACGGCGGACCCTCACCTCTAGGGTAGTCCCTCCAATACTGGCGAGACGAGCAGTCTGGAAAAGTATAACAAATTTGCAGTGTTAACACTTGCACACTGGATTCACATTTGATCATGCCAACATATTCCTAGATCCAACGACGTTACTTTCAGGAGAGCGCCGCCACATTCCTCACCAATCTCGTATATTTTAGCAGTAAACACAATGTATTTGTCCCTTAATGTCTGACCCTCCCCTGCCACAGCGTACTCTCCCGTCGTCTACAGACTGTAGCTAGATGGGTAAAGCATGCAAAAATACGGCAATAGGAGACAAAAAGTATTTCTTTGATCACGGCAAATATGTATTGCTATTACAGTCAACAGCACATAATATCCCAGATGTAGGCTAATGCACAATCTGCTTGTGTGACTTTCCCTTTCCTCTAGTCATGTAGCACAGCCATAGGAAATGAATGGTGTGGGCGCCGACAGTGCAAAGCTACAGTGACCTTATGTAACTCCAGAGTAAAAACAGCTCATGGTCTAGGATTTCTTGACTCTGCTTTTGTGAAATACCCCTCTGTACAGTGAAATACCCCTCTGTACAGTGCTTCAAGATCGAACATCATTTTCAGCCAATTCGGTCTGTGCAGAATTATTTTTTTCAGTCTGGGTTGACCAACTTGGATTGATAAAGGTGTACTGCAACAACAGCAGTTTTTAGGAGATATTGAAATGTGAAACGTTTAATGACTGAGACCAAGGTTCAATACAAATTAACCCATGTATACTGTCATAACTGTCAGGCAGTTTAAGGAAGTTGTGCATATCAGTGAAGTTTTCTGACAAAAGAATGATTTAAATATTAAACAACTACCATTGCCTGGCGGTTTGTGACATTTAGCAGTGTCTCTTCTGCACGGTCCAGGGCCTCCATGGTGTGGAAGGGCAGCTCCAAGGGCTCCGCCAGTGGCCGTCCCACAGACACCGACTGTCCACACCTGCAGGACTGGCGGAATTGCCTGAACTCCTCCCGGAGGTCCTTCACCTCCTTGGACAATTCCGTCACTGCAGTTAGTAGTTTTTGCATAGCCACATCTATTGACAAAGAAAATTGTACCAACAAATTTCAGAAGACACATTTCAGTGTTTTTTTTTAATATTCTTTTATCATTGTCATACACTAATGTTCAAAGGTTTGGGATCACCACACATTTTTTCGTATCGGACAACTCTTGGACTGCTGTAAAGCCATTATTTCATGAGGCTGGTTGTAATGAATCCAAATAGAAAAATGAATGGTGGTAACAAACTTTTTAACAGTTGTTTATTTTAGCAATGTCTCCTTCCATTGGTTTAAAGGTTGTATCAGCAATTCCAGGCCCAAACATAAATGATCACATTCATCTAATCTTTCCTAACGATCCGCTAGCTGCCATAAGCAAGTCGTCAAAAAAACGCGTCTCTGTAGGCAGCCTAGGCTCTGCACACAAAAACAGTTGGTTTCACCAACACTCAAAACCAACAAGGGGGTGGGTGTTGTGAGGTTTTGCACTCGTGCACGGCTGCATGCGAAGTGCGACATGCGACTTCGCATGCAGCCGTGCTTGAGCGCAAAACCTCACAACACCCACCCACTGTCGGTGATTGGTCAGAACGCTATTTATTTTGGTTTTGAGTGTTGGTGAAACCAACTGTTTTTGTGTGCAGATCTCAGAGCCTAGGCTGCCTACAGAGACACGTTTTTTGACGGCCTGCTTATGGGGCAGGCAGCTAGCGGATCGTTAGGAAAGATTAGATGAATGTGATCATTTATGTTTGGGCCTGAAATCACTGATACAACCTTTAAGCTAACAGTTGATAAGTGGTAAATCCTTCAATGATTCATTGAGGAAAGATAAGGCTGGGCCCCTAGGATTTAACTGTACTTACCTTTTAATGCCAGCCTGGCAGTTTCTGAAGAATCTGTAACCACTATGAAAAGAGAAATTAAACCATTTTACTGCATTTGGTTTGAATTTTGAATGTTTGAATTGACTGAATTTAATTACTTCTTTTTAAAAGCATACCTTCAGGAGATGGCCTCTGGAGGAGAAAATTCATGGGAGAGAACGCCAATTCATCTCCAGGGAATGATGCTGGGACATTGGGGGAATTGGGGCGTTGGAGGGTCTGATATATTTGTGGAGGTGGTAATGGTTGGCTGTCCTGACTGTCTAGTTGGGTTGCTGCTTTGTGTAAAGAAAAAAAAATGTGGGGAGGTGGTTAGGGGCAGATGTGTGTAATGCACAATTAGATTCTCTATTTTTTGCAAAAGCTTTCTTTATGTACACAAAAACACACACACCACAATGTGGCTAACTATACCTGGAAATAGCACTTTGGGGGCTTGGGCGAATCTGCGCACATTCTGGGGCTCCTCCTCTGAATCATAAACTGGATTCGGTCTAAAAGTAAACAAGGGAGCAAAGCACTTAAATTGTCATCTTGTGTATGTCAACAAATTGTTAAACTGTTAAATTACACGTCAACAACAAATGGTTGAAACCTTTTATATGTTTGCTTTGGACAAAGGCATCTGCCAAATGTGTGCAACTGGAAATTGGACATTCATTATTGCCTTCTTTTTCTTTTTAGGCCATGGTGGCTCTCCTCCTCAGACTGGATGTCGGTGGTGTCACACTCTTTATTGACATAACGGTCCAGGCTCCTCGCTGCCTCATCATGACTATCTACAAACATGGAATAACAGTCAAGTACAGTCAGAGTCAGGAGAAATATTGTCAGACAGGGGTATGTTCAGATTCTTATACCACGATTCTTATACCAGAACACCCACCACGAGTTATGAGGAGACGGATTGGTTGATATGTGTGCCATCCCTGTCCAGGCTGTTCCCGGTTCAGGATGGCTGCATTCAGCCTAATAGAGTCCTTAGGAGGGTATGGGGGCCAGAAGACTTTATCCCCCTCAACCCATGTGTTTGGCACAATTTCAGTTGCACCACTGCTGAACTGCACAACGCACGCATTCCAGCGCAACACATTTTTTTTAACGCAGGGGATTTCAAAGACTCTATAGAAAACAAAGCATGACAAACTTTACTTATAAACTGACTGCATAAACGGATTATCTGAACTGATTTGGACATTTTGGAAATTTTAATTGGTATGAATGATGGGAATGGCGATGAACTGTGTTTTGTCAGGATAAATTATGTACTTTTTGCCGATGTGCTGAAGCCTCGTCACACCGACATTCTTGCTCAAACCCCAAACTGTATATACCCCAATACTTTCAGATGGAAAGGGATACTGGCCGTAGGACTCTTTCTTGGTAAACTTTTGAAAAATTATGTAAGTTTCCTGACCTACCCTGACAATGTTTTCAACAATGGCAATGTCATCTACAATTTGAAAACAGTTATCCCCAGACCTAGATGATAACGTGTACTTTTCCGTAACAAGCTTACGGTACTGGTCCCCATAACTTAATGAAGAAATCAACGGACCATCATAATAAGGGTGCATGAATTTTTGTCCTTTCTTCACTGTGTCCAAGGTCGGTGCAGGTGATTCTGAGAGCCTTTTTACTACTTCCTGTAAAGGCAAGTGAGGCTTGCGCAATAGGTGCTTCAGTTGCGCTAAATAATTCTCATAAGGAAATGCAGATATGTTGTCCAAGGGACCAAACAGGCGGTATTCTGATGCCAAGTGTGTCAGCTGATGGACATTGTAGGTGATTTCACCTTTCCCATATAGCTGCCCAAAGTGAGTTACGAATGAAGTCAACAATCCCTGAGCGCAATCAATCATTTCCGCTAATGTTCCAGGAAACAACAGCAGATGCATGGCCACAGAAAGTAACATAAAGTTTTCATAAATTTCAAGGGCAATGGTATTTTTCAGGACTACTGGGCCAGCATAAAGCATGAAATATCGAAGCTCTGTAGCCTTCCACCAATCTATTTCAGAGAGGTGCCTGGGTTTCCGATTGAACTTAGAAGGAGTGTAAGGTCCTAGTCCCTTAAATTTAACCGATATCTCTTCGATTGATTTACTTGACAACCTAGTTGCCAGTGATTTGCCCCTCATCCAAATATATAGCAACTTCCTGGTTACCCCAAGACAGCATAAGTGCATGTAATCTAATGGGAACATTGTCACCATTTTGACCAGACCAGCTAGCGGGGACAGTGTTTGTTTTAAGTGGTGTTCATCATCAGTCATAGAGTTAAAGTCTGTGTCTGTCCTCAATCTAACATTTGTTTCCGGATATGTCATCTTGTTGTGCCATTCACCCACTTGAAAACACTTGTCGCAGCCTGAATAACCATTGTGGCTTTGTACATTTTTAATAAAAGCTTGTGCTGGGGCGTCGCATATAAATGAGCACACTTCTGCCAAAATCTGCTGCCCATTGTGAACAATGCCATTTTTTAGAATGCCACTAAGGTCCTCAATAAATGGGCCCAAGAACTCAAAGACACTCTTTGGTTTGGTAAAGCCACAGAAGAGGCCGACAAGGAATGGTGATTTTCTGTAATCAACATTAATGGTAGCTAGAATGGGCCAGAACTGAGTTCTGCTGCTTCGGAATAGTGGTAAACCATCTATACTGAACTGCATCTTAATTGTGGTCAAATTAGCAGGCAGCTTCAAAGATTTCAGTTTTGACATCAGTCCAGTAGCTAGGCCAAAGTGATAATATTCCCCACCCTCCATTTTCTCAGTTTTTATTTCACCTTGTGTCTTGAGAATTGTCTGAGCATCTCTTGGCAATTCTGGATGAAACACTCGCAAAATGCCCAAGAGTGCAGTCCATGCTGCTAATGAGACAGAAAAGGAAGAGGCCCAAAATCTTAGACTCGTCACTAACTCTGATGTTGGAGCTTCAGCATCAGAATCATCTGATTCTGAATCAACAGGCCTAGCTGATGGACAGTTGTAAACTGTGTCCAATGAGAGATGGGACTCACTGAATGCTGACCGCTATACTTGGTTGCTCCACAACTGAGCTAGATTCTGAAACACCTGACTCCAATGCTACACTTGGGAATTCAACATGTTCCAGTTCTGCAACAGAGTTGCCTTGCATGTCGGAACCAGTATAGGTTTTCTCATACTGCTGCAGGATTTCTGACTCTGTGGCCCTAAGCATTGATTTAATTTTCCGCCTCTTTGACCAGCGTGATGTCATTGTGCAAGTGGTGCAAGTTGTTTGCAGAAATTAAAGAAAATGAAATCAAAAATGTTGTTTTGCTTACTTGGTATGCAATAGAGTGATCTGTAAAAGAACAGAAAAGACAAAAGTCAGTGTTAAAAACAGAAATTAAAATTCACAATCACACAGTGTGACTGTACCTTATACATATGTACTCAGGTAACTAATCTGTTATTAAAAATATAACAAAGAAAGTTTCAAATAAACATATAATATACAAATTAAATAAACAGTGGTTTATTTTTTCAGCTACAGCAGATTTAACAGTAGCATTCAAGAAATAAATGTAAAATATATATATATATAAAAAACGAAAAACACTTTAATGTAGGCCTATAAAATATACAATTCTCATTAAAGCTATGAATTACGCCCCCTCTACTGGACTCCCTTCAGCTCAGATCACCATAAATGTTAAAGTGATTTTAATGATAAAATATGCTATTTAAAAAATCACATTTGCCAACTGCATTCTTCCTATATTGAATATCAAGCTAAAATAGCAATATTTTAGCTAAGGATAGTCTTAGGGAAAGTCGAATTTTGATTGGTCGTTTGAAATCAGACAAAGTCTGAAATATTCGTATGCGTTTTTTTTTCGTATTCTTCTTTCGGTGGCTCTGCAGACGAGACATTATTGACTGGCGCCGGTACTGGTTCAGTACAATAAATAAATTAATACAGGCATGTAAGGAACATTATAGTGAGTAAATCATGATGTATTTTTTTGGAAGGCGAACTAGGAAAAGCGACAGCATATTTAGACATGAATTAGATTTTCTCTCAACTGTTTTCTTTAATTTAAAGAAAAAAAAGTAATATTCTGATCAATATTGTCAAACAATGTTCATATTGAAGGTTATAAGAACAAACATAGTGTAACCTTGCTGTCTATCTGCAGTGTATCCAAAAAAGGGGTCAAATCACATTACATTCTAACATTGCAACATTACAATCTAAAAACAAAATAATGCTTTTTAAAGAAGTAGTTAAATTTAATAAACTTAAAAAAAAGCTAATATCATAAAAATACACATGTAGGTTTGAAATTCTCTAGCACATTTGTTCACCAACAACAACAAATATTCAACAACAAATATTTTAGCTAAATATATTTATAATTTAGTGCTAATGTATATTTTAGTCAGAATAATTGCGCTCCTATTCTATTGCGCTCCTTCGGCGCGCATGTACGCGGCGGCGCTCGTTCACTTCACTCATAACAGAAAACTGGAAATATTGACTTTCTAACATTTACAGATGGAGAATATGTCCGTGAAATGTAAGTTATGCACTGAGGAAATTATTGGATGTCACTTAAGCTTATGGCTAAATATTATTAGAGGTATATTTGTTTCCACCAATCGCTGCACAAGTGAAGTTTACGTATGATGACGAAAGCACGTTAGTGCGAGCCCTCCCGGAACCCATAGGGTGCTTCTCAATATCCCTCCTCGTCTCCTCTCTCCTCCGTCCTCCATTCTATGACCCGGAAACCGATCGAGCTCAGCCATCTTGAAGGACATCTAAATTCTCTAATTGCACCGCGAGGAGTCGAGGAGTGAGGAGGCTTCTAGAGGAGTCTTGAGCGAGGATACACAGGTGCCTCCTATGCGGAAGAGTTGTGTCGACTAAAACGTGACGCACGTATAAATTCTCCTCCCCCTTCACATCGGTCACAATCATTTTGATTTATACTTTATATTTGCAGTTTATATAAACCACACAACTCACATATTTCAACAGGGTATTTTGCTTTATTAATATTTATTATGAATTTCTTAAATAAACAAACTTCAAGAACATAAGGGCAGATCCTGCTGATGACGCGGTGAAGTGACGCTCAAGTGATCAAGTATTCCAATGTATAAAAAAAAGCTTTCATTCGATTCCTCCGTCCTCGCGTCTTTTCCTTGCAGCCTTTCCTCGCATCCTACAGGGGGTGGAGCTGAAAGGAAGCGAGGAAAGGAAACGAGGATGCACAAATAAGAATTGAGAAGCACCCATAGAGAATGCATTGCAGTGCCTGCAGTTCGGAAAAAAAAAAAAATCTTTGAATGTACCGTATTTTTCGGACTATAAGTCGCACTTTTTTTCATAGTTTGACTATTCCTGCGACTTATAGTCAGGTGCGACTTATATATCAAAATTAATTCAGACTGAGATGAAAACATTACCGTCTACAGCCCCGAGAGGGCGCTCTATGGCGGAGTTGTTCAGAAGCCACACTCAAGGATGAAGAAAATTCAATGGATTCAGTGATGTGGAATGAGATCGCGGGAGCTTGGTGAACTTGTTTACTGGTAACTTGCTTGTTGGACTCGCTGGCTTATGTTAATTTAGCCTATTCAGCCTCCCAGGTATATGTTCTTTATGCTATTGTGTAGCTGAATAACTGTTAATGTGTTGCGTTAACATACCGGATACCTACTCAGCCTGTTGTTCTGTGTGCTAGTGTGTAGTTGAATAACTTGTCTTTCCATATTAAATGTCTGGTCTTGGTCTTGGATTTTGTGAAATAAATTTCAAAATAAATGCGACTTATACTCCGGAGCGACTTATAGTCCGGAAAATACCGTAAATCTATGGGAACACTCTGGGCGATTCTCAGGCAGAGAGAAATCGCCCAAAAAGAGAACGTGACTTGGCGCTGATTGGACTATATCCAAAGGCAGAACAGCAGTGAGTGACTGCTAGCGTAACTCTGTGGTCCCTTTCACACTTTGGTGGTGGTGGTGCGTCGCCCGATCGCCCTAATGAAGAAACCACCGCTGATCGTGCCGCGAGATGATTCAAGTATAAGTATGTGGGGCTAGCCCCCACAAGCCCTGGTTGTCAGGCATTGTAAAGTGCACGCGCTCAGAAAAGGTGAATGTCAGAACAGAATGCCAATGAAATGTTTTCCTCAAAAGCAGATCTTGGAGAAGATCATCAAAAATCGTGATATCGCGAGCACTAGTATAAAACCACTGTTATCATTTCTGAAAACAAACAAAACTTATTTACAAAACTGTATCGCACGCATATCGCAGCCCTGCTCGAGGATTATTCATATTTTGGATTTGTATTATGACGAGATGGTCTAATCGGCATTTCCAGTTACTCGAGACAGTTCTGCATTGAATAAAGTAAAGGTAAGTCATGTCTTCTGTGTAATTCTGGCCCACCGTGGTCACTTCTGTGGGTAGCGCTAGGTGGAGCACTATGCTAGCGTTGGTTCCGCCTGTGTTCCCCGGCGGTCAGAAGAAATAGCGGTGCTTTTAATAGATTTCACGACACTAGCCATGGGTACACACATGTACCGCCGGGGGGAGATTCAACACAACCTTGAGCTTCCATAGTTTCCCAAAGGAACTTAATTTACGCGCCCAGTGGCTTGTTTAAATCAGAAGGGAAGGTTTCACCCCCACCACCAACTCCAGAGTGTGCAGTCGCCACTTCGAGAAAGAAGAGATAGTAATATCTTCTTCGGGAAAGCGGTGTCTTCGACCTAAGGCAGTTCCATCCTTGTTCGGTTGGAATAATTACACTAAAAAAAACCAGCGACCCGGAGTTTGGGAGCGCCGCCCTCGAGCAATCCAGGCTTTGGACCGAGGATGACTCCAGAGGATGACTCCGCCGTGGACATGGTGACTGAGGTGGATGAAAACACACCTGTCTCTGGTTGTGCTGAGTTGGCTACGACACCCCTGATGAAAGACCACGATTACACAGCCAGCTCTTTTATCGTGGTCGACCGGATGAAATTTGAGAGCATGTCGAGGCAGATCGAGGACCTCACAAGGCAGCTCGAGTCACATCATTTGGAGAGATTTGGGTTGCAGCGGTTTGCCACATCACCTGATGACTTTCGGTACTATACCAGGTAAGAAATCAGAGATTTCACACCATCACATTTGGTGTATTTTATTTACTTTGTTCTGTAAATAATACATATTTTATGAATATATACATACATGTCTCCGCTGACGAGGCAATGAAAAACTTAACAGCAGCCGGTGATGTGATTAGCTTTAAAGTTTCACGATAGCTGTATAATAGTTTGGCTAGTATGGATTTTTGCGGTTCCATACAATGCGTGTGTGGTGTGTGTCTGATGTGTGTGAATTGTGACTTTGTGTGTTTCAGTAAAGAAGAATAAAATATAATGAAGAAATATAATTAACAGATCTAGAGAAAACAACGCTAGATTCTATGTTCACAACTTGAGAATGTTTTGATGTAATCTGAATCCCATCAATAGAAAAACTATATGATATGTGCTGTTTGTATGCAGATTTCCATCATGAGCATTTCATGGCCTTTTGGAATCTAATCCAAGAGGCAACGAGCAGAATGGTGAGAGTCACCAGTGGTCAGAAGAACCTTTCCACCAGTACATCCACTGAGAGCCCTATGAACAGATCAACTGTAAGTTCTACAATAAACATATGAAGACTTCAGATGCAAAAGCCTTTAAGTGCCACCTGAAATTTTCTTCAAAAATGAGCATTTTTATCAAACTTGTATATTTAAGTTAAGTACTTTCACTTTTATTACAATAAATAGGTAATTTTCATTGCCATTAAAGTGAAATAACTGAACATAAACATACAAGCTTGACAAAAATGATCATTCTAGAAGAAAATTTCAGATGGCACTTAGAGGCTTTTGCATCTGAAGTCTTCATATATACTACCAGCTTGGTCCATGTGAATTACACATTTTGCAGTGTTAGCTGTGTTTTGTTTTTTGCTTGCTCTGGCACTCTTGTTGTCTGTGCAAGCGACTACCTGCTTTTGTTGCTCTGCTCCTTTGGCTGCTCAGCTCCACGCTGGCCTGCTATAGGCAGCTTACTCTTTTACCACCAGTTAAATCATTGATGAAAGTTTCCAATTTTTAGATTACATACACCCCCACATGCACTGCATATTTCAATCACCTTAGTTTGTGTATTTTATCTTTGTTGTATAGTGTTTCTATCTATTAATAATACGGTAACTATTTTCCCCAGAAATTGCTGCCAATTGACGAGCTCTTCCTCTTCCTTAACTATCTATCAACCGGCTGTACACAAAGGGACCTTGCTCACAAGTTCAACATCCACAGAGCTACAGTGAGTCGAATAGTTGTGACGTGGTCCAACTTTCTATATACTTTACTTGGATCTCTCTCGATATGGATGACAAGCGGATCAGTGAGAGCAAACTGCCCCACAGATTTCCATGGGACTTATGAAAACACCCAGGTCATCCTCGACTGCACAGAAATGAGGTGCCAAACCCCTACCTCCCTTCTGCTCCAAAGTGAGGTATTTTCCACATACAAGTCGCACTGTACATTCAAAGCGCTTATTGGCATGTCCCCCCATGGAGCATTAACATTTGTGTCGGCACTTTTTGAAGGCTCCATCAGTGACAAGGAGATTTTTCGTCACTCCGACATCACCTCCCTCCTAACACCCGACATGGAAGTTATGGTAGACAAGGGGTTTCTGATAGATGAGCTAGTTTCCGGGAAAGTGCATCGCCCAGCTTTTATGTCCAAACAGGATCAAATGTCCGAGGTAGACGTCCTTAAAACCCAGGCCATTGCACGTCTGAGAGTCCACGTCGATAGGCTCATTAGGAGGGTCAAAGAGAACAAACTTTTTGACACGGTCATCCCTCTCTCCATTTGTGGGAATATAAACCAGCTTTTTACTGTTGCATGTCTCCTCACTAATTATCAGTACGGACCCCTGGTCAAGAAATGGATGGTCTGATTTTCTGGTGGCCGGATTTCCTAATCCATTCTAGAATGAACTTTGACACCACACTCTCCTGGCAAAATAAAGGCCAATAACACATCACACAATACTCATACAGTTTTGGAAATGATTTGCTGTTACTCTGCAAATAAAACTGCTTTACTTTTAGTGCTGTCTACAGCTTTGTTCTGTGTGCTTCCTGTTGACTGTGATTTTTTTAAAGACCCATTTATTTAAACTGGCTTTTTGATTTTTTTTAGCACTTTCATATTTTATCTAAGGTGTTTTATATTTTAATAATTTAGTTATTATATGGTTTTGACGTGTTTTTTATCTATATATATATATGTATATGTATATGTGATTCTTGCTCTGTATTGTTCTGTATTATCTGTTTTTGTGGGTTTCACAGTTGTAAAGCACTTTGGTCAACCTGAGCGTTGTTGTAAGGTGCTATATAAATAAATTTTGATTTGATTTTGTAAAAATGCAAAGACCATTTGTCTGTTCTTCAGAAAGCAAAAACACATAATAGATTTCAAGTGAACTGTATTTGACAAACTTCAATTTCATAAATGGTTAACATGAAAGTGTCACTGCCCTTCAATAACAATGCATACAAAGGCACAAATGAACATTTATAATAATAGAATATATAACATATACATATAAGATAACATATAAGATAATAACAGATTTAAAGGAGTCTTCTGTAAAAATGTGCCCAAAACTCAGGAATGACAAGCAACCAATTTACGCCACTGCCAGGTATTTGTCCATGTACACGTGAAAGTAGAACTTATCTATCCCACGCTTAATTTGTTCCATCACACTCTCATCCCTCTGTATTCTTTGTATGAAAACATCATCTTGAGCGGAGACGACATAATCGCACCAACTCATACCGGTGACAAGTAGTTGGCCCTGAACTTGCCAATAATAGGCATGAGTTGGTTTGAGCTGCAATGACCCATTGATGACCTTGCGATACGGTGCGTCTACATAATTTGGAATGTTTGGACATTTTATTTCCAGAAGGCCAAACTGAGGCTGCTCCAAGGGGTCAAAAACAACCCCATCTGGTGAGGCACCAATCCATGGTGCATCCGGTTGTACCACAAACCCACATTTGTAGTGGTTCACACGTTTTATCTGGCAATATTCCCAGATCGCATCTGCCTCCAACTCCAAACCCCTCTTCATAGGCCCTGTCTGATGAGTACCTCTTAGAATGCGTTCAGCAAGTCCCTCTTCAGAGGTCTTGCCCACATGGCTAATCTCTCTAAAACGAGATGCAGTCACCCGTGGTTTCCGTACATTGTACCAATCGGCACACAAACTCTGCTCTCGCGTAGCACATTCAATCTTCTGGGCAAATTCCAGGGTAACCTCGAGACTTTTCATGTGCAGCTGTTGCTTCCTGGAACAGACAAACATGCACTCTGATGGTTCAAGTCTGTAGCCTTGCAGTGGCAATGATGGAGGAGGTGGAGCATCATGGAGAGTCTTTGCTTTCTCTTTGGCAGGTTGCTGATAAGAAAGGGGACTTCCATGTTGCACCTTGCCGAACAGTGAGTCCACAAGTGGGATATCCTCACTTATTCCCATGCTGCAGATCATAGGGCGGTCAGCATCAGCTAAATCTTTGTACACCTCAGACACCCGATGAACTGAGAGGTCAGGAAGTTCCCCATGAAGGCCTTTGTACAGTTTACTCCTGTATGTTAGAAAACACACACACACACACGCTAAAAATCTGCAACAGAGTAATACATTTTGCTTGAGGGGAAGAGCATTCTGGAAATAGAATACAATAACCAGTACAGTGACAGGCAGGCACGTGCACACATAGACATCAAAGGGGGCTTGAGCACCTGCCCTTTTTATTCCTGGAGAGAAAGTGCCCTTTTTTCTGGGGTGCTTTTATTTTTATTTTTGAAAAATAATATATATTTCTGTTTGCGCACAGCTTCCCTGTCAAACAAATATATTTTTTGAAGAATAGTATATCTAAATATCAGGTCAGGAGTTCTGAAGCGCTCCCTCTCCCTTTCACCCGATTGTTAAACCCGATTGTATTGCTTCCGCTAAAGAAAATAGTACGCTCCGTCTCTACGGTTAGAATCCTGTGAGTCCATAGCAACGCTCTGTTTTTCATGGCAACGGTCTTTTATACTCCGCACAGCGGTCTTTTATTAAGAAATAACAGACCGCATTCTACATTGGAATTCAACCAAGCCATGTAATAAAATAAGCTAATAAAATAAGCATATATCACCACCAGGTGATATGCTTTAGTTATTTTGTTTATCCTATTTACCTGCATTGCCCTGTTAATAGGCTATATGCACACGGAGGTGATTACGTACTTCCGCTAAATTCTCAGCCAGCTAAGCCATTTCCGCTACGGCTGAGGTGATTGTTTACAAAGCGATAACGATAGAGATAGCGTAATGTCTAGTAAGAAATCATTTAAATTTCAGCGAACTAACAACAGTACGGCTGAGCATTGTTGTGTGCCTCTGTGTCAAGCCTCAAGCAAGTATAACACAGTACTTAGTTTTCACACATTTCCATCTGACGCGGAAATCAGACGAAAATGGCTTGTCGCTATCCGGAGGGACAATTTCACAGTTAGTCCCCATACCCGAGTATGTAGCCGGCATTTTAAAAAAGAGGACGTTCATGAGCCAGTGTCAGAGACAGGGAGACGGCTACTAATCAAGGGAGCTGTTCCAGCATTGTTTGAGTGGAACAATTACACCCTTCCCACTTCAAGACCGGGGGTATGGGAGAGGAGAGAGCGGCCGCCGGTGTCGCGGGATGACGCTGCGTGCGAGGAGGCTGACATCCTCATGGACCACGACTATGCTTCGGCTCCAGATCCCGCAGTTGTCGATTTAGCCCTTGATGAAAACACGTCTCTCAGAGAGGAGAAC
The DNA here is from genome assembly GCA_022828995.1 of Vimba vimba. Classification (NCBI taxonomy): domain Eukaryota; kingdom Metazoa; phylum Chordata; class Actinopteri; order Cypriniformes; family Leuciscidae; genus Vimba; species Vimba vimba. Next base: position 10,749,191 of record CM040817.1, on the reverse strand, counting down.
CGCAAGCTGAGGGAACAGGTCGAGAAGCTGACAATGAATCAGCGCTTTGGGATTAATCGTTTTTCTGCCTCAGACAAGGACATACGTTTTTTCACAAGGTAAGATGTCCAGATTGTTCTGTAGTACCTTTGCAGCAACGGATATAGGTGTCTGTGTGTGTCTGTGTCTGTGTGTGTGTGTGTGTGTGTGTGAGCAGATAAAGATCATACCAGGAGAGGGACAAACAGCAGCTGTGTTATCAAATGTTCACACATATTTTAATTTGTCACATTTTTACAATTAATTTAATTTGTACATTTAAATTTAAGTTATGTTATACTATTTTATTATTTTGATGTCTTTATAATAATTCTATGTAGGCTATTCCAAGCTTTGGCAATATTGCATTATGTAGGCTACAGTCATGCCAATAAAGTAATTTGAATTGAATTGAGAGAGAGAAAGGCTAATTGAGTTACATATTTGAAATGCTTCCTATTAATTTCATAGTATACACTGATACAAGATTTAAATGCTAATATCTGAATTGTATTTATTTAGATTTGCATCGTATGACCTACTGATGAGATTCTGGGCCTTAATAGAGCCTTCGCTGCCATCTATGGTCAGTGTGACACAAGCACAGAGAGGCACCTTTACAGAGCCAAGTTCCACTGTAGTAAGTAGTTATTTACATGGACCATACAATACAACTTAACAAAGCTCATGGTTAATAGAAGTTGAGAGAAATGTAATGTATATTTTATTTCTTTTGAACAGACTCGTTCCCTGCAGCCCATTGATGAGATGTTCTTGTTTCTCAACTACCTTGCACTGGGCTCAAAACAGCGTGACCTTGCTGACCGGTACGGAGTCCACCAGTCCACAGTCAGTCGGATCATCACAACGTGGAGCAACTTTCTGTACACTGTGCTAGGGTCTGTGAGGATCTGGATACCAGAGGAGAAAATAAGGGCACATCTGCCAGCTGATTTTAAGGACTATGCAGACACTACAGTGATCCTGGACTGCACGGAGCTGAGGTGCCAGTGCCCTTCATCACCTCTTCTTCAAAGTGAAATGTTCTCAGCATATAAGTCCCACTGTACTCTCAAAGGGCTGCTTGGAGTGGCTCCTCATGGGGCGGTCACATTTATCTCTCCACTGTACGCTGGTTCCATCAGTGACAAACAGATCATGCGGGAGTCTGGAATTCTCTCCCTTTTGAGACCTGGGATGGCCATCATGGTCGACCGAGGTTTCCTTGTTGATGACCTTGTGCCCTGCAAGATTTATAGGCCAGCATTTCTCTCTGGAAGATCCCAGATGTCTGCCTGTGAGGTCAGGGAGACCCAAGCAATTGCACGCCTCAGGGTGCATGTTGAGCGCCTCATACGTCGTGTTAAGGAACACAAGTTCTTTGACACCGAGATTCCACTTCGGCTTTTTGGCAACATTAATCAGCTGTATACTGTTGCATGTCTTCTGACGAACTATGAAAACGGGCCTCTGGTAAAGGCTTGGGCAAAGAAGCCAGAGTAGAGAGCCACTTGTCTGTAAATAGCTATTTATTTTAATTCAAAAAAAAAAATTTGTCAATATGTTACAAAAGTTGCAATGTTACAATAATTTTTAAAGCCACTTTGTTATAATTGTTCACTTTTAGCAATGTTTAAAATTGACCAGAGTATGTCTATAGAAATCTAATCAGAATTGACACCAGTACTGAGATGTTTATTTTGTTAAATTTTACAAATGGCCAGAGAATGTATTTGTTTGTTTACCTATACAAATGGTCATACGTAATTTATTTTACATTTTTGTAAGTACTTTCTTTAGATGTTCCTTTGTAAATTACTTTTTATAAATGTCATTTTATAGTACATGTTATTTATGAACTGCTGTACATTGTACATACTTTTTGAATAAAGAACTACTGAATTATTTGCATGTTATATGTACTTTAGCTCAGTGTTTTTAAGCCATCTGTTATAAAAGAATAATACTTTAATGCACAGTGAATTATATTTACTGAGTAATAACCTTTGTTTAGGGCTACCAAATTACAAACAACAGTTATAAAATACTATTTTTAGGTAATGAATTACCTAAAAAAAAAAAAATCTTAGGAAGAACATGTACATTTGCAATAATCTATTTATTAAATTACATGTTACATCTCATTACATTAGTATACAAATACAACAAGAAACATAGTAATAAATATGTACACATTAGTACAAATACAACAGGAAACATAGTAATAAATATGTACACATTAGTATACAAATACAAGAAACATAGTAATAAATATGTGCACATTAGTATACAAATACAACAAGAAACATAGTAATAAATATGTACACATTAGTATACAAATACATCAAGAAACAGTAATAAATATGTACACATTAGTACAAATACAACAGGAAACATAGTAATAAATATGTACACATTAGTATACAAATACAAGAAACATAGTAATAAATGTGTACACATTAGTATACAAATACAACAGGAAACATAGTAATAAATATGTACAAATATTTTGCAATGGACTGAACTGATAAGAGCTGCTAGATTAGAACTGCCAGTAAGAGAAATAGAGAAAAGAGAAATTAACAGCATTCTGTAAAAGAAGCGTGACAGGCTATCAGCATCTAATTATCCAGGCAAGCATTGAGATAACAATAAAAAAAGAAAGTGTCAATTTTTTCTTTCATTCTTTTGGTGACTTCATTGTCTCTGGGAATCCTCTCAATAAACATGTCTTCCTGTGTGTAGACAACAAAGTCACACCAGTCCAAACCAGAAACCAACATCTGGCCCTGGATCTGCCAAAAGTATGGATGAGATTTCCTTAATGTGTGTGTGCCCTCACTGATCTTAATATATGGGCAGTCAACATAGCTTGCTACATTGGGGCATTTAATTTCAACAAGGCCAAACACTGTCTGCCCCTTTGGATCGTACACGATGCCATCAGGTGATGACCCCATCCAGGGTGCGTCAGGGTGGATAAGGAAGCCACAGGGATAGTGGTTAACCTCCCTTACTCTGCAGTACTCCTCTACTGCTGCAGGTTCCATGTCAAGCCCCCTCCTCATGTCTGCAGTCTGATGGCTAGGTCTCAGAAGTCTTTTGGCAAGATTTTCAGCAGAGCTCTGTGCCCTGGTGTGACAGACCTCTCTAAATTTGGAGGAGGTGATGCGGGGCCGCCTTAGTTGGTGCCACTCAATGCAGGAACTCTGTTCTTTTGTGCTGTTGGCAATTTTGTGTGCGGTCTCTAATGTTGTTTCCAGGGACATCATGTGGTGCTGCTGATGTTCAGTGCAGACAAAAGAGCAGGTAGAGGGTCCCAGCCTGTAACCCTGAAGTGGCAGTTGTGGGGGAGAAGGAGCATCTGTGTGTGGACAGGTGTTTGGAACTCTCTTTGCTGGCATGTGATAGGACAACACACTTCCTTCTTGCACTTTTCCAAATACAGAGTCAACCAGAGGAACATTAATGTTCATAGCCATAGTTGTTATCATTGGAGCCGCATCACTTGGAAGATCATGGTAGACTAAATCCACCCTGAGTGTGGAAAGTTCAGGCAGAGCTGAACTGACACCCTTATACAAGTTGCTCCTATGGAAAAGACAAAATATATATATTTTTAAATGAGCCATAAAGTAAGTTACACATAAGTTGAACAAACAAAATAAATAAATAAAAAAGTTTGGACTTTCTTGCTTGAACAACTGACAGTATAAGTAAGGAATAATTGACGACAGGCCGTTGAATTATTAGAAAAATAATGCACACCCGAGGTGGTAATGCGGTCACGACGCGAAGCGGAGTGGTCATTCACCTCGGGTGTGCATTATTTTTCTAATAATTCAACGGCCTGAAGTCAATTATTCCGCTTATACTACAGTTACCACACCTCCAAACATTGTTCAGATTATGTATTTCAAGACGTTTGTAAAGTTTTTGTCATTAAAACGCTCTTGTATGTAGGACTAATTTCTTACGCATCTAATCCCATGCCTCCGTTGCTAATTCCAAAACGTCATTTTAGAGTTAGTAACGGAGGTTTGAGCCACTGATAGCAGACTAATGCTGGGGACACACGACTAGCTGACACATTCTCTGACTGTTTTCATCGACTGCAGCAGATTTTAAACACCGACTCTGAACACAGACTGAACGCGCTGAACACGCGTTTGGGCATGATCAGTCATAAGAATCAAATAACATTCATAACCGGCCTTAAAGTGTGTCCCCGGCTTTATGCAATTATTAATGCAGTTATTAGAGAGAGATGTGCAATAATGAGACAGAAAAGCATGTGCGTCAATATTATTAATTATTTATTAATTCAATTCGTTTTAATTAATTCGTTCTTTTTTTTTCTTTCTATTATTGACAGATAGTAGACTAGCCAAATAAATGAAACACAATAAAGCCCTTTTAACAAGTAGGCCTATCAATAATTATTTATTTGTTAAATTATCGGCAATAAAAATCCGTGCTGCAGGACTATCCATTTATTTAGCCTATATTCAGTTTAATTTTCTGTTGACTATATAGGACTATATACTTCATATATTAAAATTAAACTGCATGTTTCCATTGATTGTGAAGCTAGACATTGAAAATTGCAGATCAAGCGCATGCGGCTAAATGTTTTTTCTTGTTATGAATTGTATCCTATTTTCCGTTATTACAGTTGACTACGCGAAGTGATCTGGAACTGTAATGCGGTCAAGACCTGCCTGGAACTACTTTAGCCGTGCGTTTCCCTGAAAATAATGCACACCTTAGAACGTTTGTCAACCAATCAGATTCAAGCATTCAACGGCCCTGTAGTATAAATACTAACAATGAATATTAACATACACTGTATCATATGATCAGATGACTACTTTATCTGAGGTCTCACTGATTACTACAGAAAATGTATTTAATGATAACAACAACACTAACCTGATTCCTTCCATCAGTTTTCGTTCCTTGGGTCTGGCTGAAAGAATCACCATGTCATTAACTAGGGTGACCATATTCCAGGTCATGTCCGGCCGGGATTTCGAGATCGCCCAAAATATCCGCGATTCGGCTTTTGCTTTCTCGTCGCCATTCATTTTGTTTACATGTACACCTTTTGATTCAGTAGTACTGAATTAATTCCGATTGGTTAATCTGAATGTAGTGTTTACATGAACGCTAAACAAGTGATCGGTTGATGTGCGTGTAAGCATTGCTAAGAAAATTCCTGTGTTTTCGTCTCGATCGGGATCCGTGTGAATCAGAATGCATGACCTGCAAAGCTGGCACGTACGTGTCAGTGTCAAATAACGTAATAATGTAAACATAATGAATGGTGACTGTAGAAAGCAAAAGACGAATCCCGAGCATTTTGGGCGATCTCGAAATCCTGGCCAGATATGTCCGGGTAAAACAGGACGTATGGTCACCCTACATTAACCAGACCAGGTTTAACACCCTGCATTTAAACAAAAAGGTTATCAATAAACACACATATCCATAAATACAATCAAAGTACCCCGTTAGAAACATTAGTTACCATGGTTCTTGGCTTATGCCACTTCTGTTCAGTATCTGTGCAGCTGTGTGTTGGGGGAACAGAGTTGATTCTTAGCTGGCAAAAATGTGCAGTCTGATACAACAGTGCTGCCACATGATTACACAAAGCTGTACCTGCCACACAGGTACACTGGCAGCTTTGCAGCTGCACAGGACGGGCATCCCTAAGCACAATCTGAAAATACACAAATCTGTTACAATAGGAGACAAAGGTGTACTTTCAGTTTTTAAAAAGGAGAATGCATGAGTACAGTGAGAATGTTTGACAAAACAAACAAATATGTACCATCAACATATAAAGATGACATGGAAAAAAATAACTGCTAAACAATTTGTAGATTGTAGCCAAATTATTATTTCTTATTAATATTATTATTATTTATCTCACTCTACTCATCATCAACAGTGGACACAGAACGTGTGTCAATGCAGTGACAAAACAGAACTCAGTTTCTGTGAATCCCAGTGCTTAGCATACATATTTAAATATCGATAAATATTCCAACACACCAGTATTATTTATGGTGTAGTAAATGAAATATGTCTTTAAAATAGATTACATGCGATGATTCACAGAAACTTGATCTGACGAACGGAACCTGTCTCATGAACCAGCCTGCACTGAACCTGCAGGATAACTTTCCCTTACGCTCAAGCTGTGAGGCTTTTGGCTTTTCCTCATTGATCTGTAGCACTCAGCTCTTATGGTTACCTCTCCTGTACTTGAATCCTTGTTTGAAACTGACATTGACAAAGGCGTTAGGAAAATTGGATGTGATTGACACATAATAGTAGACAGACCGACACAGACGTTACACCTGCTGCGCTAGCGTTAGATAGCATGCATGCTACTAAGGACGTGTAAACACAGTAAAACACTACACGTCCAGATCTTACCTTCATAATTGTGGATGTAGCTTGAAACGTAAAGCTTGAAGCCCTTCTCCTTCTTGGTTGTCGATGTATGGGTTAGTGCTTGAATAATTCGACTCACGTCGTTCACCGTAACACGAGGGACATCTTGAAGCGACCGAGTGAAAAACGCCATAGTTGCTATTGACGCTACGCGCGCCGGAAGTGGCCTAGCTGGCTGAATTCGAATGCGGAAGAGAGTGTGCATATAGCCTATTGCAGGGTTGGAATTGCAATTGTTTTTAAAAAAATAATTTAGATGTGTTGTGCTTACCTCATCTGGCACCTCACAACACTCTAAAAAATGCTATGTTGGCTTTAATTAACTTTTTTATGTTAACAGTTGGCTTTAATTAGCTTTTTTATGTCAACAGGTCCCACGTAACTAGGTTACGTTGGATTTATGTAACATTATTTATTTCAATTAACTTAAGTTAATTACATAAGGTTAATCCAATGCCGTTTAGTTGAATAAGGTTAACAGTCTTAATTTTGTCCAAAACAATTAAGTTAATTAAGTTCAATTATCCTAAAATTAATATTTGTACATTCAACCAAAACAAATAATCCAGTTTCACACAGCAAAAACTCCCGTGTTAAAGGTGCCCTAGAATGTGAAATTGAATTTATCTTGGCATAGTTAAATAACAAGAGTTCAGTACATGGACATGACATACAGTGAGTCTCAAACACCATAGTTTTCTCTTTCTTATTTAAATCTCGTTTTTGAAAAACACCCCTGAAAAACAGGCGAATCTCCACATAACACCGACTGTGACGCAACAGTCGGGATCATTAATATGTACGCCTCTAAAAATTTGCATATGCCAGCCCATGCTCAGTGCCAGACGAAACTGCACAGCCGAATCATCAGAAGTTCTGCAGGTGAAGAAACAAGCAGGAGGGAAAATGGCAGATCTATCTATAATCGGATACCGCTACAGTTTAATTCGAAGTTGTTAGTTTGCTCTGCCCATTTCACCGCGGACTGTTTTTCTAACCTGGAACAATATCAAGCAGCCAGGCTTCTCTCGGCGTCTCATACTGACGAAGGGGGCAATTTCAACTAACGTTATATTCCCGCAAGCGGTAAGTAGTGATTTTATTAACGATAATTTACACTGTGTTATCTAGATCCAGCGCAATATTGTTTTTTCCTCGAGAGACATCGTGGCTTGCAAACGAGCGAACGAAGCATGGCAGTTGCTCAGTGTTTGGATGTACAAATGAACACAAAAGTATTTTTTTAGCTCCTTCATCCGAGCCTCAAGTTCAGACAGATAATCTTTCTCTCAAAGTCGTTCAACACTGTTTATGCATCAGTAAATCGCGTTGCAGTGATAAGATCTTCATTCACGCGATCAACAGGCTGTCATCTGCTCAATGCTGGAATAGATCTAAATACTTAAAAAACTAATCATGATTCGTTAATCCCGATAGCTGTAATAGTAAAAACGTATAAAAGCTGTAATAGTAAAAGTTTTCCAGATAGCTCTACATGTAATGCCAGATATTTCATATGCAAGCATGTCAGCCAATCACAGCAGTGGGCAACAACACTGCAGTCTCACAGCAGACACGCCCCTTCAAACAGAGTGTTCAAATCAGGGTATGAAATCAGGCTAGGAAATATGCCTTTTATTTCTAAATTATAACAAATTTTGATCTAAAAAACATACTAACATTATAAGGGCACCCCAGGAAACATTATAAAATAATAAAATAATCCATTCTACGGCACCTTTAAATTAACTCTCCTGGGAGTTTATATGGCTCCAGACTCTTGCAGTGTGCAAGGGTTTATTTTTATTTTAAGTAAAGAAAGAGTATTGCAATAAAAAGTTTTTTTTTGTACTTAACCTATTGCAGTTCTCTCGTTTAAGCATAGAATAACAAAAAAAACAGTCCGATGTGCCAAGCCAAACGAACCGAAAACCGTGGTTAAAAAAAACGAGTTATGTATTGAACTGTGGACTAACTGTATCCCTAGTAATGTTACAAAAAAGTAGCGTGGTGTAAAAAGTAGCGTAGTGCGTCATGGCATAACGTAAATATCAGCAGTATGACGCATTACTCGCATAAGTTGCGCTTTACACTGATATTGGATCCGTATGTTCATTTGGCCAGAAGCTAGTTATTTTACTTTATACATTTTTAAATATTAATAGTTTTCTTACACAAACTTTCAATCAAAAAACATCAAGTAAACCAATAAGCATTTTACTTTTAGAGAATTCAAGACTATAAGTCTTAAAAATTTAAATTTTACCATTACACAATATACAGTAACATCCTAACAAACACCGTCATTATGCCAAATGTACCCAACACTCAACACTAAAAGCATCTTAAACTCCCTATACAGTAAGTAGCTTATTCTTCAGGGACTGAACTCTGTTGGTGCACTTTTCTCCCAATCCCAAAAAGATGTTCTGCACTGCCTCAAATGTGTATTTTAGTCCTTTTGAATACTCAATGTTCAGCGCATAGAGAAGTCCAAAGTGTACCATGAAAGCAGAAGGAAAGTCAGGTAGGTCCTCCATGACCACAGTTTCCTCCGGGATGATGCTGTAGTTTAGACATTTCTTTTTTGTCTGTGAGATATCGTCCTCCATGACTTCAAGGATGCCCAGTTTCACTTCTCTTGTGTAGGTCTCCTCCAAATCAGTGTCCTAAGAATTATATACATTTCATGAATTATGGTTGTGCATATGTACAAATATAGAAAAATAAAAACAAATCAAAGCTCAAACTCTTGCAAACAAAACATGGCACTGTGGCAAGCAGGACAAGGCTAAGAGCCGTGGGAACAAGCTCACCTGTCTCGTGTCTCACAGAAGGAGGTCCGGATGAATAAAAGGAGGAGCAGCGACAGTGCAAGACGAGTGAAGACCAGGCCTGGACTATTTATGTTGTGTTTTATTTATGTGTGTCTGGCAGTCGTCCGTGAGGGGCTGCTGTTTTAATTTTATTTTGTGTTTGTTTATTTTATATGATTAAAGTTCCGTTTTAACGTTCGCCGGTTTCTGACTTCTCCTTCCCTGATCCTTTAACTGTGTTGCATTGGAGCTGAATCCCAGGTAGGTGGGGGAGGGAACCGGCGAATGTTCAAAACTTTAATCATAAATAAACCAACGCATTCTCATCCTTGGGCGTCATATACTGACGCTTTTGACATTTCCTCGACATCTAACGCACATGGCACCCTTTAGCGTCAATATGACACGCACAGAGCTTTGTTCGGTTATGGGTAGGTTTAGGTCTAGTGTAGGGTTAGGGTTAGACCACTAGGAGGCGCCTTCTGGCCCATTTCTAGCTGCGTCTCAAATTGACGCTAAAGGGTGCCATGTGCGTTCGATGTCGGCGAAATGTCAAAAGCATCAATATATGACACCCTAGGATGAGAACGGGCTGAAATAAACACAAAACGACAGTAAAAGCGGCAGCCCCCCACAGAGGACTGTGTATCGTACTGCTCGCCACAGGCACAGTATGTGCTAACCTAATGTAAATACTTGATGAAAACAAGCCACATGGAATCCATGTCAGCACCTTTATTAAATATATCCACAGATTTCATAAAATAACAGTGATCAATGGAAATATGACATGAACAAAAGCTTAAAACTTACCAGACAAGTCTTTGATATTGCATCGCACTCCCTGAGGTACAAGGGGAGTCCCCGTAGAGCTGTAGCATGTCTGTGTGATAAGACAAAATAATGTACAGACAAATTGTAACTTACTTGCTCCTCCAAAAAGAGGCCAGGCCATCTTCTTTGATGACAGAGACAAAGGGTTGCTCATTGACTATTTATTTTCTCCTGAGAGGGAATGTAGTTTCCATTTTGGTGTTCAGTTTTGTCATGTCCATGTTACTTTTCTTGACTTCAAGCTCAAGCTGTTTCCTTTCATGTTCCAATGCAGCATCATCTAAACCAACAGGATTGTCTGGAAGGAAGTTGATTTCTGATCTTCTTGGTTTCTTCTGGGGTACTCTTGAACCATCATCTCTTTTATTGTCAAGCTCACTACATCCAGCATTGCGTAATTTTTGTCTGTAATTCCCCATTTTAAATTTTAAGCTCATCTTCCAGCCTTTGCATCCCGTGTCAGCCAAGTTCCCTTAGACATGGATGTCTGGAAACTTACGCAAGTGCCACCTGCTCAATTACAGAATTATTTGGGTAAGCTTTAAAGGAGTACATTGTTTCTGCCAACTTCTCCAGTATTTCTATCTTGATGTCTCGTGTAACATCAATAGTAGTGTTCTGTTTTTCATAGACTTCATTAGCTTTTCTCAGTCTGAACTCTACATCATAGGAGAAATTTGGAATTAGGAAAACGCGTGGCCAGCGCTCTTCCCTGACTGTGGAAGAAGATGGACTGGACAGATTGGATGAGATGCTTGCTGTGTCTAGGGTAAAATCAGCCTCAGACCCTGTGCTTTCATTTCTTGGGGGTTCTGCTACTGGTGCAGTTTTGAACATTTCCCAGATAATCTTCAGTCTGACCTTTTCAGATGGAAGTTCTTCTATGTTACTTAAATTGCAATGCTGAACACCAAAATCGGGGTCCTCATACTGGATCACAAAGTTTTGATCAATTTTCAGTTTGTCACAAATAATTTCTTTAAGCTCATCTACTGATGATGGCACTTTGGGGAGTGTCAGCTTTTTAATGCACTCTGGATTCACGATCATTCACAGCAACATTGTAGTTTTCTGAAACAAAATATACCATTTAGTGATTAACATTCTCTTGCTTAACTGTTAATGCTGCTTGCAATCCCAATCGGAAAAACGCAAACTTTAATGTAACAAAAAACATTTAGGCGACACCATGAGATTTCCCCTGATACTGTAGGCTGCAAGTGGGTAGAAGTCATTTAAATCCTTCAGCTCAGCAATAATCAGATCTTCTTATGGAAGTTCTTCAATCTTAAAGGCACAAACATGTTCAACATACCAAGAAGAAAATCTCTCCAGCACAAAAGAAGCCTCACTGTCAACTAACAAAATGCAGTGGATCTTTGCAAATTCTGGCAAGCCGCCACAGTGTACAACAGACACCATCATACCTTTGGAGTATGAGGTCCAATGCAATTCAGTGTTTGATGCAAGAGATACAGTGTTAAGGTGAGCACATTTTTTTTTAAACAGCTGTTTTCACCTTTCTTTCTAGAGAGGACACCTTCACAACTTTTACTTTGTCAACATGAATGGATTGTTTGAAAAAGCTGGGAGACTGCATGACATGTGCAACCATAAGTTAGTGCTGGGTGGACAATGTCTGCAATATGTTGAAATTGAAAATATGAAATTGTGCACGTTATGGACAACACGCTTGAAGAAACTGTGTTTTGCCTCAAAGCGCATTGTCCAGAACTCCACACCAGGCTTGGGTTGTGTTCCAGAAAATGGTGTTTTGGTTTCAATTTTTCATTTGGAAACACTTCTGTAAAAAGGTTGTGATGGTAAGATATTTTAGTCTCCAGGTAGCAAAGACTGTCCTCTGAAAACTTGGGTGAAACAACAAGCTCCACTATATCTTTAAGATCCATCAGCAGTTGCCATGCCTTCTCAGTTTCTGGAATAATTTTGCCAATCATGAGTGGTATGAGCCTATTGAGTGTCCAATTTTCGAGTCCATTTCCGCCAATGATTTTTTTGGAGAAGAAAGTTTTGGGTATGTTTTTAGGGCGGTTCACCTTGTCAGAGAAACAGTAATGGAAAGACTGAATTACACTGTTCAACTGGTCAAGGGTAAAGAACTTATCAGCTATTAGCTTCTGGAGACTCGTACGGCACAATTCCTTCAAACAAATCGTGCAATGCATCTGGAGGAAATCCGGTTACTGGGTGAAAACAAGCAAGATGAGTTTGTAAGACACATTCTCCTTTTACATTTTGTACATTTGTCAGAGTTGGGGTTGCATTCAGCTCCTCAATAAATTGGTTGTGTTGTTCTATACTTCTTAAGGGAAAAAGTCCATCGCTCACATCAGTGGTCTGTATGTCCTTGATAAAAGTGAGACAAAACCTACAGAACTTCTCAACACAAAAACTTTCCTGAACTCTTGCTAGGCCATGTGCTCCTAGATTGTCTGCAGAGACAGTAAAGACAGTTCCTTTGATATTTACCCCAAACTGATCTACTTACAAAGCCTCTCTTTCAAGTGTCTGCACATCCTTCATTAATGGCTCAAAAAATATGCCATAGCCAAATACTCTTACGTCAGTACTCTTCTTTAAGATCCATGCTAAAGCGGAGCAGTTCGTTGATGTATATTCATATTAACTCAGATAGGTATAAAGCACTACTGAACAATGTTGATAGTATTTTGTACATATCCACAGGAGGGTGGTGCTACTAGCACATGTTCAACAATGCTGTTGAGCGCAGCCATAGACTGTAAAAAAAGATGGACGACGCCCCTTCGCTCTCTTCCATTGATGAGAACTGAAGCCGCCAGAGTCTCGATATGGCACTGACATATTGGAACTTGAGTCTGCGCAGTAGCGATCTCGGGACCAGACCTGCGCAGTAGTGAGCAGGAAGTAAAGCCGCGAAATCAACGCTCCGCCCTCACTCTCGCAGAATGCACTCAGGGAGAGTGGATTCTGCACACTTTTTTAAAAATTGATTGCAGTAGGACAAGAGGCTTGTTAAAATAAAGTAAATACAATCTCCTCAGTCCTCCGAAGATCCCGAAAAAAAATGTCCGTTGGTGCTTCAGTGACTACTTCGCTCAGAGAACCTGTCAATCACAGCTGTCCATCATGACGTTACACCACCGCATCACGTAACTAACTAAAAACCAACTTATTTTTGAAACAGACACTTGAACTTACATCAGCGTGATAAAAACGACAGCAAATGAAAGAAACCACCTTTGGAAAAAAGATATTTGAAGTGTAATTTAATTGTTTAGTTGGTCTCACGTCCCGTTGAATAACACGGGGAGGCGGGGCTTATGACCTATACTAGGACCAGTCACCGGGGGGCGATCGAGACGTTTTGGCTTCACTTTTCAGGGCTTGTGCGGCACGCTTGAGCGCAGCATGTGATAAGTGGCTGATCACTGCAGGTTAATAATCATCTCCAAACAGCACTTGCATCCAACAATAACGTGATGTACAATGTATACACAAGCATCTCACATCAACATAATGTAGAATCACCCTAGAAAACATGGAAAAGAGCAGATAATTAAAGCTATACGTGCTAATTGGCTACTTCTATAACATGGGAATAAACCACTGAATTCTCAACAATAAACAGGAAATAGTCAATAATCAGTTACTTGACTTGCACGCACACAGTGACCCAATATTAACTCCATGGCGATAAAGAGCGATGATTGAATTAGAATGCAGCTGACTAACTTTATGATGGCAATAGTTGTGATGGAAATTTCAAAACTTTGAAACCTATACAATCTTTTGTTGCAAATCAATGGTTTGGAGTGTGTATCAAACTGCCAGAGTCACGTGATTTCAGTAAACAAGGCTTCATTACATCATAACTTTTTCAAAACACTGTGAAATTTTAATGGTTCACCGCTGGGGGTGAAGATCTCGGTCAACCCATGAATCATGAGGAGTCACTGAGAACCAATGAACAAGTGTATGTGGGTTTTACCTGATCTCTGATAACGTTTTAATTAGACATTATTATAATCAAAATGAATAATGGTAGTTAATAGTCTCTTATTGGTCTTTTTAGCTGAGCCATTCATATAACAAACAAAACAAACCCTGACAATTGAAAAATAACATAAATACACTTGATAATCTAATTAGTTGATTAGATAATTGCATTTAAAATAATTTACTTTCAATAAAAAATGTGCAATCGATTTCTAAAAAGTCTTTTTATGCATGTTTGGCATGGGTTTTTGTTGCATTTACACTGTTCTGACCACTAGAGGTCACTAGGAGTGTTTCGAAGCCTCGACACAATATGTGTCGAGTGGCTTCAACTATTTCAGTGTTTCACAAAGCCTCGATCTGCCCACAACTATTCAAGGCTGCTCTTGATGAATACGATTGCTTTGAACCACAAGCCTGAATTCAAATATCCCGCTTGCCCTTGATACAGATCCAAGGCAAGGCAAGGCAAGTTTATTTATATAGCACATTTCATACACAAAGACAATTCAAAGTGCTTTACATAGAAGAAATTTAAATAATAAAAAGAAATAAGAATAATTAAAACCGTTTAGAAAAATAAAATACAGTACAGTACAAACAGTCGGATGAACAGCGGCACAGTGCTCAATCAGTAAATGCATAGCTAAACAGATGTGTTTTGAGTCTGGATTTGAATGTGACTACAGTAGGAGTTGTTTAGTTGTTTGACCCCTAGAGTGAAGGTATGCGTTCACCTTGACAACTTCATCTTTGTTTCCAAATGCAATGACTTCAGTTTTGTCTTTGTTTAACTGAAGAAAAGTTAAACAATCCAAACTTACTCGGCAGATCAGCTCACACACACAAAGCTTGTTCGTCTTGAACCGGCGCTGCATTTAGACAAAAATTCTAAAGCCAAAAGTAACACAAGCACATAAAAGTCTTCACCCAAAGTGCGGCCCCCGAAAAACCCTCTTACAGTTCTTTTTTATACTAACTCTATCTTTTTGGGACGCCTTTTAATTAGGGGCTGTCATTATAGTGCAGCCAATTCCCTTATAATGTACTCCCTACTAAGCATAAGCTTTGCTCAAGCACACATACAAATTCTCTATATTTGTTGTTCACACTTATTTTATGCAGCACGTACATTAAATGGCGTATATATGTTCTTCTATCATAACCCCTTTGACCCTTCTCTGACCTCACACATTTTTTATGTTTGAAGCTGGAGACGTCAAAAGTTCTTCTGCAAAACTACATTGGGTTTTAGCTCAAATTAGACCGGCCAAGCTCAAATTAGGCTTTAAGTAACTTGAACTTGCACTGCAAATTCAACACCTCTTCGTTTGAACATTTTATTTCATGTTCAACCATAAAACTGTTTGCAATGTTTATTATCTTCTTATTTAATCGTTCAACTTGTTTGATAATCTTTATTAACTGCTGAGCACGATGAATCCGTTCGTCTTGATAGGGTTGAGCCTTTGTGGAGGACCTTTGCCAGCGCCTTTCTCTCCTTCTTCTCCGTCTTGCGAGCTCTTTTTGCGTGGTCCCGCTGGAGCTGTTTAACTATAAGATCGTCCATAAAAATCTCAACTTTGCCCTTGACTTTAACATTTCTCTTTTCTGTTTCATCGTCATCTGTTACAGTAAATCCATTGTATATATTCTATTTCTGGGGAGTTTTCAGAAGAAGGTTTTTCATAAGAATATTTATCAGAAAAATGTATAATCAATTGTTATTATAACGTTACAACATTTATTACAATATAAATGAAAATAAATCTTGCTGTTATTTGTAAAAATATTTTAATCTAAACTTGATGTGCACACTATTTCTTCAGGGTGGTCAGAGTTTTTTCCCCCTCTTTTAAAAAAATAAATAAAAATTAAACAATGAACAATCCTCAAGAAGTTTTTGCTATTTTAAATATTGTTGCAGATTTGCTCAAAACTTACCAATATTTTTATTGTCATATTTTATTGTAATATTGTAGGCATCTCTATTTCCTCTGGGAGAAATGAGGAGTTCTTCTGCGAGTCCTTCCTCCCTGCAAAATAAAGCCATTGACTTTAACTCCTGAATAAAAATAAAAATGTGTTTGGTCTGTTTAAAAATATATATATATATATATATGTGATGTGATGGGAAAACCCACCACATGGTGAAATTTTACCGAATACAGGTGTTGATACCATATTAAAGCTAGTTCTGAACCTTTTATTTATTTCAGCGTTTGTCAGTAACAAAAGTTATGGTTATCTGAAGTCGGCTGATCGCTATGATTTTCAGGAAAGGAATTTTGAGAAAAACGGGTTTAATTAACTGTCACGTCCTGCAAGCTGGACGATTGGCGCTCTTTTTTTTAATAGCCTTTTTTTTCATATCACATATTTTAGTAATCATCATAGATTAGGTATCATCCGAAAGCTTATGAACTCAAATCTTCATGTTGAAAACCGAGCAAGATCTTTTAAGCGAGCAGCTACTTCAGACTCCATTGTTCTCTTGTGCTCCGCTCTGCATCTCACAATGTGTGGGATACATATTCCATGGAATATGGAATAGATTTGTTGGATAAAAAACAAAACAAAACAAAAACTTGTGTGCCGTTTACACAGGAGTGGTGGGAAATGGACATTGATATACCTTTATTCTGTTATGTGGTTTATTTTGATAGGTGAACTGTTTTTGTAGTGTTAAGAGAAGGAGAGCTATGGGCGTTTTTTTTTTTTTCTCTCTGCCATGCGTGTTCTTAAAAAGAAAGGCACAGTCTTTTCAGATAGCTATTGCTATTTTTCTGCACTAAACTAGTGCATTTTGCCAAGATATATTCAGAGATGATAGACAAGATAGTATATAGAATAGTAATTTAACGAAACCCCAATTTTAACAAAAAACTGGCATTCAATCTATTTTTTGATCTTACTGAAAACGTACCAGCGCGACATCCGACGGGTTTTCCCAGATTGCATCACATATATATAAAAGGATTTGATTTGGTTTGTCGATAGTGAGCGCGGAAATGCAGGCGATAAGCGGTCTTATTAAGCGAATCATGTGGAAGCGATTCAAAGCATAAGGAGCATCTGCTCTCTAATCACTCTCACGGTACTTTGATGTCATTCACCGATAGCTCTGTGCAGCGCTGGTTCAAGTCGAATAAGCCTAGATGTTTATGAATGGGTCAGTGAATCTTTGACTCAACCGATTGGTTCAAAATGCTGAATCATTCAGAACACGATTGAGTGTTGCTGTGAGATGTGCTATGCTGTGATCTTTGTTTGGATTGGAACTATTTTCGCTGCTAAAATAGAACAAAAACAGTCAATATTTCGACTAAAAGGAAAGTGACTTAATATTACTGGTTTATTGAACTGTCATTTGAAATCAGTGTCACATTTTCAATCGTGATGGTATTAAGCACACTTGGTCGTGAGATGTTGCTGAATATATTTTATATAAATATAAAAACTGTGCTACGTTCATAGATTGTTATAAAATTGCGCTCATTTGTTTTGATTTCTCCTCGAGAGGCTGCGCGAGCCTCAACAGAGCAACCTTGTTGAGCTCCTTGACCACTGACTGAGTCCGAAAGTTTCATATTCGTTTTTTCCTATTCGTCATTCGGTGGCTCTGAATAGTCAAAACACCTCTCAAAATACTTGCTACGGATGCAAAAAACTTGAAAGTTTCGGAAGCAGTATGCAAACGTGGTTGACACAATTTATTTTTTAACATGCGAAAATTTCGGAAGAGAATTTCGGACTCGGTGTGCAAGGACATTTAGCATCAGTATATTATAGATTATATTATTATGCACTATAACGATCATTAACTGGAGTGCCCTTGAAAGCCACCAGAGGGCACTCCACATCAGACCTTCATGATTCACTCACAACTACATTTCCCATATCTCACTGCCCAGACTCCTCATCCCTGATTGCATCCACCTGTTTCTCATTATCTGGTTTAGCACACCCCATATAAGACTGGTTCATCCTATCACTCACTGCAAAGTTGTGTATGTTTTTACACTGCATTTCTGAGTGTTTCCACTGTTGTCTATGTTCTTGGTTCTTGATATCTGCCTGTGTCCTGGTTTTCCCGTTCCCGTCGTACCTTCTGGTTTTGTTTGTTTGTATGGACTGCCTGCCTGTGTATGACCCTTGCCTGGATTTGGATTACTATTTTGGATTACTCTAATAAACTGATGTTCCAGATCAGATGAGTGTGAATCATCAGATTGTGTGCGGCTCAAAACTCACCAGCTCTTCTTGCACAGATGATCTGAAGAAGAATCACAGTAGGAGCAGCAAACACTGCGATCTCAACAATAGTCACAATCACTGCAGGAAACATGAGAGGAAGAAGAGAAACTGTACATGACTGAAGTCAAGGGTATTCAACTATCAACAGTTATTGATGAAGCTTTTACAGACTGACTGATAGTTTAATGTTATAAAGCTGTCAGTATAAATGAACGTGTCGTACCTCTGTATAATGATCCAGCAGTCACACTGACTTCAGTTTCTCCTGGATCTGTGGATCACGTCTGTTAGTTCAGTTCAACACATAATGCCACATATACACAACATCATCATCACATAATACTTGAGCTGCACATCACAGAAATGATGAACATGTGCTGGACCTTGAATTCTGGATCATCAATATAAAGTGATTGTTATACATTTATGTACTTTAATGGTTTGTGTTCATTCAGCATTATAACAGGGCAAACATTTGTAAACATGTAAACACATGAAACCATTTCTACTTTGAGTTCAGCCAATCACAGTGAAGTGTCTATTTACACTAACTCCGCCCACTGACGTCTGATTGGGAATCCAATTGCATATCAGATCGAAAAGGCATTTATTTTCAATAAAAATTCTGAAAATATTCCAAGAGTGGAAATAAATTGTTAGCATACCACATATTAATAATTTATAAATATATAGTCATGCTTTGTAAATGATTAGTTCATAAATAACTAATCATTTACAAATGACTTATAACTGAATTGACAAAATATTTATAAAATGTTAGCATATCATTTATTAATAATTTATAAATATATAGTCGTGTTTTGTAAATGATTAGCTCATCATTAACTAATAACTTATCAATGATAAAGTGTACCAAAAAATAGTTGCCAGTGATTCATAAGATCACTTAGAAATTGTAATTGTAAAAGTCTCTAAAAGAAAGTCTTCTAACACTGAGTGTTTTCTCACCTGAATACTTGACAGTGTATCTGACTGAGGTCTTGGTGTGATTTCTGAGATTAAGCCGACATCTCCACTCTCTGTTGTCATCTTCATTCAGGAGTGTTGTAGTCAGAGTGATGTTACAGTGATCTGATGATAATAATATCTGATATCTGGAGTCTGTCTTCAGATCAACACCAGCCTGATTCACCCACAACAGCTCAACTCCCTCATAACTGACCAAATCATCACAGAAGGTTCTATATGAATACAACTGACAGGAGAGAGTCACAGAGCGGCCTGGACTGATCTCAGTCTGTGAGGATGATGATGATGATGATGATGATGATGATGATGATGAAGACACTGAAACTGAACACAAGACACAAATTCACAGACTCTTCAATCATCATCTGAGTTTAAAGGGAGAATCAGCCCTTTTTAAACTGACACATAATCATAAACTTACCATGAAGAACATGCAGATAAACAAGTGCATCAGGTCCTTGTTGTCTGTCATTCACATACTGTCGGCAGTTGTAAAATCCATAATCTTCTACTGTGACGTTCTTGATGTTCAGAGAGCAGTCAGACTCCAGACTCAGTCTCTCATGTCTCTCTGTGTCTTTCCTCTTTATCCCTAAAGTAATCAGTTCAACTTCTGCTGAATGTCTGAATCCGTTATAGTAGGTCCATGTAGTTTTAGATTTGCAGTCAGCAAGAGCATTATTACAGGACAGACGCACATTTTCACCAGATCTGATGAACACATGATCATCATCCACTCCACTGGTTCCTGAAACACAGTATATCTCAGTGATCATTATGATATTAATAAATTAAACTACAACTAAACTACAATTAAACTAAACTGACATCAGAACATTCTCAGTGTCAAATGTCAGTTTTTTAGGGCTGTGCAAAAATATCGATTTTTAATTATTTCACAGTATGAGTGCACAGCCAGATAACAGATGTTTCTTATAAGAACGTTCTCCAAACACACAACTGACTTCAGCCACAGCCTTGGATGAAATAAAAGAAGACATTAAATCTGTGAAGATCTCAGCAGAGGAGGATTAAACAACTCCACAAACAGCATTACCAGCTTCACTTATTACTAACCAGACTGACTTTATTTCTGTCAGACGTCTACAGAAGTTTTATTGAGAATTAACAGAGGTTTAGATGTTGATGTTTTATTACTTCATTTGACATTTCCATCATGGAGATCAGAGTTTGCTTTAGTTGGGCTTGTGACACTTTACTAGACATTATATTTCTCTGTCTGCTGTAACTGTGTTTGTAAGACTCGTTTGTTACAGCAGGAAAGCCAAAAGAGAATAAATACAGATGATATTGGTTTGATATTGATGATAACAATGTAATCATCACCTAGTTTTAGTATGCGAAGTCTTCGTGAAATGTTATTCATTTTATATTTTAAATTATAATAGCCCTGTGATTATATAGTATGAGATCCAGCAATGTCATAATAATTAATGAAGAATTTTCAAATGTGTCATTTAAACACAAAGAGACATTAAGAATCAGCGAATGAATCTCAACAATGGTGATGATCAAAAGCTTCACGCTGCAATGCATACTGGGAATCTAGTCTTTCTGCACTGCATAATACTTTTACTATTCTTTGTATGCACTTTGTGGCAGAAAAAAAAATTATATATATATAAATATATATACAGTATATATATATATATATATATATATATATATATATATATATATATATATATATATATATATATACAGTGAGGAAAATAAGTATTTGAACACCCTGCTATTTTGCAAGTTCTCCCACTTGGAAATCATGGAGGGGTCTGAAATTGTCATCGTAGGTGCATGTCCACTGTGAGAGACATAATCTAAAAAAAAAAATCCAGAAATCACAATGTATGATTTTTTAACTATTTATTTGTATGATACAGCTGCAAATAAGTATTTGAACACCTGTCTGTCAGCTAGAATTCTGACCCTCAAAGACCTGTTAGTCTGCCTTTAAAATGTCCACCTCCACTCCATTTATTATCCTAAATTAGATGCACTTGTTTGAGGTCGTTAGCTGCATAAAGACACCTGTCCACCCCATACAATCAGTAAGAATCCAACTACTTGCATGGCCAAGACCAAAGAGCTGTCCAAAGACACTAGAGACAAAATTGTACACCTCCACAAGGCTGGAAAGGGCTACGGGGAAATTGCCAAGCAGCTTGGTGAAAAAAGGTCCACTGTTGGAGCAATCATTAGAAAATGGAAGAAGCTAAACATGACTGTCAATCTCCCTCGGACTGGGGCTCCATGCAAGATCTCACCTCGTGGGGTCTCAATGATCCTAAGAAAGGTGAGAAATCAGCCCAGAACTACACAGGAGGAGCTGGTCAATGACCTGAAAAGAGCTGGGACCACCGTTTCCAAGGTTACTGTTGGTAATACACTAAGACGTCATGGTTTGAAATCATGCATGGCACGGAAGGTTCCCCTGCTTAAACCAGCACATGTCAAGGCCCGTCTTAAGTTTGCCAATGACCATTTGGATGATCCAGAGGAGTCATGGGAGAAAGTCATGTGGTCAGATGAGACCAAAATAGAACTTTTTGGTCATAATTCCACTAAACGTGTTTGGAGGAAGAAGAATGATGTGTACCATCCCAAGAACACCATCCCTACTGTGAAGCATGGGGGTGGTAGCATCATGCTTTGGGGGTGTTTTTCTGCACATGGGACAGGGCGACTGCACTGTATTAAGGAGAGGATGACCGGGGCCATGTATTGCGAGATTTTGGGGAACAACCTCCTTCCCTCAGTTAGAGCATTGAAGATGGGTCGAGGCTGGGTCTTCCAACATGACAATGACCCGAAGCACACAGCCAGGATAACCAAGGAGTGGCTCTGTAAGAAGCATATCAAGGTTCTGGCGTGGCCTAGCCAGTCTCCAGACCTAAACCCAATAGAGAATCTTTGGAGGGAGCTCAAACTCCGTGTTTCTCAGCGACAGCCCAGAAACCTGACTGATCTAGAGAAGATCTGTGTGGAGGAGTGGGCCAAAATCCCTCCTGCAGTGTGTGCAAACCTGGTGAAAAACTACAGGGAACGTTTGACCTCTGTAATTGCAAACAAAGGCTACTGTACCAAATATTAACATTGATTTTCTCAGGTGTTCAAATACTTATTTGCAGCTGTATCATACAAATAAATAGTTAAAAAAAATCATACATTGTGATTTCTGGATTTTTTTTTTTTGATTATGTCTCTCACAGTGGACATGCACCTACGATGACAATTTCAGACCCCTCCATGATTTCTAAGTGGGAGAACTTGCAAAATAGCAGGGTGTTCAAATACTTATTTTCCTCACTGTATGTATATATATATATATACACACACACACACACACACACACACATATATATATGTGTGTGTGTGTGTGTGTGTGTGTGTGTGTGTGTGATATTTATGGATGCGCTCGCTGTGATCACGACTCGCAGATGAGTTATCAAAATACCAAAAAATAGTTTACAGCAAAGTAGAGGATAGTCAAGTTACGTTTATTTATATAGCGCTCTTTACAAAACATAGATCGTTTCAAAGCAGCTTTACAGAGGTTTAGGTTGTAAAAAAATCATTAGTTATTAATTTACTTCATTTAGATATACAGCAGGACTGAAAAAAGTGATGTCATCATCCAGCTCAGTTCAGTTCTCATATAATGGTGTCAATGCAGATAGATCAATAATATTGTTGAAAATTAAGCATGCTGACTATTTCAGTGTTATGAATGTTTACTTAACACACTTTTTACAAAATACTATTTCAGTTTTATACATTATGTGGCATCTCCATTTTTAGTTACCTGTTAAGCTGCAACCCCACTTTTGAAAAATCCCCAGAAATGACATACCCAAACTGAAACAGATACAGTTCATGAACCCTTGGTACTAAAAACACAAGTATGATCTCATTTGAAAGCTGACACCTGGCAGTTTATTGTAAATGTTTTATATATATAAATAGCTTCAAAGTTTTGTAAAGCTATTAGAAATTTATTTTTATGAAACATCTTCATGAAAATTAAATTGAAGTTGGCACTGCAGCTCATCATTTTATATTTAAAATCTGAAGAATATAAGTCTAAAACGCTGTATTTAGTTAAATGTTTTTCAAGATCATGTCATATGACTTTATTTTGATTATACTCTAAAATGCTACTGATGTTTAGTCATCATCTAAGCCATCTATTTTTTATTTAGTTATTTATTTATTTTTTATCCACTACAGTAAAAGACCTGGGTGTTATATTAGACCGCAACTTGTCTTTCGAAAATCATATTTCATATGTTACAAGAACAGCCTTTTTCCACCTTAGAAACATTGCTAAGCTACGTAACATGCTATCTGTTTCTGATACAGAAAAGTTAGTTCATGCATTCATGACCTCGAGACTAGTGCTTTATTAGCTGGTTGTCCTGCATCCTCAATAAACAAGCTACAGTTAGTCCAAAATGCAGCTGCTAGAGTTCTTACTAGGTCAAGAAAATATGATCATATAACTCCGATTTTAATATCACTACATTGGTTACCTATTAAGTTCCATATCAATTACAAAGTATTGCTACTGACTTATAAATCACTAAATGGTTTAGCTCCAGTCTATTTAACGGATCTTCTATCGCCTTACAATCCATCACGCTCTTTAAGATCACTAAATTCGAGGCTTCTGGTCATTCCTAGGATATCCAAGTCCATTAAAGGAGGGAGGGCGTTTTCACATTTAGCTCCTAAACTCTGGAATAGCCTTCCTGATATTGTTTGAGGCTCAGACTCGCTGTCCCAGTTTAAATCTAGATTAAAGACGCATCTCTTTAGGCAAGCATTCACATAATACCTTTTATACTACAGTTAAATCGGATCAAATGCATTAATATTCTGAACAGCAGCTACGCTAATTATTTTCCATCTGCTTTTCTGTTGTCATTTTGGGACGCTAGTCCCGAGGTAAATAGTTCGTCAGCTCCCGTTTGTATCCAGCCTCTTATGGAGACTTCAGATGCCCCAACACCCGTGAAGAGACGACTCAACGCCTGTGAACAGACGACTCAACGCCAGCGATGTTATGCCCTAAATTAATACATGATTAACTAACTTTATTTTCTATGTACATTTCTGAAATGCCTTTTCTGTAAAGCTGCTTTGAAACAATGTGTATTGTGAAAAGCGCTATACAAATAAATTTGAATTGAATTGAATCTATTCAGTGTTTTGTCTCTATTGTTTTGTGGTGCAAACGAGCCCCATTCAGTCTCAGTCTCCCCATGCACACATTCACACCTCTCCAGCCTGGTTATGGCTCTAAATATGCATTTCTTTTGTCTGCATTATAGTTACTAGCGGCTGGCTATTCAAATGCTATTCATAGGGTCTCAATCCCTAATTTCTTTTATCAAAGTTCTCATCACATTTGAAACTGTATCCAATGCCCTTCTTGAATAAAGACACATTTCAGTAAGCATTCCTATTTAGAAAAAAAAAAATCATAAAAGAATAACTGTTAGTGCTAGGTGGCAGGTGCACCTGGGCTAGCTAGCATGTTATCTTAGCACACCATCAATATACGACAATGTATGAGATTAAAACCATATTTGTGCTCCAAACTTACTTTATAACGCAATCGAGTGTTTTAAATAATCTTCTGTGATCTAATTTGGCTTCAGATAAAAAGATCAGACAGAAAATATATTATTTTATAGTATTCCGTATGATGATAAAGTCTATAGCGATTAGCATTACATTATAAATATAATCTATTATTATGAAAATACATGACATGGCTCGAAGAACACAGGTAACTCAAATATCATTGCAATCATGTTTATTGTCTTCAGAACGTCTTTATCTGCATATTACAGCTAACTCTGATGTGTGTATCAGTGGCGTCCTGGAATGTCACATGATCATGGCTCTTCTTCATGTTCCATATATGGACTATACTGTGCACACAAGCGCCCTCAGGCTATTGGTATGGATTGAAAACACAATACATTAGAGTATCAAGTGCTCATAATGATTACATCGACGCATTTGGGGATAAATTCAGTAAATATTATTACTGTCTATAGAAATCTGATGTAAGCCTATGAGAATCTATCAATATTTCTCCAAATCTGCACATTTTTTAGCTAAAAGCCCTGAGGGACGTTGTTTTGTGAAAAAAAAAAAAAAAACGCTTCAGTGCGTCCTCGCACTGGTGAAGGTTAACAGGTGTTCAGTGACACAATTAGCTTTGCTAATAAATTGGAATGGAAGTTTTTATTTTTCTGCTGAGTTATCAATATAATGTGATACACACACCAGAATACATCAGGAGATACACAGCAAGTGACAGTGACTGTGAGATCAGAACATGAGTGTGAGGACGAATAAAGCATGTTCAAACTAACTCATTCACAGACTCCCTGCCAGACCAGATCTAGTAAAACATTTTTATGTAAGTATATTAATATTTAACCCTTTCTCGTGAGTTTAGAGCATGTAGAAATGTGTTTTTACCTGTGAGAAGTGAGCAGAGAATGATCAGTCCCAGCAGACACAAATCACTCTTTTCAGCCATTTTCTGTTTCTGTTAGTCTTCCCTTCAGTTTAACACCATCAGCCCCTCAGTAAAAATCAGTAAAAATGGTTCAGCAATACCTTGACTTCATGTGTAGAGACTCATAAAGTCTAGCATGAGAGTCCAGATCCGCACCAGCTTCTACTCAACTGTATGAAGCAACCAGCTAAAAGAGAGAAGAGGAACTACCAACAGAATCCACAGCCATCATCAGTGTAAACACGGTTCAGAGATGATCAATGCTCGATGTGGTCAAACTGAGTTCTGAGTAACATGTTTCCAAACCTCAACAGTGAGCTCACAGCTCTGAAAACACGACGGAAAACATGTAATGTCACAATAAAAGCACAGCCCACAAGCCCACAGTCACCTTGCTCAATTAAAACCAGACAAAAGGTTACACAAGAGTATAGAATACACAGTCTAACAAAGGGGAAGCAATAGGAAAAATAAAATTCTTCATATATTGTATTTAACATGTCTGTTTCCACTGAATCTCCTCTGTCATGTTACATCAGCTTTCTGATCTTGATTCAGTTGAGGATTCATTTCATGTGTGATTCTCCTGTGTTCTGATTTTGGTTCGATCCAAAACTTAACGCCAGAATCAGCCAAATCAGGGATTGTTGTAAATTAATGATGGGTCGGTCATGAACGATTCCGTTCATTTTGAACGAATCCTTAATATTATATACCGAGTTGCAGCCGCAGCGCTACCATTGGGGTTTATGAATTGTCCACTTTTTTTATTATGACTTTTGTAATGTATTATTGGGGAGCCAGCATGTGCACCCATCAACATACATTAGAGAAACTGTCTGTTTTACCAACAAACCATATGATAGATGCGTCATCAGATTTGAGATGAACTGCGGTGCAAGTTCGTGCCGAACCAGGGGTGGAGAAAGGTAGGTCTACGGTTCGATTTTTTTATAGAGAGCCGTTACAAGACCTTACAAGAGATGCCGATTCGCACAGGACTAATATTATCACGGGACCTCTGTGTTCGGCGAAATATGGTAGGTCATTTGCGGGGGAATTTTTAATTTATAAATTACAGACATGGCCGATTCGCACGGGATTAAGATCACAGAAAACCTCCACGATTATTACAAATTACTAGAAGTCACCAGCTAATACTTATCCCGTGTGAAAAGGGCTAAAGACTACATCCAGATCAGATTCAGAAAGACCAAAACAATCAAAACACAGATGGAGTAGATCGAGTCTAATCATCATATTAGTATGATTTCTGAAGGATCATGAGACACTGAAGACTGGAGTAATGATGCTGAAATTTCAGCTTTGACCACAGGAATAAATTACACTTTACTATATATTCTAATTAAAATTATTTTTACATTTATTAAATTAATTAATTTTTACATTCACATGTTTACAATGTCACCTGCAGGTCTCCTGTCCTTGTGAAACCATAGTGAACATGACGTGATTGCCCTTAACTAACATGAAAGTTTAAGTCTTTTAACACAGTCTTTTACCGAGGTAACGTTAGCCAGAAATAGGTTTACAAAGGCAGGCTCCTCGCAAGCCGTTAGGAAATGTGTAAACATAGTTCCACGACCTTGTCCACACTATCACCTCCATGTCCATGCTGTAGGGTAGGGCTGGGCGATATGGCTGAAAACTGTATAACGATAAAAGTGTTACATATCGGTCGATATCGATAATTATTTATATTTTTTATGACCTATTTAAAATAAGGACCAGGAGCAGGGGCGGCTGGCCAATAGAGGGCGCTAGGGCGCCGCCCCCCCCCCCCATGAGCAAATACCATAGACTGTAGGCAAATACATGTAAATACATAAATAAATCATATTTAAAATTATCAATATTTGTGTGTTTGAGATAGTAAATGCACCTAGTATATGTGAAAAATATTATAGAAATTCTAAATGTCTGTTTTTTCTACACGTCCTGTCTAGATCTGTACACGTGATCAGCTCTGGGGCGCTGGAGAAAGCGCCCCAGAAAGGCGGGTCTTTGGAGCAGTTTAGCCAATTGCTGATTTTAGATATAAATGTTTGACATAAACTGTAGCCAATCAGCGAGCTCAAATCTAGTCAGCTATGGGCGCTTCGCCTAGCGCCCCAAACTGCGCGTGGCCGCGAGGCGCGAGCAATGGGCGCGAACCACTACTAAAGTATCGAGTTTCATTCTATAGGGCGCCATTTTTACTGTATGATAAATTACAACGGCGAACAAAATGACTCCAGACGACTCTAACTCGATTCAATCTCTTGTCCAATATCCGTTTGAAAGACGAAGCTTAGTAAATAAACTCCGTGTGAAAGAGCTGGGCCCAGATCAACCAGATATTTCGATCAGACAACAGGCAAGTGATAACGGAAAGCAGTACGTGCGAGGCTTCTCACGCAGCTGGTATACCAGAAAGGCTTGGTTGGCTGGATGTTCTCATGCTAATGCCTTATTTTGCTTTCCGTGCATACTTTTCAAAAATACGGGGACAGATCCAGCATGGACAGTTACCGGAGTGAGGGATATGAAGCACTTGTCAGAGAAAGTAACGAAACACGAGAACACCAAGGTACACATGGATAATTCCGTCAAGCTAGCTGTACTGGGAAGGGTTAACATCGCGACGCAGCTTGATGAAGGCCACAGGGTTGCGGTGAGGAAACACAACGAGGAGGTGGATAAAAACCGGCACATCTTATCAAAAATAATCGACTGTGTGAAGTTTTGTGGGGCTTTTGAGCTGGCCTTGCGTGGGCATGATGAGACCGACACCTCGAACAATCCCGGCATTTTCAGGGGACTGGTGGACTTCGTTGCTTCACTCGACAGCGTGCTGGAGGAGCACCTTAAGACAGCCACCGTTTTTAAAGGTACGTCAAAGACCATACAAAACGAGTTATTAGACTGCATGCTGTCAGTGCTAAAGGATTACATTCTGGAGGAAGTCAAGAGCGCAGATTTCATCTCCATACAAGCTGATGAGACAACTGACGTTTCCACCCACTGTCAGCTGGTGCTTGTGCTACGTTATCTAGACGGCAAAAACAACATACAAGAGCGGTTTTATGAGTTTATTTCGATCCAGAATGCCACGGCAGACACCATCGCTACAGCGCTTCTGGAGAGGCTAAGCGTCATACTCCCAGATGGACAAAAAGCCAAACTTATAGGCCAAGCTTACGACGGAGCTAATGTAATGAGGGGAGCCACCGGCGGAGTGCAGCGCAAGGTGATGGATGTCCATGTAAACGCTCATTACGTCCACTGTTACGCGCATCAGTTAAATCTCATCATGCAGCAGGCAACGTCACACATCCCCAAAATCGGCACTTTTTTTTCCGATCTTGCAGGATTTTCTGCTTTCTTCTCCAGGTCACCCAAGCGAACCACCGTACTTGACCAAGTGGTTGCCCATAGACTTCCCAGAGCCTCTACAACACGTTGGAACTTCCACAGTCGCGCTGTAAACACCGTGTACGAACAAAGAGATGACCTCCTAAAGTGTTTTCAGACCATCAGAGATAATGGAAACTTTGATCCCCTAACTGTCAGAGAGGCTGGGGGCTTTGTGAGGATGCTTGAAGACGAGTCTTTCTGTTTTTTTCTGGCACTGTTCCACAAAATCATGCCACATGTGGACATGCTGTTCAACCAGCTGCAGAAAAGGAACATCGACGCAGTTTTCATCAAATCACTTGTCCAGAAGTTTACAGACAGCGTGCAAACGATCAGGTAAATAACTTTATTTACTATTGGCTGATAAAACTTTTGTTAGAAATGTGATTTGCTTATTTCCAGATTTGTGTCTAAATGTGCCTAGTCATCCAACTGGATGATTATCATAAGCCCATTACAATTATATGCGTTTCAGTATTTTAAAAGCAAAGAGACTATTAGATTTGGATAATAATGAAGGTAAAGTAGTTATCAAAAACAGTTTCTAACAACAGGCTTATTCAGGTGTCCACCAGGTCAATTTCTAGAAGGTTGTTATTAAATATTAACTTCTTGTCATTTACTATAATTTACACAGGACACATCAGAATGCATCCAGCTTAGAAATATAATAGAACAATGATAACAATGTAATATTATGTACATCACAGATGACTAGCTGATAGGCATAGTCCTTATGTGTGTGTGTATATGAGTCAGTGGATGTGCACTTGTGGGAGTTAAGAAGTCTGATGACAGGTTAACAACTTAAACTATATTTTTGGACCAGGGCCTCTATTCCCTCTTTGTGTGGTGATGGTGCATCGGACCAGCAGCAGCCTATAAAGCGACGAAGGATACTGGGAACAGGAGAACAACAGAGGCTGGCTACAGAGGTAAGTTGAGATGTAACAGTCAGTGTTTCCTCTACAAAGATTTTTATTTCTGTGGTGGTATGTAGCTATGTAATAAAAAAATAAAACAAACCTTAGGATGGCATATTCCCACATCTGACTGATTGATTGATGGACCAGGTGGTCTAGAATTTATATTCTTGTTAGTTCAGTAGATTCAGGTTTATGACAAAGCAGTCACAAGCAGCAAAATAATAGCAGTTTTCATTGAAAAGAAATTCAGTGTGTAAAGAATTGTCACATGTGACAGAAAAAAAAGTGGTTTATATATTTAAATTAAACCTTGTTTTGTAACGGAAACCAATAGGGAACTAGTTGAGGAGAAGTAAACGTAGTGTAAAGTGCAATTAGAAATAATGGTGTTAAAACCTTTAAAGGGATAGTTCACCCAAAAAATGAAAATTGTGTCATTTACTCACCCTCAAGTTGTTTTAAACCTGTATGAATTTCTTTCTTCTGCTGAACACAAAGAAAGATATTTTGAAGAATGTCAGTAACCAGACTGTTGATGGACCCCATTGACTTCCATAGTTGGAAAAAAAAAATACTATGGAAGTCAATGGGGTCCATCAACTGTCTGGTTACTGACAATCTTCAAAATATCTTTTTTTGTGTTCAGCAGAAGAAAGAAATTCATACAGGTTTGAAACAACTTGAGGGTGAGTAAATGACACAATTTTCATTTTTGGGTGAACTATCCCTTTAATATCATACTTGACTCGTTCAGTCAGAATCACTTTCATTAAAATGGCTTTATTGGAAATTTATGCTGATGAATCTTTTACAGGTATGTGATACCATCCTGACCCATGCCAAGGAGCGGTTCTCCTTCACCCAGCACCTCATCAGCGCAACACTGCTGCATGGAGAGCTCTTCCCACAACACTGTGTGAAGTTCCCTGACACAGTGCTTGAAACAACAGTGGAGGCATACCCCATGCTGAACAAGGCCAAGCTCAAAACAGAACTGTCCCTTATCTATGAGAACGACGAGTTCAATGCTTGCAGTGGTGCAGTACCTCTGTACCAGTTTTTCATGGAGAACAACCTTCAGAGCACTTTCACAGAGACTGTCAGTCTTCTCAAGATCCTCATCACCACACCCATGACTACAGCTGAGTCTGAGAGGTGCTTCTCTACTTTAAAGAGGATCAAGACTTTCCTGAGAAACACCATGACGCAGGATCGCCTGAATGCTCTGGCGATGCTCTCCATGGAGAAGAAACTTATCAGGGACATTCCTGACTTCAACAAAAGGGTCATTGAGAGGTTTGCCACTCAGAAGGAGAGAAGAGCAAAATTCCTGTACAAATGAGATCACACACACACACACACACACACACACACACACACACACTCACACTGTTTCTTTGTACATAGTCATTTTATAAATATAAATTGTCTTAAAGGGATACTCCACTGAAAAATGAAAATTCTGTCATCATATACTCACCCTCATGTTGTTTCAAACCTTTATGAATTTCTTTCTTCTGCTAAACAGAAAGTAAGATATTTAGAAGAATGTCAGTTATCAGACAGTTTTAGATACCATTGACTTCCATAGTATTTTTTTTTTTCTTTTCTATGGAAGTCAATGGTATCTAAAACTGTCTGGTAACTGACATTCTTCTAAATATCTTACTTTCTGTTTAGCAGAAGAAAGAAATTCATAAAGGTTTGAAACAACATGAGGGTGAGTATCCCTTTAAAGGGATAGTTCACCCAAAAATGGTTCGGTACGTTTTCGATACAGCAAAAAAAGAAATGCCAGAGAAATTTCCTTTTTTATTACCGGTATTCTTTTTTTCAAAAAGAAAAATGGTTTTACCATTTGTGGGTGAACTATCCCTTTAATATTATGTTTGTTATTTACTGTACATTTTGTGGAACATTTGTTTAAAATCACTCAAAATTGTTGCAGGTAATAGTTGTATTTAATCAGCTAATTAATCACTAAGTATTTTGTTAGAGTTAAATTTCAAATGCAAATAGAAAGTTTGTGCAATATTTTTGTTTTTGTGCAAAAATGCCTCAACCTTTTAATATTGGCATTAAATAATTACTTTTCACAGAGCACTGGTATCCTGGGTGGTTATTAATTATAATAGGATTTTTTTTATTTATATAGCCTTTCCAACAAGGTCGCTTTACAATATAGGCCTAGGTTAAGGAATTGAACTAAATAAACCTCAACATCAAAGATAGACATACCAAGGGCAGATATAAATATACAGAGGTCAGTTACAAAGTTAGGTTAAAGATTCAAGCAAGTAACATAAACATTCATAATAAGGTACAATTTAAAGATTCTGAGCTAAAGAGTAATATTCAGACAAAAAAAAGGTTTTTGAAAGAGAGAAGGGTGAATGCTTGACAGACGTCTTGAGCAAAAGCATTCCACAACCTGGGAGCCACAACGCTATAAGACCTGGTGTCCCATGGTTACCAAGGCCAAGCTATTTAAAATAACCGAATATGACACAGCCCCACCTAACATATTTTTCACCAGCCGCCACTGACCAGGAGACAAATATATTACATTTAAACATTTTTATTTTAAACTTAACCTTCCTCTGATTATAATCCCCTCAGTTATAAAGGCAGAAATGTCAACACAACCATGATGGAAAACACTTAAGTAATTAAAATGTAAACATAAGTCTAAAATCACAATGAAACCTTAACATTAAGTTGCAAAATTAAAAATACGTAAGAAATGCTTAATGAGGTGTAATAAAATAGTGCAAAGTGTTAAATGTGTTAAAGTGTTAAAACCGACGACGGTCTTGCATAATTTGCAGACGACACTGGTCTGACTACGGTCAGACTTATAAAATCCCAAAAACTGTCATACAGGCGAGCTGACGTTTCCTGTTTTATTAACATTTTCCTTGCTCGCTGCGGCACTAATTCACTCCACGCCGGTTCTGTTACTTAAGAATCCAACACGAGACAACGATATGGCACAACCAGAGCCGTTAAATATGATTAAATACATTTTTCAACGGCTCTGGGCGCAACCATACTGTACATGACTGGCTGTTAGCGTGTCCTCCCCCCCCCACCCCACCCCACCCCACCCCACCCCACATTGCTAGGTTACCAGAGAGTGAGTGCCTTACTGCTTTTGTTCATGCAACCAAACTTGCTTCGCAACCTGTTTTCTTCCAATGAAGAAAAAAAATATTGAACGTTTTATCGAATGCATTTTTTATTGATATTGATTATGTGTCTATCACAATACATATCATTATAGTTTTATCACCCAGCCTTACTGTAGAGGCGACACATGAGGGAGTGAGACGGGAACAATCAATTTAATCGTGTGTGGTGTGAGACGCGTGTGGCAGAAATGTCCATTCTCCTCTTCTGTAAAGCACATTCAGATGTGATTACACCCTTGCCTTGACTGATGTCCTTCAGTAAGTCGGCTTAAAAGGCTTGCAACACTGTCATGGTGTGTAACTCAACTCAACTCAACTTTATTTATAAAGCACTTTCAACAAGTGGAACCAAAGTGCTTTACAGAAGGTATAAAAGAGAAAATAAAAACAAAGACATAAAAACAATGCAAACATATGACATACACAACTTACAAAGCATTATCAAATGCTAAAGAAAACAAATAAGTTTTAAGCGCACTATGAAAAACACCCAATGAAGGACAAGTTTTTTACAGACAGAGGAAGGTCATTCCAGAGCCTAGGAGCTGCAACAGAGAGGAACCATGAGAAGCAATTGAATGCTATGGAAATGCTATGTGTAAAGCATCACCAGTCTGGCCTGCTGTTAAATATGCTAAGCGGCTCCTCAACCTGGGAATAACAACCACATACCTGTGCTCAGAAACCCCCTGGAGTAATTAAATGTGGGGTAGGTGGAAAACACAGGCCGAATCTGGTTTTGCCCTTTTATAGCCTGCCAGCACACCTGTGACATCATCCAACTGCCGTAGCCAATCAGAAACTGGCGTGTATGACACATGCTTCAGACACCGGTTCATGAGAAGCATTCCCATAGCGTCAATGCCATAATGCAGCACTGAGTTTCACTGGATACATGAGGGAATATTAAATGTGTGATTTCTAGCTGGGAAAGACATGGATTTTCAATGATAATGATAAAGATTTGATAATCAAATCTTACAAAGTAATCGAGATTTCTATAATGAATACATTTTTTACTAGTCATGTCAAGCTCTAAAAAATTTTAATAGTTTCGCTGAAAAAAAAAACAGAAGCTTTTTGGGAGTACAAAATTATTATTTTTAAAAACAAGAAAAACAGTTTTGCATCAAATTTTTGAATGACAGTAAGACACACGAGACTCATGACTGCTATTTTTAAAGATGCATTAAACACAAAAAACTATTTACTAGCAAGTAAAAAAAACAACAAAATAAAATGAAGTGAGAAAATAAAATGAGAAAGTAATTTGTTTGTTTATATCTCTTCAAATGACCATAATAATGGTGATTATTAAATCATCTATAGTCTATGCCATAATCATAATTAAGTCAATTAAACTCAAGAATCAGGAAAGGTGACATAATAAACACATTTGCAGAAGGATTTACTAGGAAAATTAGTAGCCGTGATTAAAAATAAAAAGAAGAAGCTAAAAACAGGAACAGAAGACAGGAGCATCACCAAATCAGCTCCATCACCCAGAACAGAGAGAGGATTTTACACACGTCTGAATATGCCCATTATATTATATTTAAAGCAGTTTATATACAAACCACAAGAAAATGAGCTTGAACACTGTAGGCAAATGTCCATAATATCCATATTGTTGTATTTTTATACCGCTGCAACCCCTAAAATCATTCTCATACATCTTCATAATTTGTTGCAATTAAAAATTGTTCTTACCTGTGTGATAGGAGGTTGTTTCTGGGTCCTTGGCGGTGCCTCTAACCAGTTCAATCATGAATTCGATTGCTCTGGGGATTTGCTAATAGGCCTTTATCGCATCACATTAGAACGCCGGAAGTAGCCGTGAGAAATTGCTGAAGCAGTGTAAGGTCTTCCGGTTATTACGTTCACCATGGCTGCCTGTTAATTATCACTGGACTACTTCGCTCTCACATCTCCCAAAAGTTTCTTTTTTTTAGTTTTCTTGATTGCATTTTAATAGTTGAATTAAATTGTTATAACCAATTATTTAAAATTTAATGATTTAAGCAAAACTTTTTTTTAATTCTGACGGGTTGCCGTGTGTAGACCTTTGAGTCTCTCTGTGGTTTATGATGACGATAGTTTTTCTCAAATGAAGCTAAAATGCTGCTGAAGTGACTCTCAGAGCGGCTGTGTTGATGAAGTGCATTAATGTCCTCATATAGGCTGAAAACATTGCGAGTGTCATGCGTGCCTCAGTGTGTGTGAATGAATGGCACAGACGTGCTGTTTCATTTACCACACAGAGACACGCAGAACATGCATGATTCCTATTTAAATAGTCTTTATGCGGTTTAATATTGACATGCACTGGTCTAAATCGCGTTTTTATTTAAGTTTACTGACCTACTTTTCATCTAAAGGTAACTAGTAACCACTGGAAGTGCGAGTACACTGCTTGGCGATTTCGAACGTTCCAAAACCAGGAAATGAGCTAAATGCCATGAAATATTTAAAGGGAAAAATTACTCTGAGACTTGTTTAAAAAGTTTACGATTCACCACAACATGATTTCGTTTTATTTTAAAAAGATTCAGAATAATACATAGACAAAAATCTAAAGGCAAAAGTAACACAAGCACATAGAAGTCTTCACCCGAAGTGCGGCCGTGAAAAACCCTCTTACAGGTCTTTTTATACTAACTCTATCTTTTATACTATACTAATCTTTTTGGGCCACCTTTTAATTAGGGGCTGTCATTATAGTCCAGCCAATTCCCTTATAAGGTAATAGTTGGGACTTATCCTAGTCCCTCTACTAAGGCTCAAGCACACATACAAATTCTCTATGTTGTTCACACTTATTTTATGCAGCACGTACATTAAATGGCGTATATAAGTTACTATATCATAACCCTTTTGACCCTTCTCCGACCTCACACATTTTGTGTTTGAAGCTGGAGACGTCAAAAGTTCTTCTGCAAAACTAAATTGGATTTTAACACCCCTAAACATGTTATGTACTTATAGCTACACACAAACATTACACTTCTAACAATGACCCTTAAAGTTGCCGGCCAAGCTCAAATTAGGCTTTAAGGGTGCTTTCACACATGCCTCATTTAGTTCGGTTGAATCGCACTAGAGTTCGTTTTCCCCATTGGTGCGGTTCATTTGGGCAGGTATGAATGCGGCAATCGCACTCAGGTGTGCACCAAAAGCGGACCAAACAAGCGTACCGAGACCTGCTCGAAGAGGTGGTCTCTGGAGCGGTTCGTTTGTGGTGAGAACGTGATCCGACCTCGAACAGAACAAACTGCCAAAGAAATGTGTATTTTTGGACTAAACCAGTTGCCATAGTCAACTGCGCTGTGATTATGGGATGAGGAGAAATGTTTGTTGACAGTTTGCACTCGCGGACAAACTTGGAGTTGTGAGGAGGTGCGGAGCCTGATAGAAATTATTAACAGCCGCATCCTCGCTTCATTCTAAAATATTATTGTTTGTCTAAAGTGGTGTAGACAAACCATATAATAAAATATGACCACACAGTCGTCTCTCCATAGTAAACAGCGGCGTGTTATCTGCCGGATTTTCCCGCACGTTAATTCTGACCGAACGAAGTGCAGTTATGTAAATGCGTTCAAGACACATCTGGCCAACGAGTGGAAGTAGATGAAATGTGGATGTTGTCATGTGACTGCATTTTGGTTCGTTTTATCAACTCATAAACCGATTCGGACCAGTCTGGTCCGACCAGAGCGATCAGTCTGGTGTGAAAAGGAACCAAAACGCCTGCAAAATGCTACAAAGTATCATTTTTCACACTTGGTCCGGACCAAATGACATGAACTACAGATGTGAAAGCACCCTAAGTAACTTG
Organism: Vimba vimba; assembly: GCA_022828995.1. Lineage (NCBI taxonomy): Eukaryota > Metazoa > Chordata > Actinopteri > Cypriniformes > Leuciscidae > Vimba > Vimba vimba. The sequence goes on along the minus strand of CM040817.1, from coordinate 10,711,884 downwards.
AGCTTGCTCTGCAAATTCAACACCTCTTCGTTTGAACATTTTATTTCATTTTCAACCATAAAACTGTTTGCAATGTTTATTATCTTCTTATTTAATCATTCAACTTGTTTGATAATCTTTATTAACTGCTGAGCACGATGAATCCGTTCGTCTTGATAGGGTTGAGTCTTTGTGGAGGACCTTTGCCAGCACCTTTCTCTCCTTCTCCATCTTGCGAGCTCTTTTTGCGTGGTCCCTCTGGAGCTGTTTAACTATAAGATTGTCCATAAAAATCTCAACTTTGCCCTTGACTTTAACATTTCTCTTTTCTGTTTCATCGTCATCAGTTACAGTAAATCCATTCAACCAGTCTTGTATGTATTCTATTTCTGGGGAGTTTTCAGAAGAAGGTTTTTCAGAAGAAAAATTCATAATCAATTGTTCGCCAACATTTATTACAATATAAATGAAAATAAATCTTGCTGTTATTTGTAAAAATATTTTAATCTAAACTTGATGGAGTCACTATTTCTTCAGGGTGGTCAGAGTTTTCTCCCCCTCTTTTTTCTGAGAATAAAAAAATAAAACAATGAACAATCCTCAAGAGGTTTTTCTATTTTAAATATTGTTGCAGATTTGCTCAAAACTTAACAATATTTGTATTGTCATATTTTATTGTAATATTGTAGGCATCTCTATTTCCTCTGGGATAAAGGAGGAGTCCTTCTGCGAGTCCTTCCTCCCTGCAAAATAAAGTCATTGACTGACCTCTCTTATGTGTTTTCAGTCCCGGCGCCATGGGCAGGCATTGGGGGCCTGGCCCGCCCTGTGAGTCCTATTATAACTCCTGGATAAAAATAAAAATGTGTTTGGTCTGTTTAAAAAAAAAAATGTATAAAAGGATTTGATTGGTTTGTCGATAGTGAGAGCGGAAATGCAGATGATAAGCGGTCTAATTAAGCAAGTAATGTGGGAGCGATTCAAAGCATAAGGAGCATCTGCTCTCTAATCTCTCTCACAGTACTTTGATGTCATTCAAAGACAGTCTGTGCAGCGCCGGTTCAAGTCGAATAAGCCTAGATGTTTATGAATGGGTCAGTGAATCTTTGACTCAACTGATTCGTTCAAAACGCTGAATCATTCAGAACAAGATTGAGTGTTGCTGTGAGACGCGCTATGCTGTGATCTTTGTTTGGATTGAAACTATTTTGGCTGCTAAAATAGAACAAAAACAGTCAATATTTCGACTAAAAATTATTTTAGCTACTTGTCCGTTAATTTTTTTTTCTGGCGGACGAAAGTGTAGGAGGGTATACTCTTAATCACAGTTATTTTCGCTGCTAAATTACACAATGTGAGGTCATATTTAATTTTTAACGTGCGAAAATTTCGAAAGAGAATTTCGGACTCAGTGTGCAAGGACCTTTAGTGTCAGTACATTATACATCATATATTATTATGCACTATCAATCATTATCAGAAATGATAGACCTTGAATGGGTCAGTGAATCTTTGACCCAACCGATTCGTTCAAAATGCTGAATCATTCAGAACATGATTGAGTGTTGCTGTGAGATGTGCTATGCTGTGATCTTTGTTTTTTATTTCGATTTTGGCTGCTAAAATAGAACAAAAACAGTCAATATTTCATCAAAAAGGAAAGTGACTTAATATTACTGGTTTATTGAACTGTCATATGAAATCAGTGTCACATTTTCAATCGTGATGGTATTAAGCACAGTTGGTCGTGTGATGTCGAACTTTATCATATATTATAAATATAAAACTACACATTTTGAATTTTTACCGCAGAATGTTAACAAAGTTTCTTTGTGTGTGCTACTTTCATGGACTGTTATAAAACTATGCTCATTTTGTCACGGATGGTCAAAAAGTGAAGCGAGGATTCAAGTGCAGGTAAGGATTTTAATAAATAATAAACAAAATAAAACTACAAACAAAAACTCCCCGTGGGGGAAAACAAGGCAGGCATAATCAGGAACATAACACAGGGGAAACATAGACAACGATCCACACAGACTGCAAACAAGAGGGAACTAATAAAGGGAAACTAATCAAGGGGGAACAGGTGGGAGAACTCAAACAATAATCAGATAACGAGTGGGAGGGACCAGACAATGACATGAGCACATGGCCCAAAATAACAAAACACCCATGTGCAGCACAAGACAGGACAGGCATGTGACATTACCCCCTCCCTACGGAGCGGCTACCAGACGCTCCATCAGAACAGGGCGGGGCGGGAGTGACAGACCAGGGCGGGACGGGAGTGACAGACCAGGGCGGGACGGGAGGGACAGACCAGGGTGAAACAGGGGGAACAGGGGGAACAGGAAGGACAGACCAGGGTGGGGCAGGGAAAATGGACAGTTCGGGAGGCCAGGGCGGGGCTGAAAGTCCATCGGGCGGCCAGGGCGGAGCAGAGAGTCCATCGGGCGGCCAGGGCGGAGCAGACTTTCCCTCGGGCGGCCAGGGCGGAGCAGACTTTCCCTCGGGCGGCCAGGGCGGAGACTCTCTCTCGGGCGGCCAGGGCGGAGACCTTCCCTCGGGCGGCCAGGGCGGAGCAGAGAGTCCATCGGGCGGCCAGGGCGGAGCAGACTTTCCCTCGGGCGGCCAGGGCGGAGCAGACTTTCCCTCGGGCGGCCAGGGCGGAGACTCTCTCTCGGGCGGCCAGGGCGGAGACCTTCCCTCGGGCGGCCAGGGCGGAGACTTTCCCTCGGGCGGCCACGGCGGAGACTTTCCCTCGGGCGGCCACGGCGGAGACTTTCCCTCGGGCGGCCACGGCGGAGACTTTCCCTCGGGCGGCCACGGCGGAGACTTTCCCTCGGGCGGCCACGGCGGAGACTTTCCCTCGGGCGGCCTGGGCGGAGACGACCCCTCGGGCGGCCTGGGCGGAGACGACCCCTCGGGCGGCCTGGGCGGAGACGACCCCTCGGGCGGCCTGGGCGGAGACGACCCCTCGGGCGGCCTGGGCGGAGACGACCCCTCGGGCGGCCAGGGCGGAGACGACCCCTCGGGCTGCAAGGGCTGCGACGACCCCTCGGACGGCCAGGGCGGAGACGACCCCTCGGGCGGCCTGGGCGGAGACGACCCCTCGGGCGGCCAGGGCGGCGACGACCCCTCGGGCGGCGACGACCCCTCGGGCTGCAAGGGCTGCGACGACCCCTCGGGCGGTGTAACTGGCACCAACGGCTCAGGCACTGGAACTGGCACCAACGGCTCAGGCACTGGAACTGGCACCAACGGCTCAGGCACTGGAACTGGCACCAACGGCTCAGGCACTGGAACTGGCACCAACGGCTCAGGCACTGGAACTGGCACCAACAGCTCAGGCACTGGAACTGGCACCAACGGCTCAGGCACTGGAACTGGCACCAACGGCTCCGGCTCAGGAACAGGCACCAACGGTTCAGGCACTGGAACTGGCACCAACGGCTCCGGCTCTGGAACTGGCACCAACGGCTCTGGCTCTGGAACTGGCACCACCGGCTCAGGCACTGGAACAGACACCACCGGCCCAGGAACAGACACTGGCTGCGGCTCAGGAACAAACACTGGCTCCGGCTCAGGAACAGACACTGGCTCCGGCTCCGGCTCAGGAACAGACACTGGCTCTGGCTCCGGCTCAGGAACAGACACTGGCTCTGGCTCCGGCTCAGGAACAGACACTGGCTCTGGCTCCGGCTCAGGAACAGACACTGGCTCTGGCTCCGGCTCAGGAACAGACACTGGCTCTGGCTCCGGCTCAGGAACAGACACTGGCTCCGGCTCAGGAACAGACACTGGCTCCGGCTCAGGAACAGACACTGGCTCTGGCTCCGGCTCAGGAACAGACACTGGCTCTGGCTCCGGCTCAGGAACAGACACTGGCTCTGGCTCCGGCTCAGGAAAAGACACTGGCTCTGGCTCCGGCTCAGGAACAGACACTGGCTCTGGCTCCGGCTCAGGAACAGACACTGGCTCAGGCTCCGGCTCAGGAACAGACACTGGCTCTGGCTCCGGCTTAGGAACAGACACCACCAACTCGGCGGCGGCAATCTTGTCTGAAGACACAGGCTCTGCAGACGTGATGTGAACAGTCGCTGTGGCGGCCATCTTGTCTGAAGACACAGGCCAGGCAGACGTGACGTGAACACTCTCTGCAGCGGCCATCTTGTCCGAAGACCCAGGCTCGGCAGCGGCTGCCATCTTGTCAGAAGACACAGGCTCGGCAAACGTGACGTTAACAGTCTCTGACTGGGCAGACCTGACGTGAACAGTCTCTGGCTGGGCAGGCGTGACGTGAACAGTCTCTGGCTGGGCAGACGTGACGTGAACAGTCTCTGGCTGGGCAGACGTGACATGAACAGTCTCTGGCTGGGCAGACGTGACGTGAACAGTCTCTGGCTGAGCAGACGTGACGTGAACCGTCTCTGGCTGGGCAGGCGTGACGTGAACAGTCTCTGACTGGGCAGACGTGACGTGAACAGTCTCTGGCTGGACAGACGTGACGTGCTTCCTCTTCCTCCTCCGCCTCCGGACCACCGGACTCGAGACCACCGAATCCGGGACCATCGAAACTGGGACCCCCGGAACTGGAACCACCGGACTCGGGACCACCGGAACTGGGACCACCGGAACTGGGATCACCGGCACTGGAACCTTCTTAGCAGGGGGTTTACAGTGACGCTCCAAGGAATTAACTAATTCCTCAAACGTCAGATGTCTCAGGGCTCTCATGACCATAAAGTCGATGGGTTCATCAAGGGCGTAATTAAACAAATCCTTCATAGCCATAACCCCAAGCCCCAGTCCCTCTGCAGCAGCGCAGAACCTCAATGAAAACTCTCGGATGTCAGTCCCCTTCTGACGAAGGGAACTCAACACACAAAATCTCTCGATGCGTTCAAAATGAGGGCAGGAAATAGGAGGCTGGAGTGAATCCTTCCGCTGAATCCTCTTCATGGTGGATCGTTCTGTCACGGATGGTCAAAAAGTGAAGCGAGGATTCAAGTGCAGGTAAGGATTTTAATAAATAATAAACAAAATAAAACTACAAACAAAAACTCCCCGTGGGGGAAAACAAGGCAGGCATAATCAGGAACATAACACAGGGGAAACATAGACAACGATCCACACAGACTGCAAACAAGAGGGAACTAATAAAGGGAAACTAATCAAGGGGGAACAGGTGGGAGAACTCAAACAATAATCAGATAACGAGTGGGAGGGACCAGACAATGACATGAGCACATGGCCCAAAATAACAAAACACCCATGTGCAGCACAAGACAGGACAGGCATGTGACACATTTGTTTCGATTTCTCCTCGAGAGGCTGCGCGAGCCTCAACAGCGCAACCTTGTTAAGCTCCTTGACCACTGACTGAGTCCAAAACTTTCGTATTTGTTTTTTCGTATTCGTCATTCGGTGGCTCTGATTAGTCAAAACACCTCTTAAAATATTTGCTACGAATGCGAAAATGCAGAAAATCGAACCCGATCTGATTTTTTTTTTTATGACGTAAGAAAGTTTCGGAGGCAGTGTGTAAACATGATTGACACAATGTGAGGTTGTATTTATTTTTTAACTTGCGAAAAGAGAATTTCGGACTTAAGGTCCTTGCACACTGAGTCCGCAATTCGCATCCGAAATTTTCGCACGTTAAAAAATAAATACGACTTCACATTATTTCAATAATGCTTGCACACTGCCTCCAAAACCCTCGTTCGTTATAAGAAATTCAGATCAGGTTCGATTTTCTGCGTTTTTCGCATCCGTAACAAGCACTTTGGTGTTTTGACAATTCAGAGCCACCGAATCACAAAGTCGAATGCATGCGAGTCAGTACATTATACATTATATATTATTATGCACTATCGATCATTATCATTGTATCATATGTTCATAATCGATTAATGTTATTATACATTGAGGTTGATCTCATTTGTGCCCCCCCTGGAAAAATGTAATGCCCGTCAGTAAATTTGTGTCTGGCACTGGGTCTGTGTGTTTTATCATGATTGCAGATTGCTCCAGAGGAGTGTGAATCATCAGATTGTGTGCGGCTCAAAACTCACCAGCTCTTCTTGCACAGATGATCTGAAGAAGAATCACAGTAGGAGCAGCAAACACTGCGATCTCAACAATAGTCACAATCACTGCAGGAAACATGAGAGGAAGAAGAGAAACTGTACATGACTGAAGTCAAGGGTATTCAACTATCAACAGTTATTGATGAAGCTTTTACAGACTGACTGGTAGTTTAATGTTATAAAGCTGTCAGTATAAATGAACGTGTCGTACCTCTGTATAATGATACAGCAGTCACACAGACTTCAGTTTCACCTGGATCTGTGGATCACGTCTGTTAGTTCAGTTCAACACATAATGCCACATATACACAACATCATCAACACATAATACTTGAGCTGCACATCACAGAAATGATGGACCTTGAATTCTGGATCATCAATATAAAGTGACTGCATGGTGTACATTTATGTACTTTAATGGTTTGTGTTCATTCAGCATTATAACAGGGCAGGTTTGAAAACATTTGTAAACATGTAAACAAAATATTTATAAAATGTTAGCATATCACTTATTAATAATTTATAAATATATAGTCGTGTTTTGTAAATTATTAGTTCATCATTAACTAATAATTTATAAATGATTTATAACTGAATGAACATTACCACTTAAAGACAGTGATGATGTACCTTTAGATACGTGTGTGTTTGTAGTTGAGGGATCCTGAGAGTGTGTGATGTGAACTGGATTCACTGCTGTCGTTGAAGCTTGAGCTGTAAAGGATGAATGTTAGTTCAGATGATTCATAACTGTAGATTTCAATCATATTTTAATGACTTAACTCACAAGATAACTCTAATTATCTATCATTATATATAGCACGTCTAAAAGAAAGTCTTCTAACACTGAGGGCCCTATCTTGCACCCAGCGCAATTGACTTTGTACACCGACGCATCTTTCATTCCTATTTTGCACCCGCGCAAAGCGGACTTTTCCCTCCACAGACGCACGTCGGTTAACTAAGAAATACACTTGCGCTCGCGGGGGCGGTTCAGCGCAAAGAGGAGGCGTGTTCCGGCGCAAACGTTCCTTCATACTATTTTACAGGTTTAGAAAACAATTCCGCCACTGACAGAAAAAAAAAACAATTTAAAGTCAGTGGCAACATACACTTTGATTCTCTCATCTACACAGAAGCAGCAGTTCTGATTTTTTGCAAATCATACATTATTACGATAGATAGATAGATAGATAGATAGATAGATAGATAGATAGATAGATAGATAGATAGATAGATAGATAGATAGATAGATAGATAGACAATTTATTATAAAAGCATACATCTAGCTTACACATTTACCCACATTATTATATGCCTGTTTAACTGAAACTAATTTGGGTGTGTTTTCTCCATCCCCAATGTCACTTCTCTCTCTTTTACGGCCGTGACGAGAGCGTTGCTCTGCTCGGCTGTGAACCGCTCCTCGCGCGCTAAAGGTAATGTGAGATGACGCTCTGATTGGTTTATTTCACATTACGCCACACACAGACCACACCTAGGAATAATGAAGCTCTTCAGACCAACCCCTTTTAGATTTGCGTCGGGCGCAAGAGTCATTTATCCCACCGGGAAAATAGCAACAGCGTCGAGACCCGCCCACAAAGTTACTTGCGCTTTGCGCTTTGACACTTGCGTTTCAGATCGTTAAAATAGGGCCCTGAATGTTTTCTCACCTGAATACTTGACAGTGTATCTGACTGAGGTCTTGAGTTGATTTCTGTGAGTAAGCTGACATTTCCACTCTCTATTGTCATCTTCATTCAGGAGTGTTGTAGTCAGAGTGATGTTACAGTGATCTGGAGCTGATGATGATGATGATAATGATGATATCTGATATCTGGAGTCTGTCTTCAGATCAACACCAGCCTGATTCACCCACAACAGCCCAATTATCCCAGAACGAACCCAATCATAACAGGAGAGTCCAGTATATAAATACAACTGACAGGAGAGAGTCACAGAGCGGCCTGGACTGATCTCAGTCTGTGATGATGAAGATGATGATGATGATGAAGACACTGAAACTGAACACAAGACACAAATCACAGACTCTTCAATCATCATCTGAGTTTAACGGGAGAATCTGCCCTTTTAAATTCATCACATAATCATAAACTTACCATGAAGAACATGCAGATAAACATAAGCATCAGTTCCTTGTGTGACATTCACAAATTGTCGGCAGGTGTATAATCCATAATCTTCTTCTGTGACGTTCTTGATGTTCAGAGAGCAGTCAGACTCCAGACTCAGTCTCTCAGGTCTCTTTGTGTCTTTCTTCTTTATCCCTCCAGTAATCAGTTCAACTGTCTCTGTATGTCTGACGCTGTTAAAGTAGGTCCATGTAGTTTTAGATTTGCAGGCAGAAAGAGCTTTATTACAGGACAGACGCACATTTTCACCAGATCTGATGAACACATCATTCACTCCACTGGTACCTGAAACACAGGTACAGGTATATATCAGTGATCATTATTATATTAATAAATGAAACTACAAACAAAACCCCTGTGACAACAAAACATTCTCAGTGTCAAATATCAGTTTTTTTAGGGCTGTGCAAAAATATAGATTTTTTATAATTTCACAGTATGAGTGCACCGCCAGATAACAGATGTTTCTTATAAGAACGTTCTCCAAACACACAACTGACTTCAGCCACAGCCTTAGATGAAATAAAAGAAGACATTAAATCTGTGAAGATCTCAGCAGAGGAGGATTAAACAACTCCACAAACAGCATTACCAGCTTCACTTATTACTAACCAGACTGACTTTATTTCTGTCAGACGTCTACAGAAGTTTTATTGAGAATTAACAGAGGTTTAGATGTTGATGTTTTATTATTTAATTTGGCATTACCATCATAGATCAGTGTTTGTTTTAGTTGGGCTCATGACTCTTGACTTTCTATGGAAGTAAAATAATGGCAAATGTTTTTGAAACAAAAAGCCTGTTGAATTGCACTACTTGAAAAAAAAAATGCATTGCATTAACCATGCTTGCATTTTAATGCATTGTATTTTTAGGGCTTGCATTTTTATGGGCCGAAATTCAACATGGTTGAATATTTAAGCAGTGAATATTTCAATTAAAAACATTTCAAACACATTTTCATTATTAAAAATGCAATAATCCATATTCACCTTTCATATTTCACTTCCAAAATATTCAAACTGTTTAAAAATACAACCTATAACATTCAACAGGCATTTTTCGGTCCATTTTATTTTGCTTTGCAAATTCGCTTCCACAAATTCAGTGGTTCAAATTCGACAGTAAATTCATCAGAACTGCAGGAAAAGCAGTACATTACCGAGCATACTCTCCATCTGCTGTTAGTCAACCTCAACAGCAGGGGGTGCAAAAGCGCTTTGGAGAAGCGTGTGCCTTGCAGTTTCTCGAGGTCGCTAATCAGTGGGGGATAGCTGACAAAATCAGCTCTATTGAAACAGACAGCGCTCCTAATATGGTGGCAGCAGGGAGGATACTGCCATTCGAGCATTTGCCCTGTGTTGTGCATGTTGTACAGAGATCTATTGTAATGTCACTTCGGGAAGGTGGTTTTGATGGTGTACTGGCCAAGTGCCGTAAAGTGGTTGGATATTTCAAACACAGTCCGGCCAAATCAGACGATTTTACCGCATTTATTAATTTATTTTGATTTATTTGTTGCTATATAAATAAGTCTTACGATGTGGTCAGCATGCACAAAAACGAGTACATTTTCAGTAACCAATAAACCAAAACTAAACAGCGTATCTGCGCATTGAAAGCCTGTCACTCAGCGCGCAGTTGTTACGGCAACGGACTGTCTTTGAGTCAGTCATTAAACCATTCATTCAACAACACGTTCAAAAACGCTGATTGATTCATTAAAAGATAGTAATGAAACAAGGTGCAGTGTGGAGAAAAAATCTCTGGTAGCCGAGGCACTCCTTAATTAAAATGTCTTTATTGAAAAAATGACATGTCCTAACTGGACGACTTTAAAATGCCCACGCGTAGCGGCATGGGGCCTTCTTCAGGGCATAATGAAGCAGATAGAAAACAGGTCTTATAATGACAAAAATACACAAGTAGAAGCAAACACACAGGTGCTAACAATCAATGTTGAAGATCTGCAGGTAATTGCTAGGACACGCCTCTCACATGGCTCTCAGCACCAAAGCTACAAGTCACAATAATAAACAAAAATAAACAATACGTGGAGGTGACATTCTAAAACAGTTATTGCAACGTGAAACCTTTTGGATATGGAGCTTTAAAGCAATGGACTATCCAGGATTAAATGAGGAGATAGATTATAGACCTTTTTTGTGATTTTGTAACATTGTTCTTTCCTGTGACTACTTACTTTTTTTTTTTTTTTTTGTGTGTGTATTGTATATGTATATGTATGCATGAATGTGTATGCATGAATATATGTATGCTATCTGCTGCTTGTGTTTCCTGCTTACATTGTGACTAACAGCTTTAATGCTGAGAATCATGTGAGGGGCGTGTCCTAGCAATGTGTGCATGAGTGTATATGCATGCTATCTGTTGCTTGTTTTTTGTTTATTATTGTGACCAACAGCTTTAGTGCTGAAAACCATGTGAGAGGTGTGCCTTAGCAATATATGCATGAATATATATGCATGCTATTTGGTGCCTGTGTTTTGTTTATTTTTGTTTATTATTGTGACTTGTAGCTTTGGTGCTGAGAGCCATGTGAGAGGCGTGTCCTAGCAATTACCTGCAGATCTTCAACATTGATTGTTAGCACCTGTGTGTTTGCTTCTACTTGTGTGTCTTTGTCATTATAAGACCTGTTTTCTATCTGCTTCATTATGCCCTGAAGAAGGCCCCATGCCGCTACGCGTGGGCATTTTAAAGTCGTCCAGTTAGGACATGTCATTTTTTCAATAAAGACATTTTAATTAAGGAGTGCCTCGGCTACCAGAGATTTTTTCTCCACACTGCACCTTAGATGTTCTACCTTGGACCGAAGAGCACCCAAATCAAACTCAAAAGGAATTGAGCACGCCATCCATCCTGAATCAAAACAGTAATGAAACAAGGTTAATTTTTTTTAACTTTGGGCTCCACTTTTCAAGGCTCAGCTGACCAGCAATGCGTTGCATAGGTAACTATGAAGCGTCACTTAATAAAGACAAATGGCATTGATTCAATGCGTGACTCACTGAGTTCTCTTACGAGAGATACTCTCGTACTGCGTAGAATACGCTATGGGGAAAATCCTTTTCCACGAGAATACTGAAGCCAAATAATTATCCTTTAATTTTGTATTAATGTAAAACGCGTTGCTGCAGCATACAGACATAGGCGAGGCAGCTCGCGCGCCTATTGGCTGGTCTGCTGGCAACTGCTTGAGCCTATCGAGCGAGACCTAGAGTGACGTCATACCCAATGCGTCACGTCCCGCCGAAACGGAAGTGGCTTAGGTCTATAAATACCGCTTGCGGGCTCATATCTCTGATTTTTAATCCTTCAGCGAAGCAACACACATCGCTGGATCCGAGGAGAAGCCGCGCTGTCGAAGAAGCATCTCAGCGGGACGAGTCGAGAAGCTGCTGGCCGCGCCGCCTTCGTCGCCTTCCTGCTGCGCTATCCAGCGCATATATCCTTTCTCTGCATTGTGTGTGTGTTCGCCGGCGCGACACACACTGTCTAAAAGAGCTCGCGTCTTTTTTAAGATGCCTTCATGCGGCTCGTGCAGAGCCACACTCAGCGACGGGGACCGCCATGTTATCTGCGCTTCCTGCCTGGGTCAAGAACACGCAGCTCTCGCGCTCGCTGACGGCGGCTGCCCTCACTGCGAGCTGATGCCTTTAGCGACTCTGAGGACTCGTCTGGCATTATTCAACGAGGCTGCGCCCACACCCGCTGTAGTGCCGCGCCGTAAAAAGCGCCGCGCTCAGCGAATCCCGGAACCTTCTCCCAGCCGCCAAAGCTCGCTGGTGCGCCCGTCGACGACGCGGATGAGATCAACGCGATGCTGCGAGAAGGGGATTCCTGCTCTCTCCTGGCATCTGCTCTCAGCCTCGGCCTCGATTGGGTTACGCCTGAGCAGCCCGCTCACAACCGGCTGGACGGCTACTTCCTGCCCGGGGAGCGCACTTCACCTGCATCCAAGCCAGCGCCTTTTCTTCCTGAGCTTCATGAAGAAGTCGCTAAACCTTGGAGCTCCCCTTTCTCAGCCCGGACGCGATCTTCTGTTTCTCTGGCGTTCTCCGCTGTCGACGACGCCAAAAACAGAGGATACCACTCCCTGCCGCCGGTTGAAGAGGCTATTGCAGCGCACCTCGCTCTCCGCGCTACCAAGTCTGCGGCACAGGCCATAGGACGGAGCATGGCCTCGCTTACCGTGTCTGAGAGACATCTCTGGCTGACGCTCTCGGATATGTCTGAGTCGGAGCGCACCGCGTTCCTCGACGCGCCGCTTTCCCCTGCCGGCCTCTTCGGAACCTCCGTCAAAGACTTCACCGACAGGTTCGTCGAGGTACAGAAAGCGACCCAGGCCATGAAGCACTTCCTCCCGAAGCGCTCCAGTTCTGCAGCAGGCCGTGCGAAACCGTCTGTGCAGAGCTCACAGCCTAAGCCTCCGTCCGCCGCCGCCTCTTCACAACGCCGCCAGACCCAGAGCTCGAGACCGCGCTCTCGCTCTTCCGGCTGCCGCCCCGCCACGAGCGGCCCGCGGCCGAAGATTGCGTTGAAGCCAGAGGCCCCGAAGTCGTCCTAGCACGCCTAGGGAAGCGACGGTGTCCAAGTCCCGCTGCGCCCGAATTTCCACCAAAGCTTGCCGCTCGTCCAGTTCCAAGAAATGTGACTGGTCCAGCGTATTTAGCAGCCAACAAGCCAGTTCCATAGCCCGCTTGCCTGCACACAAAAGCCGTTTTTATGGCTACCCAAATAAATCCCTTAAAGAGTGTTTTTTCTGGTGTCCCAGCCACGGCCGATGGTGTTTCATGTGTAGAAAAAATGCCCACTACTCAGTGCCCATTCCTACACACAAGCACAGCCCCTCACACAGGGCTCGCACACATAAAATCGACTCAGATCGATTGCGCATTAAACGTAGCAAACGTGCCCACGACCCAGTGCCCACAAACGCTACATTCCACATGTCTTACGATTTCTGTAAAAACGAAACCAGTATGCAGACGCTCTGCTCAGGCGAGTGTCACTTCAAAGGTGGTAAACGTGCCCGATGTCTCGCGCCCACGTCCACACGCAGACATGACAGTTCCTATCGAACTCGCCCAGCCCTCCCCCTCTCGGTTCCCCACCGCAGAGGAGTCGAGAGCGAGCACTCTGCCCGCTGTTACCAGAGTGCCCCCTGCCTCAGATGTAATGAGCATGACGCTTACGTCACAGCTCACCGGAGCCGCTCTGTCGCAAGCCGATCAGAGCGCGCTTCGCACCCAGCCCCTAGCTACCCGTGCAGACGCGTGGGCAAAGCTTCCCGGGGTTTCGAAAGGGGTGCTAAATATCATAAAAGAAGGCTATTCGCTTCAGTTTCGCCAACGCCCTCGCCGCGCGTCGAGACCACGGTAGAATCGAAAGTAGCACATCTACTTCGAGCCGAAATTCTGAAACTACTGAGCAAAGGGGCTATAGAACCCTTATCTCAAGCTCAAAGCGAAGGGGGGCTTTACAGCAGATACTTCCTGGTACCCAAGAAAGACGGGGGTCTCAGACCCATACTAGATCTGCGGCTACTGAACAGAGCGCTTATGAAACGCCAGTTCAGGATGCTCACGACCAGAAAAATCCTTGCGCATGTTCGCCGAGGGGACTGGTTTGTGTCAATAGATCTAAAAGACGTGTATTTTCAAATACAGATAGCGTCACGTCACAAGCGATTTTTGAGATTCGACTTCGAGGGCCAGGCATATCAGTACAAAGTCCTGCCTTTCGGCTTGTCCCTGGCACCCCGTACAAATACGAGGTGCATGGACGCAGCGCTCGTACCCCTCAGACTCCGGGGCATACGAGTACTGAACTATTTGGACGATTGGCTGATTCTAGCTCAATCTCACTCAGAGATCGTGGAGCACAGGACCATTTTACTCGATCACCTCGAGAATCTCGGTCTCACAGTAAACTGGGAAAAGAGTTCGCTATTCCCCAGACAGACTATATCCTTTTCTGGGAATGGAACTGAACTCGCTGTCAATGACAGCACGCCAGTCATCTCAGCGCATACTGGACATTCAGCGCGCAGCCAGATCTTTTCGTTGCGGCGCTGTAGTCCCTCTCAAGAGATTTCAAAGGATGCTAGGTCTGATGGCCTCAACATCGTCAGTTCTCCAGTTGGGCCTGCTGCGCATGCGCCCACTGCAGTTCTGGCTCAGAATGAGAGTACCCAACAGAGCGTGGGCCTCCGGTCGGCTTCGCCTCAAGGTCGATCAAGCATGCATTGCAGCTTTGAACCCTTGGGGGGCAAAAGACTGGTACCATTCAGGTGTAAGCCTGGGGACTTCCTCGAGACTGCGGGTGGTGTCCACGGATGCATCCACCGCAGGATGGGGAGCGCTGCTCGAGGGCAGACCGCTCTTTGGCCAGTGGTCAAAACGGGAAAAGCTCCTTCATATAAATTGCCTCGAGATGTTAGCAGTGAGCAACCCTGCTTATGGTATGCCATGTCCTAGTACGTTCAGACAACATGTCGGTGGTGTCCTACATAAATCACCAGGGCGACCTCAGGTCCCTGTCCCTGTACAGGCTAACCAGGCGCCTCCTGATGTGGGCTCGCGCAATCTGCTCTCGCTGAGAGCGGCGCATGTGCCAGGGCTCCTGAATACAGGACCAGACAGACTGTCCAGGAACCATGTTCCGACAGGAGAATGGTCTTTGCACCCACAGACAGTTCGGCTGCTGTGGATGAAATTCGGCAGAGCGGAAGTAGACCTGTTTGCGTCTCAGGAAAACGCTCACTGTCCAGAATTTTTCTCGAAAAGCAAGGACGCGCTGACCCACATGTGGCCTCGCCGTCCTCTCTACGCTTTCCCCCCTGTCTCTCTCCTGACCCAGGTCATGGAACGGATCAGGGAAAACGGATGTTCAGTGCTGCTTGTAGCACCGCTCTGGATGAACCAACCCTGGTTCCCAGTTGTGATGCAGCTAGCCAGCACCGCCCCGTGGCCAGTGCCTCTGAGGAAGGATCTCCTTTCTCAAGCCGACGGCTCGATCTGGCATCCTCACCCAGAGCTGTGGTCCCTTCATGTGTGGGCCATCAACGGGTACCCACTGATCTCCCACGGGAAGTGTTAAACATGATCACGCAGGCCAGAGCTCCGTCTACGCGACGTCTCTATGCCTCCAAATGGTCAGTGTTTTCTGGCTGGTGCACAGCTCGTGGTGTGTCACCCCTGGAGTGCGGAGTGACGGGTTCTATCCTTCCTTCAGGAGCTGTTGGATAAGGGCAGGTCCCCCTCCACGCTCAAAGTCTATGTGGCGGCTGTTCAAAGGCAGTGTTCTCTACGACAACGCTTGGCCAGTCTATAGGAAGGAACGATTTAGTCATTCGCTTCCTTAGAGGAGCTAAGAGACTGAATCCTCCCAGACCTCCCACAGTCCCCATATGGGACCTTTCTACGGTACTGGAAGCCATGAAAGGTCATCCCTTTGAGCCCTTGCAGAAGATTGATCTTAAACACTTGTTGTTCAAGACGGTGTTTCTTCTGGCTCTCGCTTCGGTAAAGCGCATCGGGGACTTACACACGCTCTCAGTGAGCGCGACGTGCATGGAATTTGGGCCCAATGACTCTAGGGTTATTCTAAAACCTAAGCACGGTTATGTTCCTAAATCCCTCAACACACCATTTAGGGCACAGGTCATTTCCCTGTCTGCCCTACCAGTCACTGAAGGGAATGAGGACGAAAGCTTTGTCTGCCCAGTCAGGGCAAATGAGAGCTTATGTGTCCCGTTCGTCTGCCTTCAGGCAGTCGGAGCAGCTCTTTGTTTCATTCAGCGGGCGTTCTAAGGGACTAGCCACTTCGAGACAGAGCCTATCCAGATGGATAGTGGACGCAATAGCGCTGGCTTACACTGCCAAGGGCATGGAGTGTCAGGGTGTTGGGTGTCAGGGCGCACTCCACGAGAAGCATGGCTTCGTCGTGGGCTTGGTCAAGTGGGATTGGCCTACAGGATATTTGTATGGCGGCAGGCTGGGCCTCTCCGTATACATTTATAAGGTTTTACAACCTAGAGGTTCCCGCACTACAGGCCAGGCTGCTGTCGGTCTAGTGCGGCTTAATCTCTTGGATTGACGCTGTCAGTCCTGAGTTATACAGCTTTGAATACCAGTGCTACTCTAAAGCTGCCATATATGGAAGATAGTGGCTGAAAACCCCCCCTCTTCCGGGATTCCCTGTGAGTCCCCTGGGTGATTATGCACTATGTGAACTCCGGGCTGTCGTCCTTTGAGTCTATGGTGTCAGATCCCGGCAAGCACGGCGTTTTACATTGCGTTCCCCATAGCGTATTCTACGCAGTACGAGAGTATCTCTCGTAAGAGAACGTACTCGGTTACTAACGTAACCTCGGTTCTCTCTAGAGAGAGGAACGAGTACTGCGTATCCTGCCGTGCATGCATGCGCTCTGGTTGCTTCACTATGAAAAATCAGAGATATGAGCCCGCGAGCGGTATTTATAGACCTAAGCCACTTCCGTTTCGGCGGGACGTGACTCTAGGTCTAGGTCTCGCTCGATAGGCTCAAGCAGTTGCCAGCAGACCAGCCAATAGGCGCGCGAGCTGCCTCGCCTATGTCTGTATGCTGCAGCAACGCGTTTTACATTAATACAAAATTAAAGGATAATTTTTTGGCTTCAGTATTCTCGTGGAAAAGGATTTTCCCCATAGCGTATTCTACACAGTACTCGTTCCTCTCTCTAGAGAGAACCGAGGTTACGTTAGTAACCGAGTACGTTTTATTGACCACGAGTTCCTCGCGCTGTGGATGCTGACCAGCACTGTCGCTGATGCCATTCATGGTAAATAAATACCCTTTATTTTAAACGTTAAAAGGGTGACAGGACAAATATTTAACTTTCCTTGGACACGGCAACCTTTTCACGGATATGACTTGACCTCAAAGACAGGTAATCGCATCGATCTCTCTCATTCACTGTCTGTTTAGGCTTAAGTGCAAATCCACGAAGCCTCTGTACAAATCACCATGATAAAACCATGATCACCACGTCTTATTATCATTATTAACTTATTCAACATTCAATACACATGTTCGTCCGACTGTTTGTACTGTACTGTATTTTATTTTTTTCTAAACTGTTTTAATTTTTCTTATTTCTTTTTATTTTAATTTCTTCTATGTAAAGCACTTTGAATTGCCACTGTGTATGAAATGTGCTATATAAATAAACTTGCCTTGCCTTGCCTTGCCTACACATGCACGAAGTTCAAAACAAGAAGCGTATAGCCTTATGAAAAAAGAAAACACGCGAATATCGCGGTTGCTGCGGTTACTTGAATTCCTCTGCGGTTGGCTTGTCAGAAGTGCGGTACTGCGATATTGCAGTTATCGCGACAGCCCTAGATCTAGTTTGTCACCAGAAAATGTGAACAAGCTGGTCTGCCTGAGTGACTGGGTGAAGAAGGAGAAATAGAGCTTGGACTGATTGACACAAATCTACTGACTGTAAAACAGTTCATCACGACCTCTTATGTAGGCCTACAGTTCAAAATTCATGTTTAACTGAATAAACAGTTAGTAAACACAAGTACATCTTATTGAACATGATTTATTTTCATAACCAATTATCATAGTAGAACAGCTTTCTCAAACAGTTTGTGATGCATTTTGGAAACAGGAGATGAGCCCCTGGTCGAATGCGCCACCTGGCTTGAGAAACCCGTTCACAAAGACTTACTTTTAGACATTATTTGGGTAGCACACATATTCTGAATGCCTTCGGCAGAATTCAAATGAGCCATTTCTAGATTAATCTATGAAAATTTATAGATTAATCTAAGAAAATTAATCTATGCCCACCTCTAATATATATATATATATATATATATATATATATATATATATATATATATATATATAATATTAATGGATGTGCACACTGTGATCCTGACTCGCAGATGAATTATAAAAATTAGGGCTGTCAAATGATTAATCGTGATTAATCACATCCAAAATAAAAGTTTGTGTTCACATCATATATGTGTGTGCACTGTCCATAATTATTTTGTATATATAAATACACACACATATATGTATATATTTAAGAAATATTTGCTTAAATATACTGTATATATATTTTATATAATTTGTATTATAAATAAATATAAATATTTTATATATAAATATCAAATTTTTCTTAAATATTTACATGCATGTGTGTGTATTTATATATACAAAATAATTATGCACAGTACACACACATATATTATGTGAACACAAACTTTTATTTTGGATGCGATTAATCGTGATTATTTATTTGACAGCCCTAATAAAAATACAAAAAAATAGTTTACAGCATAGTAGAGGATTGTCAAGTCACATTTATTTATATAGCACTTTTTACAAAACGTAGATTGTTTCAAAGCAGCTTTACAGAGATAACATGAAAATAATGCAACACAGTTTATTTAAGGCTTTACTTTAGCTCTAGAAGAAAATAGTGTCATTGTCCATATTGTCCAAGGTCATTTAGGTTGTAAAAATCATTAGTTATTAATTTAGTTCATTTATATATGGACTGAAAACACAGCAAGTGACGGTGAATGTGAGATCAGAACATGAATGTGAGGACGAATAAAGCATGTTCAAACTAACTCATTCACAGACTCCATGCCAGACCAGATCTAGTAAAACATTTTTATGTAAGTATATTTATATTTAACCCTTTCTCGTGTGTTTAAAGAGCATTTAGAAATGTGTTTACCTGTGAGAAGTGAGCAGAGAATGATCAGTCCCAGCAGACACAAATCACTCTTTTCAGACATTTTCTGTTTCTGTCAGTCTTTCCTTCCGTTTAACACCATCAGCCCCTCAGTAAAAATCAGTAAAAATGGTTCAGCAATACCTTGACTTCATGTGTACAGACTCATAAAGTCTAGCATAAGAGTCCGGATCCGCACCAGCTTCTACTCAACTGTATGAAGCAACCAGCTAAAAGAGAGAAGAGGAACTACCAACAGAATCCACAGCCATCATCAGTGTAAACACGGTTCAGAGATGATCAATGCTCGATGTGGTCAAACTGAGTTCTGAGTAACATGTTTCCAAACCTCAACAGTGAGCTCACAGCTCTGAAAACATGACGGAAAACATGTAATGTCACAATAAAAGCACAGCCCACAAGCCCACAGTCACCTTGCTCAGTTAACACCAGACGAAAGTTGTAATTATCTGATTGGTCAGTTTGAATGTCTCACATTTCTTTAGTCACATGGTCTGGGAAAGGATAAAACAAGATTGTAACTAATGCTCTTTTATGCTCTGGCTCTCTTCTTATTCTCTGGGTCCCTTTCTTGGGGCTCTCTCCCTTTGCTTCCTCTTTTTTCTCTCTCTCTCTCTCTCTCGTAACATTTTACATGCTGGGTAAGATTAATGCTATAAGTTATCATCATCTCATACATCTATTTTGTAACTATTTTAAGTGTAACCATAACCATATTTTGCCAATAAACCATTTCAATTACAAATAATGTTTTTTTGATTTGGTATTGACTTTGTAGTGCTACATATTGCAATACAATATTGTCACTCTCTATAGCAATGGTCTTCCACATATTAATCTATTGTAACTGTGTTTATTTCAGTCGTTGGTATAAGTGGCAGTTTTCTACCATCTTGCAAATAACATTTCTTTGTTCATATGGCAGTCTTGCAGCTTGAACCCTGCAGGAAATCCAACCTTACAGTATCTTGAGTCATTTCCATTGTTTTTTCAAGTAAATGAGGGTTTTTCTTAACAGTAACTTCCAAAAGCACAGGAAAAACAAGGCAGAGCAACATAACACCAGTTACCTTTCTTTGCCTTTGTTTGTAATGCTCAAATTGAGGGAGGCTGTGTAGGTAAAGCAAATAGTTGATAAAGTTGAATAGTGGTTGTTTTCAGGGGCGTAGGAGCAATTTTGAACCTGGGGGGGACAGTAAATGCTAGGGGGTTCGGGGGAAATTCCCCAAATTTATATATATATATATATATATATATATATATATATATATATATATATATATATATATATATACATATATATAAAGCACTTAAATGCTCATTTCTAATGACTTTTGGGAACAGACTGAACTACTTAGTTTGGTTGTAAGAGGGTATATGCAGTGACAGACTGGGTAGATTATAAAAACAGAGAGAAGCAATCTAATAGAACTACAACCAAATGACTACATACCATGAACTGTACAAAAACATACTTTATTTAATAAAGAACAAATAAATGAAAACACACCATGTAGAAGATGATCGGGCTGGGACAGAGCCTTGTGATAAAGAGGTTGGGGCAGAGCCTGGCAATGGAGAGAGGCTGAGGCAGACTGATGGATGGAGACTGAGGCAGTGATGGAGAGATATTGAGGCAGAGCCTGGGGATGCATGGAGGTTGAGGCAGTGATGGAGAGAGGCTGAGGCAGTGATGGAGAGAGGCTGAGGCAGACTGATGGAGAGAGGCTGAGGCAGTGATGGAGAGATACTGAGGCAGAGCCAGGTGATGGATGGAGACTGAGGCAGTGATGGAGAGAGGCTGAGGCAGAGCCTGGTGATGGAGAGAGGCTGAGGCAGACTGATGGAGAGAGGCTGAGGCAGAGCCTGGTGATGGATGGAGACTGAGGCAGTAATGGAGAGAGGCTGAGGCAGAGCCAGGTGATGGAGAGAGGCTGAGGCAGAGCCTGGTGATGGATGGAGACTGAGGCAGTGATGGAGAGAGGCTGAGGCAGAGCCAGGTGATGGAGAGAGGCTGAGGCAGACTGATGGAGAGAGGCAGAGGCAGAGCCTGGTGATGGATGGAGACTGAGGCAGTGATGGAGAGAGACTGAGGCAGAGCCACGTGATGGAGAGAGGCTGAGGCAGACTGATGGAGAGAGGCTGAGGCAGAGCCTGGTGATGGATGGAGACTGAGGCAGTGATGGAGAGAGGCTGAGGCAGAGCCTGGTGATGGAGAGAGGCTGAGGCAGAGCCAGGTGATGGAGAGAGGCTGATGCAGAGCCTGGGGATGGATGGAGACTGAGGCAGTGATGGAGAGAGACTGAGGCAGAGCCAGGTGATGGAGAGAGGCTGAGGCAGACTGATGGAGAGAGGCTGAGGCAGAGCCTGGTGATGGATGGAGACTGAGGCAGTGATGGAGAGAGGCTGAGGCAGAGCCTGGTGATGGATGGAGACTGAGGCAGTGATGGAGAGAGACTGAGGCAGAGCCAGGTGATGGAGAGAGGCTGAGGCAGACTGATGGAGAGAGGCTGAGGCAGAGCCTGGTGATGGATGGAGACTGAGGCAGTGATGGAGAGAGGCTGAGGCAGAGCCTAGTGATGGAGAGAGGCTGAGGCAGACTGATGGCTGAGGCAGAGCCTAGTGATGGAGAGAGGCTGAGGCAGTGATGGAGAGAGACTGAGGCAGACTGATGGAGAGAGGCTGAGGCAGAGCCTAGTGATGGAGAGAGGCTGAGGCAGAGCCTGGTGATGTATGGAGACTGAGGCAGTGATGGAGAGAGACTGAGGCAGAGCCTGGGGATGCATGGAGTTTGAGGCAGACTGATGGAGAGATACTGAGGAAGAGCCTGGTGATGGATGGAGACTGAGGCAGTGATGGAGAGAGACTGAGGCAGACTGATGGAGAGAGGCTGAGGCAGAGCCTAGTGATGGAGAGAGGCTGAGGCAGAGCCTGGTGATGGATGGAGACTGAGGCAGTGATGGAGAGAGACTGAGGCAGAGCCTGGGGATGCATGGAGTTTGAGGCAGACTGATGGAGAGATACTGAGGAAGAGCCTGGTGATGGATGGAGACTGAGGCAGTAATGGAGAGACACTGAGGCAGAGCCAGGTGATGCAGAGAGGCTGAGGCAGACTGATGGAGAGAGGCTGAGGCAGAACCTGGTAATGGATGGAGACTGAGGCAGTGATGGAGAGAGGCTGAGGCAGAGCCTGGGGATGCATGGAGTTTAAGGCAGACTGATGGAGAGAGACTGAGGCAGAGCCTGGTGATGGATGGAGACCGAGGCAGACTGATGGAGAGAGGCTGAGGCAGTGATGGAGAGAGGCTGAGGCAGACTGATGGAGAGAGGCTGAGGCAGTGATGGAGAGATACTGAGGCAGAGCCAGGTGATGGATGGAGACTGAGGCAGTGATGGAGAGAGGCTGAGGCAGACTGATGGAGAAAGACTGAGGCAGTGATGGAGAGAGACTGAGGCAGTGATGGAGAGATATTGAGGCAGAGCCTGGGGATGCATGGAGGTTGAGGCAGTGATGGAGAGAGGCTGAGGCAGTGATGGAGAGAGGCTGAGGCAGACTGATGGAGAGAGGCTGAGGAAGACTGATGGAGAGAGACTGAGGCAGAGCCTGGTGATGGATGGAGACTGAGGCAGTGATGGAGAGAGGCTGAGGCAGAGCCCGGGGATACATGGAGGTTGAGGCAGTGATGGAGAGAGGCTGAGGCAGACTGATGGAGAGAGGCTGAGGCAGAGCCTGGTGATGGAGAGAGGCTGAGGCAGACTGATGGAGAGAGGCTGAGGCAGAGCCTGGTGATGGATGGAGACTGAGGCAGTGATGGAGAGAGGCTGAGGCAGAGCCAGGTGATGGAGAGAGGCTGAGGCAGAGCCTGGTGATGGATGGAGACTGAGGCAGTGATGGAGAGAGGCTGAGGCAGTGATGGAGAGGGACTGAGACAGAGCCTGGGGATGGATGGAGACTGAGGCAGTGATGGAGAGAGACTGAGGCAGAGCCAGGTGATGGAGAGAGGCTGAGGCAGACTGATGGATCGAGGCTAAGGCAGAGCCTGGGGATGGATGGAGACTGAGGCAGTGATGGAGAGAGACTGAGGCAGAGCCAGGTGATGGATGGAGACTGAGGCAGTGATGGATGGAGACTGAGGCAGTGATGGAGAGAGACTGAGGCAGAGCCTGGTGATGGATGGAGACTGAGGCAGAGCCTGGTGATGGATGGAGACTGAGGCAGTGATGGAGAGGGACTGAGGCAGTGATGGAGAGAGACTGAGGCAGAGCCTGGGGATGCATGGAGTTTAAGGCAGACTGATGGAGAGAGACTGAGGCAGAGCCTGGTGATGGATGGAGACTGAGGCAGAGCCTGGTGATGGATGGAGACTGAGGCAGTGATGGAGAGGGACTGAGGCAGTGATGGAGAGAGACTGAGGCAGAGCCTGGGGATGCATGGAGTTTAAGGCAGACTGATGGAGAGAGACTGAGGCAGAGCCTGGTGATGGATGGAGACTGAGGCAGAGCCTGGTGATGGATGGAGACTGAGGCAGTGATGGAGAGGGACTGAGGCAGTGATGGAGAGAGACTGAGGCAGAGCCTGGGGATGCATGGAGTTTAAGGCAGATTGATGGAGAGAGACTGAGGCAGAGCCTGGAGATGGATGGAGACTGAGGCAGTGATGGAGAGAGGCTGAGGCAGAGCCTGGTGATGGAGAGAGGCTGAGGCAGACTGATGGAGAGAGGCTGAGGCAGTGATGGAGAGATACTGAGGCAGACTGATGGAGAGAGGCAGAGCCTGGTGATGGAGAGAGGCTGAGGCAGAGCCTGGGGATGGATGGAGACTGAGGCAGTGATGGAGAGGGACTGAGGCAGTGATGGAGAGAGACTGAGGCAGAGCCAGGTGATGGAGAGAGGCTGAGGCAGACTGATGGAGAGAGTCTAAGGCAGAGCCTGGGGATGGATGGAGACTGAGGCAGTGATGGAGAGAGACTGAGGCAGAGCCAGGTGATGGAGAGAGGCTGAGGCAGAGCCTGGTGATGGATGGAGACTGAGGCAGTGATGGATGGAGACTGAGGCAGTGATGGAGAGAGACTGAGGCAGAGCCTGGTGATGGATGGAGACTGAGGCAGAGCCTGGTGATGGATGGAGACTGAGGCAGTGATGGAGAGAGACTGAGGCAGAGCCTGGGGATGCATGGAGTTTAAGGCAGACTGATGGAGAGAGACTGAGGCAGAGCCTGGGGATGGATGGGGACTGAGGCAGTGATGGAGAGAGGCTGAGGCAGAGCCTGGTGATGGAGAGAGGCTGAGGCAGACTGATGGAGAGAGGCTGAGGCAGTGATGGAGAGATACTGAGGCAGACTGATGGAGAGAGGCAGAGCCTGGTGATGGAGAGAGGCTGAGGCAGAGCCTGGTGATGGATGGAGACTGAGGCAGTCATGGAGAGGGACTGAGGCAGACTGATGGAGAGAGACTGAGGCAGAGCCTGGGGATGCATGGAGTTTGAGGCAGACTGATGGAGAGAGACTGAGGCAGAGCCTGGTGATGGATGGAGACTGAGGCAGTGATGGAGAGAGACTGAGGCAGAGCCAGGTGATGGAGAGAGGCTGAGGCAGTGATGGAATGAGACTGAGGCAGAGCCTGGGGATGGACAGAAAGAGCCTGTTGACTTAATTGAAGGTCCCAAAAACATGCCTTCTTTGATCGTTTGCAGAGATGAACTGCTCGCAAATTCTTGCTCTATCTAGACGATCCAACTTGTTCTGATGGATGTGACAGATTGCAGTGCTGTTTAGACGGGTCTGTGACATTGTGCTCCTTAGCCAGGTCTTCAGTCTTCTTAGGGAACTGAAACTTCTTTCTGCTTCTGCAGAGGAAGAAGGAACAACCAAAAGCAGCCTCACCAATGTCTCTACCTGGCTGAAGAGACTGCGGACCTCTGGCAGCAGATTTTTTAGTATGTTGGTAGCCTCAAGAGTGGTACTATAGTCGAACTGAAGCTTGAACATTGGCAGCTGTACCTCCAGTGAATGCCGATCTAGCTCTGGATATTGGCTGACAACATCTTTCATCTTTCCAGTCAGGAGCACTCTCTAATTCATCCAGGACTTGCAGGCTACTCTGTTCAAAGCGCTTGGTTAGTTGCATGTCCACAGTATCCAGCATTTTGAAGAAGTCAATGCGGTAATGCTCTTCAGTGGTTGCTGGGACAAATGCTGTTGCATTTCCTGTGAAGCACTTGGGTGGCTTTCTGACATGCGGCATCTGGATAGGTTCAATACCTGTGCTGGTGACTAGCTCAGTGGCCCTTGTGTGTATCCGGTGAAACATTTCATCTGATCTCTTTGCCTTCAGAGTTGACTTCACGCAGTCCACAGCTGCCGTCATGCCCATGACAGTTCCTGTTGACGTCTGTAGGGAGTAATTCAGACACTCTAGTTCTCCAATCACTTCACAAGCAAGAAGAAGCCCAAGCACAGTGGTCCCCTTTTGGAATCGCTCCAAAAGCCCCCTAGCAGTGATTGTTGTTTCAGAGTAACCAGATGAAGCCATCTCCTCCAGACTGAGCAGCACTGCCTCATACTGCCGAAGAACAGCTCGAATAGCCGTCATCCTGACAACCCATCTGGTAGGGCATAAGGGCTTCAGTGTTTTGATGTTCCCATGTTCTGATTTGGCAATCTCTTTAAAGACCATTTTAAACTTGCCTGACTGGTTGAAGAGGGTTCCAAGTTTGTGGACCAATGACAGTGCATCCATAACCACACAGGATGAACTGCAGGCAGCCTGTGTTACAAGATTGACGCAATGTGGGCCACAATGGACATAGAGGGCAAGAGGCTGAATCTCCTTGATTTTGGCCTGCACTCCACCAGTCTTGCCAGACATGTTTGCAGCTCCATCGTACGTTTGCCCACGGAGACCAGATAGCGGCAAATTCATTCTCTGGAGGACATCAATGGCAACCCTAGCCAGATTTTCCCCTGTGGTCGAAGACACTTCATAAAGACCGACAAACTCTTCATGTGGTATTAGATCATGGTCCACATACCGGATGCAGATTGACTCCTGCTCTACCCCTGCAACATCTTGGGTGCCATCCATGATGATGGAGTATTGGAGTGTCGGCAAGTTCCGCACAGCAGATGCTATCTCCCGCACAATGTTTAAAGACAGGATCTGCAAAATCTCATTTTGAATTTGAGGGCTGAGAAAATTCAACCTCCTCTCTATCCAACTCTCCAGTCCCTCAACATCCTCTGACCTGAGACGAAGGAGCTGCCTGAAATTTCCCTCACTGTTTTCATGACCGCGAATAGCAGTACCTTGTCTAGCAAGAAACTGCAATGAGCCAACAATTTTTAGCAGATGAGACCTTGCCTGCTGTTGCTGAAGAGCCTTTGCTGATGATAACTGTGTGTCTATTGATTTTGCCTGATGTGCGTATGTTGTTATGGCCACTTTGTGTGCTTGAGACATTTCATGTGATTTAAATTTTTCTATTGCTTTTTTCCAGTTTTGGAATCCTGTAGATACAAATGACTGATCTACACTTTTAGCAAGGGGACTTGTCTGATTTTTAAATGCTTTCATGCAATAGAAACAGAGTATACCTCTCACATCAGGACAGTAGTGTAGCCATGTGTGGTTCTTGTACCATCTATACTGGAAACTAAGTGTCTTGTTTGCAAGCTGCTGCTGAATGATACATCCTGCCTCAGGTTGATATGGCCTTTGATGCTCTGTCTGGCTGACCTGCTCTGAAACCCTAGCCTCTCTCCAATTCTGGCTGCTCTATAGAATGTACACGAAATAACACAAATCAAACTCTATAAATTGTTATCATAAAAAGCCACTTAACTTAGAAAGGTAATCTTTGCATGTAGGGCCCTTTGATTTCCACGATGCAGTAAAAGCAATGCAGTAAGGCGGAAATAATACAAATGGAATCAGCTGTTAAATGTGGAATATCGCAGAATCTGCCAAAATTGGAATTTGGAAAAAAAAGGGATTTCAAAGGGCCCTATGTAGCTTATCATTATAAAGCTTCAGCGATAAACTCATTTTACATTCAAATATATACACTACCGGTCAAAAGTTTTAGATCGGTAAGATTTTTATGTTTCTAAAATAAGTGTCTTCTGCTCACCAAGGCTGCATTTATTTGATAAAAAAAACAATAAAAAAACTGTAATATTGTGAAATATTATGACAATTTAAAATGACTGTTTTCTATTTTGATATATTTTAAACTGTAATTTATTCCTGTGATCGAAGCTGAATTTTCAGCATCATTACTCCAGTCTTCAGTGTCACATGATCCTTCAGAAATCACTCTAATATGATGATTTGATGATCAAGAAACATTCATTATTATTTTCAATGTTGAAAACAGTTGTGTACACATTTTTTTCAAAATTCTTTGATGAATAGAAAGTTCAAAAGAGCAGCATTTATTTAAAATAGAATATTTTCTAACATTATAAATGACTTAACTGTAACTTTTGATCAGTTTAACTCATCCTTGATGAATAAAAGTATTGATTTATTTTATTTCTTTCCCCCAAAAATAAAATTCAAATTCTTACTGACCCCAAACTTTTGAAGGGTAGTGTTTAATGTTACAAAAGCTTTAGATTTCAGATAAATTCTGTTCTTTTGAACTTTCTATTCATCATAGCATCATGAAATAAAAATGTAAATAACTGTTTTCAACATTGATAATAATCATAAATGTTTCTTGATCATCAAATCATCATATTAGAGTGATTTCTGAAGGATCATGTGACACTGAAGACTGGAGTAATGATGCTGAAAATTCAGCTTTGATCACAGGAATAAATTACACTTTACTATATATTAACATAGAAAACAGCTGATTTACATTATAATAATATTTCACAATATTACTGTTTTTGTTTGTATTTTTAATCAAATAAATGAAGCCTTGGTGAGCAGAAGAGACTTCTTTTAAAAACATTAAAAACATTAAAAATCTTACCGATCTAAAACTTTTGACCGGTAGTGTATATAATCATAAGAACAACTAGTTAAATTAGCTGGACACAGTACCAATGTATTCTGTTATCCTACACAAATGAGCATTCGGTCATATTCCCATTACCTGTTTCTCACTTGGCCCTAACTCTCCCTGTTCTGTGGTCTCTTCATCTTCTGTCTAGGAAAGTAACAAATCTTTGAGGACACAGAAGTCATTTTACATTCAATATATATATATATATATATATATATATATATATATATATATATATATATATATATATATATATATATATATATATATATATATATAATCATAAGAACAACTAGTTAAATTAGCTGGACACAGTACCAATGTATTCTGTTATCCTACACAAATGAGCATTCTGTCATATTCCCATTACCTGTGACTCACTTGGCCCTAACTCTCCCTGTTCTGTGGTCTCTTCATCTCCTGTCTAGGAAAGTAACAAATGTTTAGAGACACAGAAGCCATTTTACATTCAAATATATATATATATAATTATAAGAACAACTAGTTAAATTAGCTGGACACAGTACCAATGTATTCTGTTATCCTACACAAATGAGCATTCTGTCATATTCCCATTACCTGTTTCTCACTTGGCCCTAACTCTCCCTGTTCTGTGGTCTCTTCATCTCCTGTCTAGGAAAGTAACAAATGTTTGAGGACACAGAACTGGTTTCAATGCAAACTCTGATGACATGGCGTTGGCCTAATTTTACTGATCTAAAGTGCTTCCTTTTACTATGTGAATATTAGAATATACTGTATGTAGCTATCCATACAACTTACAAGCTCGTTCTCCTCTGTCCTCTTCCTCTTAAAGTACTGTAGGATGCTCATCTCTGTGTGAACATTTTGACTAATGTTACTTCTACATAGTTTATGGACACGTATCAATGGCACATTCACACACTGGCTGTTCATCAGCTTTGATAGCATATAGCTAGTTAGCTAATTAGATCACATTTGCCTGTTTTACACAACATAAAATTAGATAGTTTGCTTCTAAGTAGGCTTACGGAAGCCCTGAACCGCAGAGTAAAAAAAATAATTAAAAAAAATTAAAAATTCGTTAAAAAAAATTCTAGCATTTCGAGATTAAAGCAGCACTCAGTAGCTTCGGGATTTCTTCGCTGTATTCTCGCTTTTTGCTCGCAGGTTTCTCTCTAGAGCTCCCCCCACAGCTTCGGAATAGATATTTGACAACACTGTTGTAAAAACTCGTTGGTGATTCTCAGACACCAGAGGCTATAGATCAACGACATTAAAGCAGATGGGACATTCTTTAAAACGTCTTCTTCATTCGGGTTCGGACAGCGTGAGGGAGCGCAATAATGACAGCATTTTAGCAGATTTCTTTTGGCCGTAAAGCAGTTGTTTACATCGCGAGACCTGATATCACGCGAGACTTCCTGACGCGGCGGCCAGCGGCCCGCCGGCTCAAAGTTGCAAGTGCGTATTTTCCGCTCACGGGCACCAGGGGGGTGCGAAACGACCACCATTCAACCCAAAATAAGTAATATAACCATTCCAATGACTCCGAAGCTGTTCAGTTAAGGTAAAAAAAGTTACTTAGTTCACCTTTAAAGTCGAAACATTTCGAGAATAAAGTCTTCCGTAGAAGTTGCGTGTGTGCTTGCTGTTATTTCACATTGCCACACAGGCAGGCATTCATGCGTGTGCGGGTGTGTAAACTGGATCTACACAAAATAATAGCTTTTTTACTTTTATCTGGGCTTTCAACAAAAGGAAAATCTACAGGTCTACCATGGCATTAGGCTATAGGACGTTATTAAATATACTGCGCCGGAATAGACTTTAGCCTTTACAGGCGAGAACACTTTTCAGACTGGATCAAGATATAATCCAGCTTTATGAATGAATGCATGAATGAGGCATTTATATAACGCTTCCATATGTCTACTACACTTATATTTGTATTACACATATTCATATGTAGGCCTACACTTAAAAGCGCTTTACAATAATTTCAGGGAATCTCTCCTCAACCACCACCAGTGGTTATTATATTTGAGGAAATCACGGGATCCGGCCAAAATGATTGTATAGGATGCACTTAAAATGTATCCAGAACGCATTTACGGTGAAGAGGGAGACAGTGCGGTTACTGTTAAGTGTTCTCTACCCAGATAGTGTTGCCTATTATAGACGAGCACGAAAAAACGTCAAAAACACTGCAACATAAAGTTTCGACCAGATTGTGAACCTACTCCGGCGGAGTCTGTGCGCTCGATAGGCAACGCCATAATGCATGTTGGTAGATTGGTACCTGTCGAATTTTCTTTTTGTTGAAAGCCCAGATAAAAGTAAAAAGCTACTATTTTGTGTAGATCCATGTCCGAGGCAGTTCGACTTCACAAGCGCATTTCTTTTCACAGACACACACACACACACACACAAAATCAGAATTGGAAACGCCATATGCACCAGTGGACGCGCGCCATTATGTTTAATGACTTGACCGTTATGACTTTAATCTCGAAATGTTTCGACTTTAATCTCGAAATATTTCGACTTTAATTTCGAAATACTATAAATTTTTTTCGACAGATTTTTTTTTTTTTTTTTAATGTTGCGTTTCAGGGCTTCCGTATAGGCTATATTGAGTTTCAAAATACAACAAAACTGATGATCAAAACCAGCAATCTGCCATTTCATCGGCTGAATTAGCCTAACGTTACTCCTAAATTACCTCAAATACAGAGTCTCTGAATGCTGTCCTGTTGTAATGTTAACGTCAACCGTCCACCAGTGTTGCCAGACCAGCTGATGAATTCCAGCCCAAAAACTGTTCAAAAAGCACCAAAATGCACACAAAACCGCCCAAAATATGTAATCAGTATTTATTGAAGTATTTTTAACTTCCACGTTTCCTTTCCTACGTTACGTTACATTTACATACAAGAAATAAACATCGGCTGCCGAAGCATACATAAATAAACCGTTTTAGGTGCATTAGCGCCACCTCCTGGACTGGAGTGTTGCCCTCCTTATAAATAAATGACGCCATCAAAACCTTACGGCGAAATGACAATATCCTCCACACACTTGTTTGTAAGGCGGCCTCCTGTATTTTTGCTAGTCGATTTAATTTCATCCAGTGATGGGTTTTAACTTCATTCATGAGATTTTGGGTAACTGCACAACTGACAGATGACTTGTGCGCAACGCCAACGGTGTGTGTGTGTGTGTGTGTGTGTGTGTAACCATAGCGACAAAACGACCAACTTTCGGACCCTGCACTTAAGCCTATAATTTTTTTAATTTTTTTATTATGTATTTAAAAGTTGCAGAATGGATATGGAGACTCCGAAATCGGCAGAGATAGGCAGGCAATGCAAAACAAAATCTTACATTGGGAAATAGTGGGGGGGACAAAACTTAGATTTTGAAATGTGGGGGGGACATGTCCCCCCCTCGTATAATGGCTCCTACGCCCCTGGTTGTTTTTACTAATAGCATTTAAGGATGGCCCATTGCTCTCAAAGGAAAATTATAGTTGAGATGGCTTTGAAACGCAGACATCAAGGTCAAGTAAGACAAAATATGCATTAGACAAACAAATTAGACAGCTCGCAATCTACTTCATTTAGCTAGCTAGAAGCCTATAGCATAAATAGGCTAGTCAGCTATGATGAATAGGCTACCAAACTGCACCATATAACAAAGCAATTGTAATCATCAGAAAAAATAATGTTACTATAATGATTTTGTAAATGGTGATCAGCATCCAAATACTGATAATGTGGAAGTTACTGCCATTTGCCTTGGTGTGACTTTTTTGCAGACAATACAAAGGCAGAGTACAGTAACTTCAAAATAGTGGTCAAAAGTTGGAGCTAGTGTTGTATTTGGCGGCCTGTTTTAATTTTAGTTTTAGTCTAGTCTTTGTGTCAAGCTGTCATTTTAGTTTGTATTAGTTTTAGTCACGTTAATACTCTTTTTAGTCTAGTCAAGTTTCAGTCGACTAAAAGTCTGGGCATTTTAGTCTTATTTTAGTCAGAATTATCCATGACTATTTTCGTCTAGTTTTATTCGACGAAAACTGATGACATTTAGTCTAGTCAATGAAAATTGTATTTTAGTCTCTTTTTTAATAATGCAATTCTATTTAAACCAGTCAATATAGTGTACCACTATGGACAAATAGCAAAAATAGCGAACAGGGGCCGTATTCACAAAGCATTTTATCTTACCACTAGGAGTACTCCTAAATCGCACTAAAATATTTTAGCTAGGAGTTTTCTCTTAAAAGTTATTCACAACGCCTTTCAGACCTACTCTTAGTAAAGAAAAATGACAACTCCTAAACTAAGAGTGAGTCTTCGTTGCTATGGATGACGTCATTACTCATGCACGAGCTTGACTGAAGTGACCACCTTGATTGGCTGATGATTGTAACGCGGGAATGATTCCAAACACCTCCCCTACGATGATGAGTGACAGGTGACAGGTCTGAGAATGCGTGCGCTACACAAGTAGTGCGAAGGACGGAAGATGATGAATAACTGAATAAATAGCCTAAATGAATAAAGAGTAAGGCTAAACAAATAGCCTAGTAGCCTAATGAAACATATGGATTGATGCAATATCTTTACAACATTATTGAATTAATCTGTCACTATATGCCTCTGCCTACGTTTGCAAAGAGAAGAACATTTTAATTTGATTCACAATGAAACGTTACAATTAGTTTACATGCAATGAGTAGCCTAGTTTTGGTTGTTGTTGGTGGCGTTATTGCATTATGCCTACAATGCAAAATTGTTCCCTCGCGATTGGAAGCTCCTGTAGCCGCCGCATACGCATTTCAAAACATCGCAACGTGAAATGCCACTAAAAGCGGTTTGTGAATAGGTCTTAGTGAGTTAGGAGTCCTCTCGACTTCTTTTAAGCTGTCCCAGTCTTAGGTGCTACTTTTAGGGCTAAAATGCTTCGTGAATTACTCTTAGTCAAAAAAATTAGGAGTCCTAAAGTTACGAGTGACACGCCCATTATTTTTAGGAGTTGCTCCTAAATTCGACAGTTAGGAGCTACTTTTAGCCTTAAAATTCTTTGTGAATACGGCCCCAGAAAAGTAACACTCGTCTCATTCGTGGAGGCTGAAAAACAAGTTCTTTGTGACATCCAAGATTTGTTGTATTAAAAATTAAATGCAAAAGAAAAGGCAGGAGAGTTGTCTGTTTTTGTCAATTTGAAGTTTTTATTTAAAATGTTTGCGATTTTAATATAACTACATGGCTGAATATTTTACCACTTGAAGTCGAAGTAGTGCATTGAATAATACGTCGTTTAAATTGAGCTTAAAAGTGAATTACGTCTATTGAAGAGTGTATATATGTACAAAGAGAATCGCAATGCTGACAAAACTTTTTTTTTTTTTTTTAATAAAAGTAGCTGATATCTTCTGGATTTGAAATAAAAATAGCATGTGCTTGTGGTACAGCCGTGGATCAGCATACGCACTGCACACGGAGTATGTGTGAAACGGGCGTCAGACTTAAAGGATTAGTTCACTTTAAAAAAAAAACTTTTGCTGATAATTTACTCACCCCCATGCCATCCAAGATGTCCATGTCTTTCTTTCTTCAGTCGAAAAGAAATTAAGGTTTTTGATGAAAACATTCTAGGATTTTCCCCCATATAATGGACTTCAATGGGACCCAAACAGTTCAAGGTCCAAATGACAGTTTCAGTGCAGCTGCAAAGGGCTTTAAACGATACCAGACGATGAATAAGGGTCTTATCTAGCGAAACGATCGGTCATTTCCAAAATAAATAAAAAAGTTTAAGTTTTATAAGCACAAATGCTCGCCTTGCTCTGTTCTGTGATGCGCGTTCGTGACGTCACGTAATACGCAATTACGTTGAAAAGGTCACGTTTGACGCATTTACAAATGTGCGGAAGGAGGACCATATACACATTTTCAAATGTATTTGTGTCAGTTTATCGTTTAAAATGCCCATTTCGTGTGCGTATCCTGGGTGCTTTAATATTAAAAAGCCTAAAAGAAAATTTTCTTCAGGAAATTTTTCAAGCGTGACCTTTTCAACGTAATTGCGTATTACGTGACGTCATGGACACGCATAACAGAACAGAGCAAGGCGAGCATTTGCGCTTATAAAACTTAAACTTTTTTATTTATTTTGGAAATGACCAATCGTTTCCCTTATTCATCGTCTGGTATTGTTTAAAGCCCTTTGAAGCTGCACTGAAACTGTCATTTGGACCTTGAACCGTTTGGGTCCCATTGGAGTCCATTATATGTGGGGAAATCCTGTAATGTTTTCATCACGACTGAAGAAAGAAAGACATGGACATCTTGGAGTGAGTAAATTATCAGCAAAAGTTTTTTTTTTAAAAGTGAACTAATCCTTTAACTTTGTTTGTTGTCGTTTATGCTAAATCTCTGCAGCTGCATCTTCTAAGTAATGCTGCGAGTGGGGCTTGAGGAAGTGATGTCGGCTGAGTCTGCACAGTGTGACCTGATGCAGCCCCTGAAGTGAGACACGGGAAACAGAAATACTGCAAAATAATAATAACGCGACTAAATGTGGTTTACAAAATAAAAACTATGCTAAAATGTCTCTTCATTTTCGTTGACCAAAACGAGACGAGATGAAATGTTATGACGTTATTTCGTCTCGTCTCATTTTGGTCAACAAAAATGAAGAGACATTTCGTCCCTTTGGAATTATAAGGTTCTATCTGACATTTTTGTCAAAATTGAGTTATTCACATATTCTTATTCTGTGACCACTTCTTTACATTATGTGATGTTGTTTTTTAAGTTGTGTACATTTTGGAACTTTTTATTTAGAAAATTAAAAGTTTCTTTCTACACAGTCGAATGGAATGCAAAAACTTTAAAGCTCAATATCTCAAACCCAGTCTTTCAGCTTAGCTGAAGATTCAAATGTTCATTTATATCTTACTTTGATGCGATTTTGTAGGCTAGTGTTTTCTTTTTTATTATGCACATAAATGGACCTTGGTAAATATATTTACACAGGTTTTCAACCCTATTTGAATATAAAACCCAGTTGAATATAAAAAGTCCAGTGCGAATGTTACTCCCGCTCTTCATCGGCAGCTGCCAGTCACTGTTGCTAGGCGACAAGAACAATCGTCCGTAGGCTAGACCTGTCCGAGCGCTTCAGATGCGCCCTTTGAAATGGGACGGAGCTGTAGTTAGCAACAATTTGTTAATATTGTGACAATAGGCCTACATTTACTTTAATTTTCAAAATAACCACACTGTAAAAAATTTCTAACCCTCCCAAATCAAAAATTTCAAGTGACCGATAACATTTAAATTTTTCAATTGGCCCAAGTGAAATTCTGTAAATTATAAAATTAAATTTACAGATTTTCACTTGGGCCAATAGAAATTTACAGAATTTCACTTGGGCCAATTGAAAAATTTAGATGTTATCGGTCACTTGAAATTTTTGATTTGGGAGGGTTAGAAATTAAGGAACTACATCGTTAATACTCGAAGTGATTTTCCCACACAGGACAGCAACACTACAAAATTATGTTATTTTACAATATGATGCATTGTTTTACAATAAACTACACAAAAGTATATAGTTTAAATGTATCAACCTTGAAAATATTCAGAAGTAAAATGCAACATATGCAGTAATATAAAAGCAGAACCATCATAAAAACCCTGACAAAGTTTTTTTCCTCCAGAATTCCTTTACTTTTACTCTTGATACCTTAAGTACATTAGAGTATGCAAAATAATTTTGCTTGACTAAGGTTTGAAATATATGACTAGTAGTTTTTCCCCAATGCGGTATTAGTGGTTATTAAAAGTACTTTAGTGTAATAAAGTATCTCAATATTTATTCCATGAGTCAGCCCTGCAAACCTGTTGGTAGACAACTTAGTGGATAGTGAAAATATGCACTCAAACACTCTGGAGAGCATCCCAGATGATGTCCCACCAGCAGAAGCCTTACCAGGGTCTCTATTGTGGAGCCCATCCCGGTCCAGCAGCTCCAGGGTCTCCCACTCAGCTCAATAAAAGTCTACATAATTTTTTCTTATTTTATGCACTGTAAATTTAAATGTTTATGTTAATTTTGAGATGTTTAACGTATGTTGTAAATAGTTGGGGGAAAAACGTTATAGAATAATTTGTTTCATGTAGAAATTATGACTGTCATTACAAAAATAAACAATGTCCAGAGCAATGAATTCTCTTTTATTTACACATTTAAAGTTGCATTTTTTTTTTTCCTTTTAAAAAATATAAGTGAAAAATGTTAAAGAATAAATATATATACATATTTCTTAATCATTCTTTCAAGAAGAGAAAACAGCCTGTCCATTCTCTCCTGTGCTCTCCTCGCCTCTGCAGTCCCATGTCTTCTGTAATCAAGTCCAAAAACTCGTCCTCTCTGTCTCGCCTTCTTCATGGTACTGGTGCTGGTGCTGGTGCTGCTGCTGCCCCTGGCTCCTCCTCTTCTAGGTCACACACTGCTGAACTCAGCCCTGGTGTGTCCTCGGGGATTGAGGCAATGAGGGTGCAATGCCTCTGTCCCAACATCTCATCCATGAGGACAAACCAGGGCCAAGTTTCAGCAGTTGGTTTCCCACTCACACCCTCACCTGTCCCAGGACACGTGCAATCCTAAGGCAGAGCAAATTAACCATGGCTTGTTAATAACAACAGCACATACATTTCAGCAAAGATGTGATCTCAACTTTCTTACTTTGTATTTTTAAAATCATATTCATGTTCAGAAATCATATTCATGAATACTCAAATTTGGTTAAAACCTTTGTAGACATAGCTTGCATGACAGCACTACAAAAACACATAAGTGAAACCCCATTGCCTTATCTACTGCTTTTCGTATTGTTGTGGGCTTTATAGGGTGAGTGATATTTCTTATTTACACAAGTTAGACAGACTAGTGCAAATATTACAATAAAATTTAATTTAATTTATTTTATTTATTTATTTTAAATAGCAGTTTAATAAATTGAGCTGTCTGCTCCTTGCTCCCTGAAACAATTATTAAACTATTAGCTCAAGTTTTGCCTCAGACCACCTGACAAATGAAGCCACGCAATGGTGAGTTAAGATGAAGTTTATAAGAAAGAAAAACTTGTGGCTTTTAACTCAGGTTTCACTAGCTATTTGAGTAAATGAAAACATAATACTTACATTTAAATGTGAATTTGCCGTCCACCAGCGAACTCTCGGCCGTCATTTATTTATTTATTTATTAATAAAAATGCTGTCGTCACCGCCGCGCGATGACTTATGGGGTAGGACAGAGCCATAGAGAGAAAGAGTTGCGACACTCCCATAGACCTCCGTTGTAAACAATGGCGGCGCTTTTAACCGCCTACTTCCGGGATTAGAAGATCGGAATAGTTCCAAACACTGTCATTTTGGCGTTGGACACCATTCACTTGCATTGCAGCGCGTCGAGTTGTTCCAGAGTTAAGTTGTTGAGATATCGACCTCTTTTGAATTGTCAACTGTCTATATTGTATCAGAGGCCCTTTGCGATGCTTATACTGGTCTTCATTTGTACATGCACAGCGTAATTATTTATATTTTATGTTGGATGTTTCAACCAATTTTCAAGCACTGCGCTAGCTAGTTAGCTAGCGCGACTTCGTCAGCTGTCACTGTGACAGTAAGAGTTCGGTAATGAATCGCTACCACCTTTATAGCAACTTTTATTTAATTTAATTTTTTGGGATATACTAACTTTTCATTATGTTTTATTGTCTTGAGTGAAGCGGCTTGTGAGAACAATGCTGGACCTCTAGGATTGTTATGGGATCACCAGTCCTGTCTGTTTCATGGATCACCTGCCCCTGGTTTTTGTTTTTCTTGTTCACACACAAGCACACATTTTTGTTGTCTGTCATTGTTTAATAAAAAATATTTAAGCGAACTCTGAACGGACGGCCACGGCAGACCTCTTTGCGTGATCACGAAGGTGTAATGGCTGAATCAAAATTTATAAGCAAAATCACGGGAATCAATAGCCTAATACAGCCCAGTTGTGCTAAAATAAATATCATGAGACGTCCATCATCAGATGAATGATATGGAAAAGTTAAGTTAGAGCCGCTAAAGCCAGTGCTACCCATGCGAACATGAACAAGCTTTTCCCTCCAAAAATATAGCCTAAAACTTATCTCCAAATGCAAAACTGACATTAACAAAATGCAATAATGCAATAACAGCTGAAAAAGTACTTGGGTGTGTGTTTTATTTTATATTTACCGTTCAATAATGCAATCGCTGCTGTCTGTCCCATAGAAGAACATGACAGCCAGCGTGTGTTTTGGAACTATTGCGGCTTACATGAACCACGTGACAGCCATAGCGGCGACATCAAAGAGTGTCGCAACTCTTTCTCTCTATGGCTCTGGGGTAGGATAGTCCGCAAAGTGTCCATTTATGTATCCTTCCTTTCACGGGGAAACGAAGGGTGCATTTGGCGTCGCTTTAGTCTTCGTCGCGCCGCGATGACGCAAACGGCCTTCGAATACGGCCTTCGGAGGATGCAGAATTGAATTGGGACAGCCTTCATAGGGCCGCGGTGACGCAATCGGCCTTCAAATGCGACCTCCGAAGTGTGCAGCCTTTGAATTGGGACATCCTTCGTCGCTCCGCTGTGACGTTTCGACGCGCCGCTGTGACGCAATTGGCCTTCAAATACGGCCTTCGGAGGATGCAGACTTCACATTGGGACACAGCTAATATCACAATAAAGAGTTTAACTTGCATCTTGCTTCCTGCCATCATTTCATGACACACACACACCTGTTGTTTATCTTGTTCGCCCTGTGGACGTTCCCTCTTCACCAGGGTAACCCTTTGCGAGCTGTGGCAATGGGCTTTATCTTATTGGCAAGTGAGGGATGTTACAAGACGTTCTCTTGATCCCCCACTTTATGCTGTGTGGGCTTGTTGAGGCTGGTTGGTGTTGTTTAAGTTGAGAGGCTTGCACACAGATGTTACACTCTCCAACCATTTTGCTGATAATTGCAAGATGCAACCACACTTCCTCTGGTCCTTATTGCTGGAGTGAACCATTCCTGGCTGATGTCACCTGAATGCAAACCTCAAGTATTTTTTATTAGTGACAACATCTATTAACTCATTTCATCTGGGCGGTCGTCCTTTTTGTTGACTACTGTGGAAATTTTGTGTGGGCTGAGCGATGTCCTGGCACTTTTTGAGCTCTCATACTTTACGGAACTTGAACCCATGTAATTTTCTGTCATGCACAATTTTAGGTTTTATCATCTGATTTGCATTCTCGCTATTTATTCTCCTTGTGGATGATATGCATAATCAATTTAAAGGGGGGGAGTGAAATGCTAATTTTCACTCAATCTCCTGTTAATCTTGAGTACCTATAGAGTAGTATTGCATCCTTCATATCTCCAAAAAGTATTTAGTTTTATTATATTTATAAAAGAAAGATAGACAGTTCCGAAAATTTCCAGAAAAAAATGAACGGCTGGAGGCGGGCCGTGTGGGCGAAGCTAAAGCTTTGTGCTAACGCACCACACTAACAACACAGAGACATTTGAAGCAGTTTTACTCACCGCTCGGTTCCAACCACGACCGCGAACCTTTATCATTGCGACTGCTCGATCTTTAAGCATTAGACGATCTGCAAATCCGTCGATCTGGGCTTTGTTTATAAAACAATCATTGTCGAAATGCAGGGAACAAACAGTCTTACACAGCTCCGTTGATGATGCTCTGAAAAAACAAACTCCATCCACTGGTTTCTTAATGCTGGGTTTTTGGGGAATCTGTGCAGGGTTGTTTTGCTCTGGCAACCATAAAACCCACTTCTTTGGTGACATTGTTGACTTCCAAAAGCCGAGCACAGCGCTTTGATGGCGAACTGCTTTCGCTCTCTTGCTCTGGTCTACGAGACGAGTGAGTGCGCGCGCGCCCGCGGTTTTCCGGCAGAAGTGCCCTTAGGACCCATATAAGGAAATTCCGCCCCAGCTGACGTCACACAGACCCATACTCGAAAAAAACTTTCCGAAACGTGTGACAAACCGGAAGGACAATTTTTGGCACAGAAATACTCCTTCAAACGTACAATTTAATTTTTGAAACTTTGTCCATGTTTAGCATGGGAATCCAACTCTTTAACCCTCTGGGGTCTAAGGTGTTTTTGGGGTCCTTGAGATGTTCTGACATGCCCTGACATTTGTGCTTTTGTCAGTTGCTTATAAACATATTAATGGCAAAAAAAAAATACACACTATTTAGCACAAACAGGGCTACCATAATATGTGAGCAACAAGAATGTACATGTCTGCATTTTTGAGAGAATAATGTTTATGCGTGGTTATTGAAAAAACTAAAAACTAAAGTTTCTGAAATAAGACCACAAAACACATTCTAAATATGTGCCAATAAGACTTTTGTCTAATAGAAGTCATCGCCTAGTGTTTTTTTCTTCAAAATTATGTGAAAATCACCCTGCCTAATCATTCACATAACACAATACATTGATTTGAATCTTGCAAAGCACTTTCTGTTTGGAAAGGCAATATTCGAGTGGTCGTCAATGATCATGCATATTTAGTGGTTCACACCTGAGGAGACAATGGGGCCCACATACTTAATTAGCCAGTCACTCAGGTGAGTCACTGAGCCACAAGAATGCAAGAGCAACAGTTGGAAGCATCTCTATTCTTTTTTATTTTTCCACATATTGTGCTTGCAATTTGGCCTATAATATCCAGGGAAAACATGTCTAGTAATTGTGCAGTTAATTCTCATACTGTATTTTCAGTTTTGGAATATTTATCCTCTCCCCAAATTTGTCACTAATAAAACACAATAAAAATTATTTAAAGAAAAGGCTTATATTTACCTTTTAATAGTTTGTTTACATCTACAGTACCTTGTAAATATATTTTTTTATTAAAAAGGTTACAATTACAACAACAATTCAAGTGTAATCTTTCTTTGTAAAAACTAAAGTATACATTTTATCATACATATTTCAAAGTTAAGGATTTGATTGATTATTTGATTACTTTATTTTTTGACAAAACATACTATATTTAACATGAGCAAAAATTGGCAAACAAAAGCTTATTTGAGGTGGCAGATATTTTACAGTAAAAATGTATAATCTATCCAAAACTAATCAACGAAATGTTGTCTTTCATATTAGGGATGCACCGATCCGATACTCAGTATCGGTATCGGCTCCGATACTGCCATTTTTGCCGGATCGGGTATCGGTCAGACGAGGCCGATCCAAATCCGATATTGTGCGTATACTATTCTGTGTTATTGTTAAGCCCCACAAAAGGCACACAAACATTATAAAGCACCATAAGTTTTCGTGCACAATATTATAAGTGTTCTGAAGCCAATATATAGTATAATGTGAGATATAAATTAATATTTAAGTCGTTAAATTCAAGATCACGTAAACGTTTCCCTCAGCTACGGCTGTCAATCATTCTTCATTCAGCATTCAAAACAGCGCGTCACGTTCGGTTACGACAGTTAACACGATGAAACTCTCTCCAAGATGATTCAGTGTTACTATTATTATACTTGATCTGTAGATAAAGGTCTATGGTTTCGCATAAAACAACTTTATCTTGCTGGACTTTATTGCTGTACCTTAATCATGTTACTTTCTACGGGGTGTCTGTTAGATCACAACACTCACTGGAGTAAAGTCAGAGCACTATTTGTTCTTCACGCGCACAGTAACTGAAATTTAAAACTGTTAAAAGTAAAGGCTGAATAGACTATTGCATAGATAGATCAATATGTATTTTCTTTGTGCTTTAAACTTTTCAATGCAGACTCGACGCGCTGCGCGCTGTGACTCATGTTGCTTCCAGCGCATTATGCTGCGCTCGGGATGCGCATAAGCGCTGTGTGCCGCATTGTATTGGAGCCTTTCATATTATAATACAGTGACGCAATGAAAGATCATCAATAGCCGTTCTTGTTCTGTCCTATCTATTATGTTGCTACCTCAATAAACAGCTGTGCTATACATTTAAAAAATGTCTCAATTTTATAGTAGGATATAAAATAATTGCTATTTTGGATTTTTATATTGTTTTTCATGAATGTATTTTACAACAATACAAAGAGCAATGTGTAAAGTTTGACCAGATTTAGTGTTACACTTATTGTCTCTAATTTGTTCCCCACTAAACATTTTTTTTTCCACAAAATGTTCAGATTTTATACAATTATTGTGCACTCCTGATTTTTCTAGACAAATTTTACTGCTGAATTATCCACTAATCTAGTTTATAATAGCATTTATGTCAGATTATGATCATATATTTTTTGTTGTTGTTGTTTTTCTTTTTTTCAGTTCTTATTATCAGTTCAACACAGAGTTATAGAAATTCTACTTGATTAAAAAAAAACTGCGCTGGTATCGGTACGGATCGGTATCGGCCGATACTCAGAATTTTTGGTATCGGATCGGATCGGTTCTGAAAAAATGGTATCGTTACATCCAGGGTGCGATTTGTGAAAAAAACAGAGGGGGGGATGTTTTGAATCATTTTTATTCATAAAAATAAGTTATGAGAACATGAACTTCATTCACTGCATGTGCTGCTCTGGACCCTTTTCGTTGTTCCCAGCTAGCTAGCTGTTTTCGCGCTGAAAAATTACATAAATATTTGTACTTGGTGACATTCTGAAAAGCCGTACATGGATCAAAGCTAATGGACAGGATCAGATAAATCAGAGCTTAGATTCTCTGCCCGAGCCCGAACTTGACCCGACCTGGGCCGGGCCCTTGATCGAGCACTTGTGTTACAAAATGCAACACGTCACATGTCATGCTCAGCGTCTCCTCCACTCGCACGCATCACACCCGGCCCGGGATAATAAACTTTAAAAATATTTATTTTGTTTTAAAAATATTCAATATTCTAAAACCTTGTTGAATTAAATTAAAGTTGTAGCCTACTAGGCCTACTCCTCCTAGGCCATCCAAAGTTCATTTTTGTTCATTTTCTGTGTTCATCATTGTTCACGTTTTTTTTTTTTTTTTTTTTTTACGTTTCTTCCATTTGCGATCCATTTCATTCTGAATAAACAAACAAGGCAGTTTACATGATTTGTCCTTGTTGCATTATTCATTAAGATAATAATTAATAAATGCACTCACAATTATCCGTGAACTTGATAAATAGAGATATGCCGATATGTTTTACATGCACAAACAAATGCCTTTCAACTTATGTGTGCAAAATTCAGAAGCAGTAAATTAATGTGCAGACATTTGTAGAGATTCTGTAGGCCTACTATATGTGTTGTAGCCATTAAATAAGCTCATTTAGTTTCATATTTGTTAAAATATTATAATTATATTATATTATTTTTTTTCCATCTATGTTGATTTATGAAAAGTGAACAGCACGAGTAAGATAGGATGTGCAGTATATCGGGAGACTTGGAGTGGGTCAAACATGATTTTGACCACTTCATTAAGTTTTGTTTCGTAGAAAGCCTTTCTTTAAAGTGAATTTCGTTTTGTATAAATTGTACCTTAATTGTAATCAATTTTTCATCAACGAATTGCATGTATTTAATAATTAAGAAGCAAATATAGCAGACATAGGCTATAATCATGCGGTGCCTGCGCGCCGCGGTCACTTGCACTGCACATTAACTGGAGCGCATGTCATCATAAATTAACCGAAACTCAGTGTATGCCTCACAGAGAATATTAAGAAATATATCTAAAGAAAGCTTGAAATGCATTTAAATGAAACAATGACAATAAATGAGAAATAGGCAACTCTCTGATGTAATCCATGCATTTCTCCTTATTGGCGTGTTCACTACGGAGATGGCGATAGTCAACTTCATCTTTGCTTCATCTCAACTTCCCTGGCACCACCCCTGGTTATAACGGCCCACGTATTAAAAAATGGTCGGGTTTAAATCGGGCTCGGGCTCATAAATACAGTTAATGTGTCGAGCCGGGCCGGGCTCGGACTCAACGTCCACGTCGGGCTTGATTTTTTGGACCCGATCTAAGCTCTAAGATAAATTAGCCACAATGTCATCTATTGTTAGTCAATTCGCCTCATTCGGGCTTCGCGTCTACCGCGCCGCGCGAAACGATTTCGCAACGCAGGACCTCTAGACGCGTGTAAACGCATCTT
Organism: Vimba vimba; assembly: GCA_022828995.1. NCBI lineage: Eukaryota > Metazoa > Chordata > Actinopteri > Cypriniformes > Leuciscidae > Vimba > Vimba vimba. The sequence continues at coordinate 10,667,650 of CM040817.1, read as the reverse complement.
TACATTGAAATCACTCGCGCCTGACACTCAAGAGTGAGTGAGTAATCAAAAAACCTTTGTAGCCTACGGTGTACATTTTAGACTCAATTGAGTAAACACCGTATGTGTAACTTCGGCCATTCTCAGTGGTGTGACTGGGACACTAACTAACTGCTTGTCATCATAGAAACAGATAATCAGATTGTGATGTAAACATTCCCGCTTCAGTAATATGCTGAATATGTGGCGTAAAAAAACCCTGCAACGGTCTCGCAAGTGTTGATAGGCTATTACTCGTGAGGTGTAACCAATCATATAGCGCCTTGGGCGGGACATTGAGCAAGTCTGCCGAGTTGTGGTTACAGAGAGGCTGCGGAGCCAGTCAAAATAGCGCATTTTAAAATAAAATTGACTTTAAACAAACCACGGATCCGTGATAAGTTTTGTGATCCGCCTCGCCACTAGTGTAGCACTGATCACTTTGAGGGGGGGATAAATTTATCCCCACCGGGGATAAAAATAATTAAGCAGAGGCAGGGATACATTGACCAGAAAGGGGCAAATCGCACCCTGGTTACATCCCTATTTCATATGTCTGTAACATAGGTCTTTCATTTGTATTATAAGAGATATAAATGTTAATTTTCAGTTTAATACGTTGCTTATACAAATACATTTATTTCAACATATTTCAGTCGATTTTTACTCAGTATAGCAATACAGTTTGCTAAAACCGAACGCCTGACTGTAACGTTGTTTTTATGAAATATTAGGGCATATAAATGTTAATTTGCAGTTTAATACGTTGCTTATACAAATAGCCTACATTTTATTTCAACATATTTCAGTCGATTTTTACTCATCTCAGTATAGCAATACAGTTTGGTAAAACATCATCATTCATTCACACAGAAAGGCGATTTAAATTTAAACTGTCTTTTTGCCAGCTGTGGTAAACAGCGCGCATCTCTGCGGCTGCCGTTCATTCATTCACAGAAACGCGATTAACTTGAGAAGGAAAAAAAAACTTACTACAGTATTCAGATCCTCGCTCCTCGCAAAACCCGCACTCTGAGGTAGATTTTCCATTATTATTATTCCTCACAGCGCTGCCAGATGGTGTAAACACGTAGGCTACAATGATATGATTAAACTTGTGTTTTCTCGAGCTGATATGGGGGGCGTTCACAGGTTTGCCTCAGTGAATAGCACGCCCTCTCCGTGGGCAGAGTCACATTACTTTTGAATGAGCTCTAATTAGCTCGACTGGAATCGCTCTCTTTTAATACAGATTTCACAAGATGAGAATATTTGTTTTTTATATAAATTACCTCATTTAAAAGAAGAGAATTCAAGCTTCATGCCTGTGTGTCTGTATGCCTGTTTGACTGAGTATTCGTTGAGTTATGGTTCATTTTCGGACGCGTTTCAGAATGGATTTAACTTACAGAGAGAAGGCAGAACTCGCATCACGTTTATTGTTCTTTATTTGGCAAAAAGCACAACACTTTGTTTTTATTGTGAGTATACACAAAAATAATACACATTTAACAGAATCGATTGATGTATGAAACTTGCTTGTAATATCAAAGTCAACAGAGCAAAATTAATTTCTTTTGAACTGAACTGAAAAAAAGCGAGCTGGTATCGCCGGCGATACCACCGACCCCAGGGGGTTAACAGTGTAAAAAACTCAGTATCCATGAAATAGCATTTCACCCCCCCTTTAAAAGTTATTCTCAATGTGGCGAGCAGGACAAGGCCGAGGGCCGTGAGAGAGCACCACGAGGCCGGTGGCATGATTACTGATGAGCAACACCTGCGCGATGCACCGGTCTCGTATCTCTCACAGAAGAGCAGAAGCATAAAAAGGAGGAGCGATGACAGTGGAGATTGAGAGCACATTCTCCTCAAAACATTGGATTCATCTGCACTGTGCCGTACCGAGGCACAACCCACGTAAAGTTGATAATTCCGCGAATAACTGCAATTGCAGATTTCGAACAGAGATGGCGACAAAGAGGAAAAACAATGGACTGGAGCTTTAAAAAAAAGAATACTTTTATTCAGCAAGGATGCATTAAATTATAATAGGCTTGCAACACTGCCATGGTGTGTGAAGCACCACCAGTCTGGCCCCCTGTCTAGTGATGGCAGTCTGACACTGAAGCTTTGATATGTGTTTCAAACCATTAACTACAACACACGGGGGTGTGCGTGCACTAGATTTATTTCACTCATCTTAAAGCCAGTATATAGCCGGTATAATTTAGATGCAACCTTGGCACTTCACCAGGCGAGGTTGCTGTTACTGAAGCTTCGAGTAATGAACCCATTTTCAAAAGAATTCTTCTAGGTGACAACACTGGTTACTTTAAATCTTTACTTCGGACTTATGTGCCTTCCAGGAACTTGCGCTCTGCAAGTGAATGACGTCTTGTAGTGCCATCTCAAAGAGGCACAAAATCTCTTTCTCGAACCTTTACCTTGACTGTTCCCTGCTGGTGGAATGATCTGCCTAACTCAACCAGAGCTGCTAAGTCCTTAGCCACTTTCAAGAAACGGCTGAAGACGCTTCTTTCTCGACAGCACTTTATCCAGTAATACTAACACTTTCTCTACTATTCTATTCTATTCTGCTTTTTAATAAAAAAAATAATAAAAAAAATTAAAACTGTGTTAGATTAAACTGAGAAGGGTCATAGCACTTGCATATCGTTATCCTACTGTTAGTTTAACTGCTTCTATTGTTCTCGTTTGTAAGTCACTTTGGATAAAAGCATGAATAAATGTAAATGTAAGTGTCCACATATGCCTTGCCAACGAGCCAAGCGTCTCCTCAACCCTGGAATAACAACCACATACCTGTGCTCAGAAACCCCCTTGAGTACTAAAATGTGGGGTAGGTGGAAAACACAGGCAGAATCTGGTTTCTCCCGTGATCTCGACACCTCATCATGGAGATCAAGAATAAACTATTTTTCTGCCTATCATGGATATGTGGGTCACCACAACCAACAAGTCCTCTTATGGGGCTCACATCTGTCTCAACTCCTGAGATGTCTAGCTCCTCAGAGATAGACTGGGTAAACTACATCTCGACAGCAGTTGGACTCAAACTGTGGGGTGCAGACGCTTAAAGATAACCCAGGCAAGAGTGAAGCTTCTTCACTATGAACCGATCACCATGAGCTGAACCGAGAGCTGACAGAGCGTGCGTGTGACATTCCTAAACATCTCATGTGTGTTATTGGGTGTAATAAAGCGTTTGCATGGCGTGATGCAATTTTTAAATCCACTAGCCATCTGTTTGACCCAAAATTATTTGTTTGACTCAACAATGAATTCACACAAAAATAGACAAATTGCTTCCTAAAGACAAATGAGCTGATGACGTGTTGTCTGGTGCCCTTTTATAGCCTGCCAGCACACCTGTGACATCATCCAACTGCTGTAGCCAATGAGAAACTGGCGTGTTTCACACATGCTTCAGACACCGGTTCACGAGAAGCATTCCCATAGCATCAATGCCATGATGCAGCACTGAGTTTCACTGGATACATGAGGGAATTTTAAATGTGTGATTTCTATAGCTGGGAAAATCTTACAAAGTCATCGGGATTTCTATAATGAATAACATTTTTACTAGTCATGTCAAGCTCTAAAAATGTTTAATAGGTGGAAATTGCTGGGGGAAAAAAAAGCTTTTGGGAGAACTTTTTTTTTTTTTTTTTTTAAACAAGAAAAACAGCTTTGGATCAGATTTTTTAATGACAGTATGACACACGAGACTCATGGCTGTTATTTTTAAAGATGCATTGACACAAAAAACTATTTACTAGCAAGTAAACAAAAAAAAAAAAAAAAGTGAATCATTGCCCAAGGAAAAAAAGTAGGAGAAAGTAATTTATTTGTTTGTATCTCTTCATATGACCATAATAATGGTGATTATTAAATCATCTATAGACTATTCCATTATCATAATTAAGTCAAACAAATTCAAGAGTCATAAATCTCAGGAAAGGTGACATAATTAACACAGTTGCAGAAGGATTTACTAGGAACATTAGTAGCCGTGATTAAAAATAATGAAGCTAAAAACAGGAACAGAAGACATCACCAATCAGCTCCATCACACAGAACAGAGAGAGGATTTTACACGTCTGAATATGTCAATTACCGTATATAATATTATATTTAAAGCAGTTTATATACAAACCACAAGAAAATGACCTTGAACACTGTAGGCAAATGTCCATAATATCCATATAAATGAAAATAAATCTGGCCTGTTACTTGTAAAAATATTTTAATCTAAACTTGATGGTGTCAGTATTTCTTCAGGGTGGTCAGAGTTTTTCCCCCTCTTTTTTCTGAGAATAAAAAAATAAAACAATGAACAATCCTATATAAGTTTTTGCTATTTTAAATATTGTTGCAGATTTGCTCAAACTTACCAGTATTTTATTGTAAAATTGCAGGCATCTCTATTTCCTCTGGGTTCTGCGAGTCTTTCCTCCCTGTAAAATAAAACCATTGACTGACCTCTCATATAATTCAAAATAAAACCATTGTGTTAAGCAGGAGTTTCCTGCGTCACCTCCTCCGCACTCACAGAGGGATCCGTCTCCAGAGTATTGACTGTTGCCATGCAAACTACATTTCCAATAATGCAGCTGCACTGATCACACACACCTGCTATTCACTGATTACACTCACACCTGCACTTCATTTCCACATGTATAAAATCATGCTCTCACAATCATTCAGTGTCAAGTCTTGTTTTGCCCTGGCTAACATTCTGAGCAATTATCTTCATATTCTGTTTATACTGGTTTAGATCTTGGACTGTTTACGGATATCTTTGACCACTCTCTGGCTACCTCGACCTTTGACTGGTTCCTGGCTATCTGATCATTCTCTGGCTCCCACGACCCTGGACTGTTACCTGTGCTTTGAAACCTCTCTGCCTGCCCCCACCATCTGCGCTTGCTTGCCTGAGTATTCTTTTCCTTGCCTATACCATTCCTGTCTGCCGATCTATACCCTGCCTGTCTGACTCTGTTTCTAAATAAAAGCTGCAAATGGATCTCAATGATTCTGACGATTCGTTACACATTGACTGTCCTCTCTTATAATTCAAAATAAAACCATTGACTAACCTCTCTTATGTGTTTTCAGGCCATTGGGGGCCTGGCCCGCCCTGTGAGTCACTTTTTTTTATCAATAGGCTACTGTTATCAAAAGTTATCGTTTTATAACTCCTGAATAAAAATAAAAATGTGTTTGGTCTGATTTTTAAAAAAAAATTATTGTAAACTGATTTGATTGGTTTGTCGATTAGTGAGATGCAGGTGATAAGCGGTCTTATTAAGCGAGTCATTCATTCAAACGATTCATTCAAACGGCTGATTCATCAAGAATGAGACTAGGCTTGTTCGACTTGAACCGGCGCTGCACAGACCAATCGGTTTATGACATCTAAGTACTGCGAGAGAGATTCAAAGCATAAGGAGCATCTGCTCTCTAATCTCTCTCGCGGTACTTTGATGTCAATCACCGATCGGTCTGTGCAGCACCGGTTCAAGTCGAACAAGCCTAGATGTTTATGAATGGGTCATTGAATCTTTGACTCAACCGATTCGTTCAAAATGCTGAATCATTCAAAACATGATTGAGTGTTTCTGTGAGACACGCTATGCTGTGATCTTTGTTTGGATTGAAACTATTTTGGCTGCTAAAATAGAACAAAAACAGTCAATATTTCGACTAAAAATTATTTTAGCTACTCGTCCGTTTCTTTTTCTTTTTCTTTTTTTTTTGTTTTTTTCTTTTTATTGTGACAGGACAGTAGAGAGATGACAGGAAACGAGGTGGGAGAGAGACAGGGGACGGGATCGGGAAAGGTCCACGAGCCAGGACTCGAACTCGGGCCGCCCAAGTGCAAAAGCGCTACATGTCTGACCACGAAGCCATTGGCGCCAACCGTTTTTATTTTTTTCTGACGGACAAAAATGTCGGAGGGTATACTCTTGCTCACAGTTATTTTCGCTGCTAAATGACACAACGTGAGGTTGTATTTAATTTTTAACGTGCGAAAATTTCGAAAGAGAATTTCGGACTCGGAGTGTGCAAGGACCTTTAGTGTCAGTACATTATACATCATATATTATTATGCACTATCAATCATTATCATTGTATCATATGTTCATAATTGGTTAATGTTATTATGCAATGAGGTTGATCTCATTTGTACCCCCCCTGGAAAAATGTAATGCCCGTCAGTAAATTTGTGTCTGGCACTGGGTCTGTGTGTTTTTTATCATGATTGTGTAACGGGTACCGTGGCGACGGCACCCGAAAGGGACAGATTATTCTCCTGTAACACACAGGAGAGAAACGAGGAGACAGTGTGTCACGTTCAAGTTCTCTGGAGTAATTTATTCACAATATGTTCATTAAACAAATCTCTGTTTCTCAGAGTCACATTATGCTTCACATATCACATTTTCAATGTCTTCTTAACATTATAATGACTTTCAGTGTTCATGTCAATTCACAATCTGCAATAAAATAAACTTCTCAATTTCACATTCATGTTCACTGACTCTGTGTTTTTATATTTCACACTATTCATCAAAAAAGAAATACAAAAAAACATAGTAATATACCTCAATTACTTCTCTTAAATGATTAAACATTTCTATTCACAATATTTTACCAGTATCACATTAATACGATGCTGCAAATCACTCTCAGAATTATTAATATACTTCAAATATAACTTTAAACCTTATTTAACACATTAACCATTATCAATCGACATTCAACACACATATATAGTACATTAAACAATACTTATTAACCTTTAAAGCTTATAGGATACCTTCATGTGCATTTGTATAAGGAAAAATGTATATTTTTAACTGACGCGCTCACAGACGTTACATGTGCGTTTTCAGTAGGCCGCTAATCGGTCGAGCTTTTCTCTCTCGCTTAAATCAAACTCAAAAACAACCTCTGACGAACATCACTTCTCTAAAACAATTCACTTATATTCTAAACACATTTCAGCATGGTTATATTCAACTTCAAAGTGTTTTTATACATTTACTGACCTGTAAAACACAGGAGAGAAACGAGGAGACAGTGTCACGTTCAAGCTCTCTGGAGTAATGAAAAACGTACTCGGTTACTAACGTAACCTCGGTTCTCTCTAGAAGAGGGAACGAGTACTGCGTTTGAAAAACGCTGCGGGAAAAGGTCTCTTTTCACGAAATACTGAAGCAAAATTATCCTTAATTTTCATAAATGTAAAACGCATTGCAGCAGTGCACAGCTACGGCTCGCTCGCTCATTGGCTGTTCTGCGGCAACTGCATTAGCCTATCGAGCGAGGGCTGATGCAACATCAGGCCAATGAGAGCGCTTCGCGCGCTCCTCGCCACATCCCGCCGAAACGGGTGTGGCAGTCCCCTATAAAAGGAGCTCGAGTAGGCTGATTCAACTGGTTTTCATCGCCGAAGCGAACCAGAGCGAACCGTACGCACGGCAGGGAACGCAGTACTCGTTCCCTCTTCTAGAGAGAACCGAGGTTACGTTAGTAACCGAGTACGTTCTCTTACGAGAGTTCTCTCGTACTGCGTTTGAAAAACGCTGCGGGAACCACTTGTAAGACGCCGTGCGTGCTGGGATAAGACACCGATCACTGGAAGCCAGTCCAGATATACAGTGCATAATCACCAGGTAGACTCAGAGAGTCTGGAGATAAAAGGGGGGGGGACATCCGCCCTTAAAGGTTGCGTCCTCAGACGCGATATAACGTCACATAGGCAGGGGAAGGCCTGGCTAATGTGGGAAATGTGGGTCTTACACAATTCTGCCCAGAATTTTTCGGGGCGCTGTGCGCCTGTGAAATCAGTGTCCGGGCTAGACAGCTGACTCGACTATACCGAAAGCAGCTTTGCCTGCAAGGCGGGAACCTCTAGGTTGTAAAACCTTATGAATGTAGACGGTGAGGCCCAGCCTGCCGCCGTACATATTTCCTGTAAGGAAATCCCGCTAGACCAGGCCCACGATGAGGCGACGCCTCTCGTGGAGTGCGCTCTCACGCCCAAGGGGCACTGAAGGCCCTTGGTGGTGTAAGCCAGCGCTATGGCGTCAACTACCCATCTGGATAGACTCTGTTTGGATTACGATTTTGGATTACTCTAATAAACTGATGTTCCAGATCAGATGAGTGTGAATCATCAGATTGTGTGCGGCTCAAAACTCACCAGCTCTTCTTGCACAGATGATCTGAAGAAGAATCACAGTAGGAGCAGCAAACACTGCGATCTCAACAATAATCACAATCACTGCAGGAAACATGAGAGGAAGAAGAGAAACTGTACATGACTGAAGTTAAGGGTATTCAACTATCAACAGTTATTGATGAAGCTTTTACAGACTGACTGATAGTTTAATGTTATAAAGCTGTCAGTATAAATGAACGTGTCGTACCTCTGTATAATAATCCAGCAGTCACACTGACTTCAGTTTCTCCTGGATCTGTGGATCACGTCTGTTAGTTCAGTTCAACACATAATGCCACATATACACAACATCATCATCACATAATACTTGAGCTGCACATCACAGAAATGATGAACATGTGCTGGACCTTGAATTCTGGATCATCAATATAAAGTGATTGTTATACATTTATGTACTTTAATGGTTTGTGTTCATTCAGCATTATAACAGGGCAAACATTTGTAAACATGTAAACACATGAAACCATTTCTACTTTGAGTTCAGCCAATCACAGTGAAGTGTCTATTTACACTAACTCCGCCCACTGACGTCTGATTGGGAATCCAATTGCATATCAGATCGAAAAGGCATTTATTTTCAATAAAAATTCTGAAAATATTCCAAGAGTGGAAATAAATTGTTAGCATACCACATATTAATAATTTATAAATATATAGTCATGCTTTGTAAATGATTAGTTCATAAATAACTAATCATTTACAAATGACTTATAACTGAATTGACAAAATATTTATAAAATGTTAGCATATCATTTATTAATAATTTATAAATATATAGTCATGTTTTGTAAATGATTAGCTCATCATTAACTAATAACTTATCAATGATAAAGTGTACCAAAAAATAGTTGCCAGTGATTCATAAGATCACTTAGAAATTGTAATTGTAAAAGTCTCTAAAAGAAAGTCTTCTAACACTGAGTGTTTTCTCACCTGAATACTTGACAGTGTATCTGACTGAGGTCTTGGTGTGATTTCTGAGATTAAGCCGACATCTCCACTCTCTGTTGTCATCTTCATTCAGGAGTGTTGTAGTCAGAGTGATGTTACAGTGATCTGATGATAATAATATCTGATATCTGGAGTCTGTCTTCAGATCAACACCAGCCTGATTCACCCACAACAGCTCAACTCCCTCATAACTGACCAAATCATCACAGAAGGTTCTATATGAATACAACTGACAGGAGAGAGTCACAGAGCGGCCTGGACTGATCTCAGTCTGTGAGGATGATGATGATGATGATGATGATGATGATGATGATGATGAAGACACTGAAACTGAACACAAGACACAAATTCACAGACTCTTCAATCATCATCTGAGTTTAAAGGGAGAATCAGCCCTTTTTAAACTGACACATAATCATAAACTTACCATGAAGAACATGCAGATAAACAAGTGCATCAGGTCCTTGTTGTCTGTCATTCACATACTGTCGGCAGTTGTAAAATCCATAATCTTCTTCTGTGACGTTCTTGATGTTCAGAGAGCAGTCAGACTCCAGACTCAGTCTCTCATGTCTCTCTGTGTCTTTCCTCTTTATCCCTAAAGTAATCAGTTCAACTTCTGCTGAATGTCTGAATCCGTTATAGTAGGTCCATGTAGTTTTAGATTTGCAGTCAGCAAGAGCATTATTACAGGACAGACGCACATTTTCACCAGATCTGATGAACACATGATCATCATCCACTCCACTGGTTCCTGAAACACAGTATATCTCAGTGATCATTATGATATTAATAAATTAAACTACAACTAAACTACAAGTAAACTAAACTGACATCAGAACATTCTCAGTGTCAAATGTCAGTTTTTTAGGGCTGTGCAAAAATATCGATTTTTAATTATTTCACAGTATGAGTGCACAGCCAGATAACAGATGTTTCTTATAAGAACGTTCTCCAAACACACAACTGACTTCAGCCACAGCCTTAGATGAAATAAAAGAAGACATTAAATCTGTGAAGATCTCAGCAGAGGAGGATTAAACAACTCCACAAACAGCATTACCAGCTTCACTTATTACTAACCAGACTGACTTTATTTCTGTCAGACGTCTACAGAAGTTTTATTGAGAATTAACAGAGGTTTAGATGTTGATGTTTTATTACTTCATTTGACATTTCCATCATGGAGATCAGAGTTTGCTTTAGTTGGGCTTGTGACACTTTACTAGACTATACTATACTATATTATACTACTACTTTACTATTATATTTCTCTGTCTGCTGTAACTGTGTTTGTAAGACTCGTTTGTTACAGCAGGAAAGCCAAAAGAGAATAAATACAGATGATATTGGTTTGATATTGATGATAACAATGTAATCATCACCTAGTTTTAGTATGCGAAGTCTTCGTGAAATGTTATTCATTTTATATTTTAAATTATAATAGCCCTGTGATTATATAGTATGAGATCCAGCAATGTCATAATAATTAATGAAGAATTTTCAAATGTGTCATTTAAACACAAAGAGACATTAAGAATCAGCGAATGAATCTCAACAATGGTGATGATCAAAAGCTTCACGCTGCAATGCATACTGGGAATCTAGTCTTTCTGCACTGCATAATACTTTTACTATTCTTTGTATGCACTTTGTGGCAGAAAAAAAAATTATATATATATAAATATATATACAGTATATATATATATGTATATACACACACACACACACACACACACACATATATATATATGTGTGTGTGTGTGTGTGTGTGTGTGTGTGTGTGTGTGTGATATTTATGGATGCGCTCGCTGTGATCACGACTCGCAGATGAGTTATCAAAATACCAAAAAATAGTTTACAGCAAAGTAGAGGATAGTCAAGTTACGTTTATTTATATAGCGCTCTTTACAAAACATAGATCGTTTCAAAGCAGCTTTACAGAGGTTTAGGTTGTAAAAAAAATCATTAGTTATTAATTTACTTCATTTAGATATACAGCAGGACTGAAAAAAGTGATGTCATCATCCAGCTCAGTTCAGTTCTCATATAATGGTGTCATGCAGATAGATCAATAATATTGTTGAAAATTAAGCATGCTGACTATTTCAGTGTTATGAATGTTTACTTAACACACTTTTTACAAAATACTATTTCAGTTTTATACATTTTGTGGCATCTCCATTTTTAGTTACCTGTTAAGCTGCAACCCCACTTTTGAAAAATCCCCAGAAATGACATACCCAAACTGAAACAGATACAGTTCATGAACCCTTGGTACTAAAAACACAAGTATGATCTCATTTGAAAGCTGACACCTGGCAGTTTATTGTAAATGTTTTATATATATAAATAGCTTCAAAGTTTTGTAAAGCTATTAGAAATTTATTTTTATGAAACATCTTCATGAAAATTAAATTGAAGTTGGCACTGCAGCTCATCATTTTATATTTAAAATCTGAAGAATATAAGTCTAAAACGCTGTATTTAGTTAAATGTTTTTCAAGATCATGTCATATGACTTTATTTTGATTATACTCTAAAATGCTACTGATGTTTAGTCATCATCTAAGCCATCTATTTTTTATTTAGTTATTTATTTATTTTTTATCCACTACAGTAAAAGACCTGGGTGTTATATTAGACCGCAACTTGTCTTTCGAAAATCATATTTCATATGTTACAAGAACAGCCTTTTTCCACCTTAGAAACATTGCTAAGCTACGTAACATGCTATCTGTTTCTGATACAGAAAAGTTAGTTCATGCATTCATGACCTCGAGACTAGATTACTGTAATGCTTTATTAGCTGGTTGTCCTGCATCCTCAATAAACAAGCTACAGTTAGTCCAAAATGCAGCTGCTAGAGTTCTTACTAGGTCAAGAAAATATGATCATATAACACCGATTTTAATATCACTACATTGGTTACCTATTAAGTTCCATATCATTCACAAAGTATTGCTACTGACTTATAAATCACTAAATGGTTTAGCTCCAGTCTATTTAACGGATCTTCTATCGCCCTACAATCCATCACGCTCTTTAAGATCACTAAATTCGAGGCTTCTGGTCATTCCTAGGATATCCAAGTCCATTAAAGGAGGGAGGGCGTTTTCACATTTAGCTCCTAAACTCTGGAATAGCCTTCCTGATATTGTTTGAGGCTCAGACTCGCTGTCCCAGTTTAAATCTAGATTAAAGACGCATCTCTTTAGGCAAGCATTCACATAATACCTTTTATACTACAGTTAAATCGGATCAAATGCATTAATATTCTGAACAGCAGCTACGCTAATTATTTTCCATCTGCTTTTCTGTTGTCATTTTGGGACGCTAGTCCCGAGGTAAATAGTTTGTCAGCTCCCGTTTGTATCCAGCCTCTTATGGAGACTTCAGATGCCCCAACACCCGTGAAGAGACGACTCAACGCCTGTGAACAGACGACTCAACGCCAGCGATGTTATGCCCTAAATTAATACATGATTAACTAACTTTATTTTCTATGTACATTTCTGAAATGCCTTTTCTGTAAAGCTGCTTTGAAACAATGTGTATTGTGAAAAGCGCTATACAAATAAATTTGAATTGAATTGAATCTATTCAGTGTTTTGTCTCTATTGTTTTGTGGTGCAAACGAGCCCCATTCAGTCTCAGTCTCCCCATGCACACATTCACACCTCTCCAGCCTGGTTATGGCTCTAAATATGCATTTCTTTTGTCTGCATTATAGTTACTAGCGGCTGGCTATTCAAATGCTATTCATAGGGTCTCAATCCCTAATTTCTTTTATCAAAGTTCTCATCACATTTGAAACTGTATCCAATGCCCTTCTTGAATAAAGACACATTTCAGTAAGCATTCCTATTTAGAAAAAAAAAAAATCATAAAAGAATAACTGTTAGTGCTAGGTGGCAGGTGCACCTGGGCTAGCTAGCATGTTAGCTTAGCACACCATCAATATACGACAATGTATGAGATTAAAACCATATTTGTGCTCCAAACTTACTTTATAACGCAATCGAGTGTTTTAAATAATCTTCTGTGATCTAATTTGGCTTCAGATAAAAAGATCAGACAGAAAATATATTATTTTATAGTATTCCGTATGATGATAAAGTCTATAGCGATTAGCATTACATTATAAATATAATCTATTATTATGAAAATACATGACATGGCTCGAAGAACACAGGTAACTCAAATATCATTGCAATCATGTTTATTGTCTTCAAAACGTCTTTATCTGCATATTACAGCTAACTCTGATGTGTGTATCAGTGGCGTCCTGGAATGTCACATGATCATGGCTCTTCTTCATGTTCCATATATGGACTATACTGTGCACACAAGCGCCCTCAGGCTATTGGTATGGATTGAAAACACAATACATTAGAGTATCAAGTGCTCATAATGATTACATCGACGCATTTGGGGATAAATTCAGTAAATATTATTACTGTCTATAGAAATCTGATGTAAGCCTATGAGAATCTATCAATATTTCTCCAAATCTGCACATTTTTGAGCTAAAAGCCCTGAGGGACGTTGTTTTGTGAAAAAAAAAAAAACGCTTCAGTGCGTCCTCGCACTGGTGAAGGTTAACAGGTGTTCAGTGACACAATTAGCTTTGCTAATAAATTGGAATGGAAGTTTTTATTTTTCTGCTGAGTTATCAATATAATGTGATACACACACCAGAATACATCAGGAGATACACAGCAAGTGACAGTGACTGTGAGATCAGAACATGAGTGTGAGGACGAATAAAGCATGTTCAAACTAACTCATTCACAGACTCCCTGCCAGACCAGATCTAGTAAAACATTTTTATGTAAGTATATTAATATTTAACCCTTTCTCGTGAGTTTAGAGCATGTAGAAATGTGTTTTTACCTGTGAGAAGTGAGCAGAGAATGATCAGTCCCAGCAGACACAAATCACTCTTTTCAGCCATTTTCTGTTTCTGTCAATCTTCCCTTCAGTTTAACACCATCAGCCCCTCAGTAAAAATCAGTAAAAATGGTTCAGCAATACCTTGACTTCATGTGTAGAGACTCATAAAGTCTAGCATGAGAGTCCAGATCCGCACCAGCTTCTACTCAACTGTATGAAGCAACCAGCTAAAAGAGAGAAGAGGAACTACCAACAGAATCCACAGCCATCATCAGTGTAAACACGGTTCAGAGATGATCAATGCTCGATGTGGTCAAACTGAGTTCTGAGTAACACGTTTCCAAACCTCAACAGTGAGCTCACAGCTCTGAAAACATGACGGAAAACATGTAATGTCACAATAAAAGCACAGCCCACAAGCCCACAGTCACCTTGCTCAATTAAAACCAGACAAAAGGTTACACAAGAGTATAGAATACACAGTCTAACAAAGGGGAAGCAATAGGAAAAATAAAATTCTTCATATATTGTATTTAACATGTCTGTTTCCACTGAATCTCCTCTGTCATGTTACATCAGCTTTCTGATCTTGATTCAGTTGAGGATTCATTTCATGTGTGATTCTCCTGTGTTCTGATTTTGGTTCGATCCAAAACTTAACGCCAGAATCAGCCAAATCAGGGATTGTTGTAAATTAATGATGGGTCGGTCATGAACGATTCCGTTCATTTTGAACGAATCCTTAATATTATATACCGAGTTGCAGCCGCAGCGCTACCATTGGGGTTTATGAATTGTCCACTTTTTTTATTATGACTTTTGTAATGTATTATTGGGGAGCCAGCATGTGCACCCATCAACATACATTAGAGAAACTGTCTGTTTTACCAACAAACCATATGATAGATGCGTCATCAGATTTGAGATGAACTGCGGTGCAAGTTCGTGCCGAACCAGGGGTGGAGAAAGGTAGGTCTACGGTTCGATTTTTTTATAGAGAGCCGTTACAAGACCTTACAAGAGATGCCGATTCGCACAGGACTAATATTATCACGGGACCTCTGTGTTCGGCGAAATATGGTAGGTCATTTGCGGGGGAATTTTTAATTTATAAATTACAGACATGGCCGATTCGCACGGGATTAAGATCACAGAAAACCTCCACGATTATTACAAATTACTAGAAGTCACCAGCTAATACTTATCCCGTGTGAAAAGGGCTAAAGACTACATCCAGATCAGATTCAGAAAGACCAAAACAATCAAAACACAGATGGAGTAGATCGAGTCTAATCATCATATTAGTATGATTTCTGAAGGATCATGAGACACTGAAGACTGGAGTAATGATGCTGAAATTTCAGCTTTGACCACAGGAATAAATTACACTTTACTATATATTCTAATTAAAATTATTTTTACATTTATTAAATTAATTAATTTTTACATTCACATGTTTACAATGTCACCTGCAGGTCTCCTGTCCTTGTGAAACCATAGTGAACATGACGTGATTGCCCTTAACTAACATGAAAGTTTAAGTCTTTTAACACAGTCTTTTACCGAGGTAACGTTAGCCAGAAATAGGTTTACAAAGGCAGGCTCCTCGCAAGCCGTTAGGAAATGTGTAAACATAGTTCCACGACCTTGTCCACACTATCACCTCCATGTCCATGCTGTAGGGTAGGGCTGGGCGATATGGCTGAAAACTGTATCACGATAAAAGTGTTACATATCGGTCGATATCGATAATTATTTATATTTTTTATGACCTATTTAAAATAAGGACCAGGAGACAAATATATTACATTTAAACATTTTTATTTTAAACTTAACCTTCCTCTGATTATAATCCCCTCAGTTATAAAGGCAGAAATGTCAACACAACCATGATGGAAAACACTTAAGTAATTAAAATGTAAACATAAGTCTAAAATCACAATGAAACCTTAACAATTATCTCTTAACATTAAGTTGCAAAATTAAAGAATACGTAAGAAATGCTTAATGAGGTGTAATAAAATAGTGCAAAGTGTTAAATGTGTTAAAGTGTTAAAACCGACGACGGTCTTGCATAATTTGCAGACGACACTGGTCTGACTACGGTCAGACTTATAAAATCCCAAAAACTGTCATACAGGCGAGCTGACTTTTCCTGTTTTATTAACATTTTCCTTGCTCGCTGCGGCACTCATTCACTCCACGCCGGTTCTGTTACTTAAGAATCCAACACGACACAACGATATGGCACAACCAGAGCCGTTAAATATGATTAAATACATTTTTCAACGGCTCTGGGCGCAACCATACTGTACATGACTGGCTGTTAGCGTGTCCCCCACCCCACCCCCCCCCTTTCAACACTTTCAACAAGTGGAACCAAAGTGCTTTACAGAAGGTATAAAAGAGAAAATAAAAACAAAGACATAAAAACAATGCAAACATATGACATACACAACTTACAAAGCATTATCAAATGCTAAAGAAAACAAATAAGTTTTAAGCGCACTATGAAAAACACCCAATGAAGGACAAGTTTTTTACAGACAGAGGAAGGTCATTCCAGAGCCTAGGAGCTGCAACAGAGAGGAACCATGAGAAGCAATTGAATGCTATGGAAATGCTATGTGTAAAGCATCACCAGTCTGGCCTGCTGTTAAATATGCTAAGCGGCTCCTCAACCTGGGAATAACAACCACATACCTGTGCTCAGAAACCCCCTGGAGTAATTAAATGTGGGGTAGGTGGAAAACACAGGCCGAATCTGGTTTTGCCCTTTTATAGCCTGCCAGCACACCTGTGACATCATCCAACTGCCGTAGCCAATCAGAAACTGGCGTGTATGACACATGCTTCAGACACCGGTTCATGAGAAGCATTCCCATAGCGTCAATGCCATAATGCAGCACTGAGTTTCACTGGATACATGAGGGAATATTAAATGTGTGAATTCTAGCTGGGAAAGACATGGATTTTCAATGATAATGATAAAGATTTGATAATCAAATCTTACAAAGTAATCGAGATTTCTATAATGAATACATTTTTTACTAGTCATGTCAAGCTCTAAAAAATTTTTATAGTTTCGCTGAAAAAAAAAACAGAAGCTTTTTGGGAGTACAAAATTATTATTTTTAAAAACAAGAAAAACAGTTTTGCATCACATTTTTGAATGACAGTAAGACACACGAGACTCATGACTGCTATTTTTAAAGATGCATTAAACACAAAAACTATTTACTAGCAAGTAAAAAAAACAACAAAATAAAATGAAGTGAGAAAATAAAATGAGAAAGTAATTTGTTTGTTTATATCTCTTCAAATGACCATAATAATGGTGATTATTAAAGGAGAACTCGGCAACTCTAGCGAACTCTAGTCACTTCTTCGCTGATTTTCCCTTTTGTTGTCGCATGTTTTCCCCACGAGCTCCCCCTACAGCTGTGGTGGGGCGTATATTTCACAACACGGTCGTAAAAAACTCACTTGCGGTTCTTCCGGTTATTAGGCTACGTTCACCATGGCTGCCTGTTAATTATCACTGGACTACTTCGCTCTCACATCTCCCAAAAGTTTCTTTTTTTTAGTTTTCTTGATTGCATTTTAATAGTTGAATTAAATTGTTATAACCAATTATTTAAAATTTAATGATTTAAGCAAAACTTTTTTTTAATTCTGACGGGTTGCCGTGTGTAGACCTTTGAGTCTCTCTGTGGTTTATGATGACGATAGTTTTTCTCAAATGAAGCTAAAATGCTGCTGAAGTGACTCTCAGAGCGGCTGTGTTGATGAAGTGCATTAATGTCCTCATATAGGCTGAAAACATTGCGAGTGTCATGCGTGCCTCAGTGTGTGTGAATGAATGGCACAGACGTGCTGTTTCATTTACCACACAGAGACACGCAGAACATGCATGATTCCTATTTAAATAGTCTTTATGCGGTTTAATATTGACATGCACTGGTCTAAATCGCGTTTTTATTTAAGTTTACTGACCTACTTTTCATCTAAAGGTAACTAGTAACCACTGGAAGTGCGAGTACACTGCTTGGCGATTTCGAACGTTCCAAAACCAGGAAATGAGCTAAATGCCATGAAATATTTAAAGGGAAAAATTACTCTGAGACTTGTTTAAAAAGTTTACGATTCACCACAACATGATTTCGTTTTATTTTAAAAAGATTCAGAATAATACATAGACAAAAATCTAAAGGCAAAAGTAACACAAGCACATAGAAGTCTTCACCCGAAGTGCGGCCGTGAAAAACCCTCTTACAGGTCTTTTTATACTAACTCTATCTTTTATACTATACTAATCTTTTTGGGCCACCTTTTAATTAGGGGCTGTCATTATAGTCCAGCCAATTCCCTTATAAGGTAATAGTTGGGACTTATCCTAGTCCCTCTACTAAGGCTCAAGCACACATACAAATTCTCTATGTTGTTCACACTTATTTTATGCAGCACGTACATTAAATGGCGTATATAAGTTACTATATCATAACCCTTTTGACCCTTCTCCGACCTCACACATTTTGTGTTTGAAGCTGGAGACGTCAAAAGTTCTTCTGCAAAACTAAATTGGATTTTAACACCCCTAAACATGTTATGTACTTATAGCTACACACAAACATTACACTTCTAACAATGACCCTTAAAGTTGCCGGCCAAGCTCAAATTAGGCTTTAAGGGTGCTTTCACACATGCCTCATTTAGTTCGGTTGAATCGCACTAGAGTTCGTTTTCCCCATTGGTGCGGTTCATTTGGGCAGGTATGAATGCGGCAATCGCACTCAGGTGTGCACCAAAAGCGGACCAAACAAGCGTACCTAGACCTGCTCGAAGAGGTGGTCTCTGGAGCGGTTCGTTTGTGGTGAGAACGTGATCCGACCTCGAACAGAACAAACTGCCAAAGAAATGTGTATTTTTGGACTAAACCAGTTGCCGTAGTCAACTGCGCTGTGATTATGGGATGAGGAGAAATGTTTGTTGACAGTTTGCACTCGCGGACAAACTTGGAGTTGTGAGGAGGTGCGGAGCCTGATAGAAATTATTAACAGCCGCATCCTCGCTTCATTCTAAAATATTATTGTTTGTCTAAAGTGGTGTAGACAAACTATATAATAAAATATGACCACACAGTCTTCTCTCCATAGTAAACAGCGGCGTGTTATCTGCCGGATTTTCCCGCACGTTAATTCTGACCAAACGAAGTGCAGTTATGTAAATGCGTTCAAGACACATCTGGCCAACGAGTGGAAGTAGATGAAATGTGGATGTTGTCATGTGACTGCATTTTGGTTCGTTTTATCAACTCATAAACCGATTCGGACCAGTCTGGTCCGACCAGAGCGATCAGTCTGGTGTGAAAAGGAACCAAAACGCCTGCAAAATGCTACAAAGTATCATTTTTCACACTTGGTCCGGACCAAATGACATGAACTACAGATGTGAAAGCACCCTAAGTAACTTGAGCTTGCTCTGCAAATTCAACACCTCTTCGTTTGAACATTTTATTTCATTTTCAACCATAAAACTGTTTGCAATGTTTATTATCTTCTTATTTAATCATTCAACTTGTTTGATAATCTTTATTAACTGCTGAGCACGATGAATCCGTTCGTCTTGATAGGGTTGAGTCTTTGTGGAGGACCTTTGCCAGCACCTTTCTCTCCTTCTCCATCTTGCGAGCTCTTTTTGCGTGGTCCCTCTGGAGCGGTTTAACTATAAGATTGTCCATAAAAATCTCAACTTTGCCCTTGACTTTAACATTTCTCTTTTCTGTTTCATCGTCATCAGTTACAGTAAATCCATTCAACCAGTCTTGTATGTATTCTATTTCTGGGGAGTTTTCAGAAGAAGGTTTTTCAGAAGAAAAATTCATAATCAATTGTTCGCCAACATTTATTACAATATAAATGAAAATAAATCTTGCTGTTATTTGTAAAAATATTTTAATCTAAACTTGATGGAGTCACTATTTCTTCAGGGTGGTCAGAGTTTTCTCCCCCTCTTTTTTCTGAGAATAAAAAAATAAAACAATGAACAATCCTCAAGAGGTTTTTCTATTTTAAATATTGTTGCAGATTTGCTCAAAACTTAACAATATTTGTATTGTCATATTTTATTGTAATATTGTAGGCATCTCTATTTCCTCTGGGATAAAGGAGGAGTCCTTCTGCGAGTCCTTCCTCCCTGCAAAATAAAGTCATTGACTGACCTCTCTTATGTGTTTTCAGTCCCGGCGCCATGGGCAGGCATTGGGGGCCTGGCCCGCCCTGTGAGTCCTATTATAACTCCTGGATAAAAATAAAAATGTGTTTGGTCTGTTTAAAAAAAAAATGTATAAAAGGATTTGATTGGTTTGTCGATAGTGAGAGCGGAAATGCAGATGATAAGCGGTCTAATTAAGCAAGTAATGTGGGAGCGATTCAAAGCATAAGGAGCATCTGCTCTCTAATCTCTCTCACAGTACTTTGATGTCATTCAAAGACAGTCTGTGCAGCGCCGGTTCAAGTCGAATAAGCCTAGATGTTTATGAATGGGTCAGTGAATCTTTGACTCAACTGATTCGTTCAAAACGCTGAATCATTCAGAACAAGATTGAGTGTTTCTGTGAGACGCGCTATGCTGTGATCTTTGTTTGGATTGAAACTATTTTGGCTGCTAAAATAGAACAAAAACAGTCAATATTTCGACTAAAAATTATTTTAGCTACTTGTCCGTTAATTTTTTTTTCTGACGGACGAAAGTGTAGGAGGGTATACTCTTAATCACAGTTATTTTCGCTGCTAAATTACACAATGTGAGGTCATATTTAATTTTTAACGTGCGAAAATTTCGAAAGAGAATTTCGGACTCAGTGTGCAAGGACCTTTAGTGTCAGTACATTATACATCATATATTATTATGCACTATCAATCATTATCAGAAATGATAGACCTTGAATGGGTCAGTGAATCTTTGACCCAACCGATTCGTTCAAAATGCTGAATCATTCAGAACATGATTGAGTGTTGCTGTGAGATGTGCTATGCTGTGATCTTTGTTTTTTATTTCGATTTTGGCTGCTAAAATAGAACAAAAACAGTCAATATTTCATCAAAAAGGAAAGTGACTTAATATTACTGGTTTATTGAACTGTCATATGAAATCAGTGTCACATTTTCAATCGTGATGGTATTAAGCACAGTTGGTCGTGTGATGTCGAACTTTATCATATATTATAAATATAAAACTACACATTTTGAATTTTTACCGCAGAATGTTAACAAAGTTTCTTTGTGTGTGCTACTTTCATGGACTGTTATAAAACTATGCTCATTTGTTTCGATTTCTCCTCGAGAGGCTGCGCGAGCCTCAACAGCGCAACCTTGTTAAGCTCCTTGACCACTGACTGAGTCCAAAACTTTCGTATTTGTTTTTTCGTATTCGTCATTCGGTGGCTCTGATTAGTCAAAACACCTCTTAAAATATTTGCTACGAATGCGAAAATGCAGAAAATCGAACCCGATCTGATTTTTTTTTTTATGACGTAAGAAAGTTTCGGAGGCAGTGTGTAAACATGATTGACACAATGTGAGGTTGTATTTATTTTTTAACTTGCGAAAAGAGAATTTCGGACTTAAGGTCCTTGCACACTGAGTCCGCAATTCGCATCCGAAATTTTCGCACGTTAAAAAATAAATACGACTTCACGTTATATCAATAATGCTTGCACACTGCCTCCAAAACTTTCGTTCGTTATAAGAAATTCAGATCAGGTTAGATTTTCTGCGTTTTTCGCATCCGTAACAAGCACTTTGGTGTTTTGACAATTCAGAGCCACCGAATCACAAAGTCGAATGCATGCGAGTCAGTACATTATACATTATATATTATTATGCACTATCGATCATTATCATTGTATCATATGTTCATAATCGATTAATGTTATTATACATTGAGGTTGATCTCATTTGTGCCCCCCCTGGAAAAATGTAATGCCCGTCAGTAAATTTGTGTCTGGCACTGGGTCTGTGTGTTTTATCATGATTGCAGATTGCTCCAGACGAGTGTGAATCATCAGATTGTGTGCGGCTCAAAACTCACCAGCTCTTCTTGCACAGATGATCTGAAGAAGAATCACAGTAGGAGCAGCAAACACTGCGATCTCAACAATAGTCACAATCACTGCAGGAAACATGAGAGGAAGAAGAGAAACTCTACATGACTGAAGTCAAGGGTATTCAACTATCAACAGTTATTGATGAAGCTTTTACAGACTGACTGGTAGTTTAATGTTATAAAGCTGTCAGTATAAATGAACGTGTCGTACCTCTGTATAATGATACAGCAGTCACACAGACTTCAGTTTCACCTGGATCTGTGGATCACGTCTGTTAGTTCAGTTCAACACATAATGCCACATATACACAACATCATCAACACATAATACTTGAGCTGCACATCACAGAAATGATGGACCTTGAATTCTGGATCATCAATATAAAGTGACTGCATGGTGTACATTTATGTACTTTAATGGTTTGTGTTCATTCAGCATTATAACAGGGCAGGTTTGAAAACATTTGTAAACATGTAAACAAAATATTTATAAAATGTTAGCATATCACTTATTAATAATTTATAAATATATAGTCGTGTTTTGTAAATTATTAGTTCATCATTAACTAATAATTTATAAATGATTTATAACTGAATGAACATTACCACTTAAAGACAGTGATGATGTACCTTTAGATACGTGTGTGTTTGTAGTTGAGGGATCCTGAGAGTGTGTGATGTGA
Source organism: Vimba vimba (assembly GCA_022828995.1). Taxonomy (NCBI): domain Eukaryota; kingdom Metazoa; phylum Chordata; class Actinopteri; order Cypriniformes; family Leuciscidae; genus Vimba; species Vimba vimba. The sequence goes on along the minus strand of CM040817.1, from coordinate 10,644,721 downwards.
ACTGGATTCACTGCTGTCGTTGAAGCTTGAGCTGTAAAGGATGAATGTTAGTTCAGATGATTCATAACTGTAGATTTCAATCATATTTTAATGACTTAACTCACAAGATAACTCTAATTATCTATCATTATATATAGCACGTCTAAAAGAAAGTCTTCTAACACTGAGGGCCCTATCTTGCACCCAGCGCAATTGACTTTGTACACCGACGCATCTTTCATTCCTATTTTGCACCCGCGCAAAGCGGACTTTTCCCTCCACAGACGCACGTCGGTTAACTAAGAAATACACTTGCGCTCGCGGGGGCGGTTCAGCGCAAAGAGGAGGCGTGTTCCGGCGCAAACGTTCCTTCATACTATTTTACAGGTTTAGAAAACAATTCCGCCACTGACAGAAAAAAAAAACAATTTAAAGTCAGTGGCAACATACACTTTGATTCTCTCATCTACACAGAAGCAGCAGTTCTGATTTTTTGCAAATCATACATTATTACGATAGATAGATAGATAGATAGATAGATAGATAGATAGATAGATAGATAGATAGATAGATAGACAATTTATTATAAAAGCATACATCTAGCTTACACATTTACCCACATTATTATATGCCTGTTTAACTGAAACTAATTTGGGTGTGTTTTCTCCATCCCCAATGTCACTTCTCTCTCTTTTACGGCCGTGACGAGAGCGTTGCTCTGCTCGGCTGTGAACCGCTCCTCGCGCGCTAAAGGTAATGTGAGATGACGCTCTGATTGGTTTATTTCACATTACGCCACACACAGACCACACCTAGGAATAATGAAGCTCTTCAGACCAACCCCTTTTAGATTTGCGTCGGGCGCAAGAGTCATTTATCCCACCGGGAAAATAGCAACAGCGTCGAGACCCGCCCACAAAGTTACTTGCGCTTTGCGCTTTGACACTTGCGTTTCAGATCGTTAAAATAGGGCCCTGAATGTTTTCTCACCTGAATACTTGACAGTGTATCTGACTGAGGTCTTGAGTTGATTTCTGTGAGTAAGCTGACATTTCCACTCTCTATTGTCATCTTCATTCAGGAGTGTTGTAGTCAGAGTGATGTTACAGTGATCTGGAGCTGATGATGATGATGATAATGATGATATCTGATATCTGGAGTCTGTCTTCAGATCAACACCAGCCTGATTCACCCACAACAGCCCAATTATCCCAGAACGAACCCAATCATAACAGGAGAGTCCAGTATATAAATACAACTGACAGGAGAGAGTCACAGAGCGGCCTGGACTGATCTCAGTCTGTGATGATGAAGATGATGATGATGATGAAGACACTGAAACTGAACACAAGACACAAATCACAGACTCTTCAATCATCATCTGAGTTTAACGGGAGAATCTGCCCTTTTAAATTCATCACATAATCATAAACTTACCATGAAGAACATGCAGATAAACATAAGCATCAGTTCCTTGTGTGACATTCACAAATTGTCGGCAGGTGTATAATCCATAATCTTCTTCTGTGACGTTCTTGATGTTCAGAGAGCAGTCAGACTCCAGACTCAGTCTCTCAGGTCTCTTTGTGTCTTTCTTCTTTATCCCTCCAGTAATCAGTTCAACTGTCTCTGTATGTCTGACGCTGTTAAAGTAGGTCCATGTAGTTTTAGATTTGCAGGCAGAAAGAGCTTTATTACAGGACAGACGCACATTTTCACCAGATCTGATGAACACATCATTCACTCCACTGGTACCTGAAACACAGGTACAGGTATATATCAGTGATCATTATTATATTAATAAATGAAACTACAAACAAAACCCCTGTGACAACAAAACATTCTCAGTGTCAAATATCAGTTTTTTTAGGGCTGTGCAAAAATATAGATTTTTTATTATTTCACAGTATGAGTGCACCGCCAGATAACAGATGTTTCTAATAAGAACGTTCTCCAAACACACAACTGACTTCAGCCACAGCCTTAGATGAAATAAAAGAAGACATTAAATCTGTGAAGATCTCAGCAGAGGAGGATTAAACAACTCCACAAACAGCATTACCAGCTTCACTTATTACTAACCAGACTGACTTTATTTCTGTCAGACGTCTACAGAAGTTTTATTGAGAATTAACAGAGGTTTAGATGTTGATGTTTTATTATTTAATTTGGCATTACCATCATAGATCAGTGTTTGTTTTAGTTGGGCTCATGACTCTTGACTTTCTATGGAAGTAAAATAATGGCAAATGTTTTTGAAACAAAAAGCCTGTTGAATTGCACTACTTGAAAAAAAAAAAAATGCATTGCATTAACCATGCTTGCATTTTAATGCATTGTATTTTTAGGGCTTGCATTTTTATGGGCCGAAATTCAACATGGTTGAATATTTAAGCAGTGAATATTTCAATTAAAAACATTTCAAACACATTTTCATTATTAAAAATGCAATAATCCATATTCACCTTTCATATTTCACTTCCAAAATATTCAAACTGTTTAAAAATACAACCTATAACATTCAACAGGCATTTTTCGGTCCATTTTATTTTGCTTTGCAAATTCGCTTCCACAAATTCAGTGGTTCAAATTCGACAGTAAATTCATCGGAACTGCAGGAAAAGCAGTACATTACCGAGCATACTCTCCATCTGCTGTTAGTCAACCTCAAAAGCAGGGGGTGCAAAAGCGCTTTGGAGAAGCGTGTGCCTTGCAGTTTCTCGAGGTCGCTAATCAGTGGGGGATAGCTGACAAAATCAGCTCTATTGGAACAGACAGCGCTCCTAATATGGTGGCAGCAGGGAGGATACTGCCATTCGAGCATTTGCCCTGTGTTGTGCATGTTGTACAGAGATCTATTGTAATGTCACTTCGGGAAGGTGGTTTTGATGGTGTACTGGCCAAGTGCCGTAAAGTGGTTGGATATTTCAAACACAGTCCGGCCAAATCAGACGATTTTACCGCATTTATTAATTTATTTTGATTTATTTGTTGCTATATAAATAAGTCTTACGATGTGGTCAGCATGCACAAAAACGAGTACATTTTCAGTAACCAATAAACCGAAACTAAACAGCGTATCTGCGCATTGAAAGCCTGTCACTCAGCGCACAGTTGTTACGGCAACGGACTGTCTTTGAGTCAGTCATTAAACCATTCATTCAACAACACGTTCAAAAACGCTGATTGATTCATTAAAAGATAGTAATGAAACAAGGTGCAGTGTGGAGAAAAAATCTCTGGTAGCCGAGGCACTCCTTAATTAAAATGTCTTTATTGAAAAAATGACATGTCCTAACTGGACGACTTTAAAATGCCCACGCGTAGCGGCATGGGGCCTTCTTCAGGGCATAATGAAGCAGATAGAAAACAGGTCTTATAATGACAAAAATACACAAGTAGAAGCAAACACACAGGTGCTAACAATCAATGTTGAAGATCTGCAGGTAATTGCTAGGACACGCCTCTCACATGGCTCTCAGCACCAAAGCTACAAGTCACAATAATAAACAAAAATAAACAATACGTGGAGGTGACATTCTAAAACAGTTATTGCAACGTGAAACCTTTTGGATATGGAGCTTTAAAGCAATGGACTATCCAGGATTAAATGAGGAGATAGATTATAGACCTTTTTTGTGATTTTGTAACATTGTTCTTTCCTGTGACTACTTACTTTTTTTTTTTTTTTTTTTTTGTGTGTATTGTATATGTATATGTATGCATGAATGTGTATGCATGAATATATGTATGCTATCTGCTGCTTGTGTTTCCTGCTTACATTGTGACTAACAGCTTTAATGCTGAGAATCATGTGAGGGGCGTGTCCTAGCAATGTGTGCATGAGTGTATATGCATGCTATCTGTTGCTTGTTTTTTGTTTATTATTGTGACCAACAGCTTTAGTGCTGAAAACCATGTGAGAGGTGTGCCTTAGCAATATATGCATGAATATATATGCATGCTATTTGGTGCCTGTGTTTTGTTTATTTTTGTTTATTATTGTGACTTGTAGCTTTGGTGCTGAGAGCCATGTGAGAGGCGTGTCCTAGCAATTACCTGCAGATCTTCAACATTGATTGTTAGCACCTGTGTGTTTGCTTCTTGTAACCCACTTCTCAGGTCAGTGTAACCGATAACTAAATTAAGTAGCTATGAATTAAAGCTGGCTATTATCAGAAGGTCTAGGTACGACTACGGAGCCTGAAATAGTAAAAAGGTCAGCAGAGAACAGACAACACAAAACAGGTAAATTTGAGAAATGTATTATACAAAATTAAAGACAGTTATTTACATTCCCTGCCTATCTAAGCCGGCTTCCTGAGTGCACAGTGCACAATAAAATCCCAAAATAAACAACTCAAACAAAATGGAAGAGTCCATGGAAGTTCTTGGTGTGTGTGTGTGTTTCTTGGAGTGTGTATGCTCTTTTCACTACCCGGGTAGGTTTACGTGTGTTCTTATCTGAGTTTCAAATGAAGGCACAGGATGATGATGGTTCCAAAGATGCCACGGCTGGCCACACCAGGCTCTTGGTTCGTTCACTTCTGCGGTTGGCTCGCCACTGACCACCAGGGTCAGATTCAGATGGTTTATCCCTTTCAAAAAAAACAATCGGAGATTTCTCGAGGAGCTCGCAAAGACATGCGGCTTAATTCTCTCTCAACTTTCAACCAGTCCTTGTTGCTTTCTAGCAGCGTCTTCACCAGATGAAAGGTGTATTGTTTATTATTAAAAGATTCACTGGGGGTGTACGCGCCACCCTCTGGCGGAATAGAGGGTTGCACTCCAGTAACCTTGTGCGGGTTACACTCTCCCCTCCAAACTTATGCACGTCCCTGTGCATGGCAATGTTCAAACGGTTATCACCGGAGGGGACAGAACAGGGGGATGAGCTGACGCATCAATCTCACTCATGATGTCGTCCCACACAGTAGTCAGCCCTTGAAAGAGTGATTTCACCACTGTGACTAAGGGGGTTCCCAGTTCAGTGTAGTCCAGCCGCCTAGGTGGCTGACGGTTCCTCTCAGATCTCCTGATCAGGTCATCAGTATCTGGTTGTTCCACTGTCTCCTTAATCTCATCTTCTCCTTCATTTTCAAGGACATTTGTCTCATCACATTCTGGCATGTCGGAGAGGACTGGAAGTTGTTCAGGATAGTCCTCATCTGAGCCGTTCACAAGGTCGTCATTTCCAGGTGAGTCTGTCTCTCTTTCCACAGGTTCATTTCCAGGTAGGTCTTTTATTTCCACAGGATCATTTCCAGGTAAGTTCAGGTTCAGTGTTACTTGGTTGACTGGAGTAACATCAGGTAGGCTATTCGAATTTGCTGGAGCATCATCAGTCACCCTGTTGAGGTTTGTCGTCAGATTCTCTTTAGAATGGCTTGAACCATGGTGTCTTGGAACATCTCGCGAGACAATATATCTGGTTACCTCTGGAACTGGTTCTTTTTGGGACCAGGTAACAGGAATGATATCATCCTCATCTGAAGACTGATCAACTTCTCTTGGGTCACTTTGAATGGTCTGGCGTGTCTTGCGGCGCTCAAGTGGTTTGGGTTGTTCTTCTGGTGTTACATGGAGGAACCCACATGGGAGCAAGAGGTCTCGATGCAGCGTGCGCCAGGGGCCTTCTCCGGTCTCTGGTTTTACTGTATAGACAGGGAGGTCTCCAGCTTTCCTCACTACCACATGGACGGTGGACTCCCATTTATCAGCGAGCTTGTGCTTTCCACGAATGCGTACGTTCCTGACAAGTACTCTGTCTCCAATGTCCAGAGCAGAAGGAGTCACACGCTTGTCAAACCTTGTTTTGTTCTTTTCAGCTACCTTAGCAGCACTCCTTGTAGCTATTTTGTAGCTCTCCTCAAGGTGGGATTTGAGGTGCTTTACGTACTGGGAGTGTGACTTCTGTTGTTCTTCTTTGACAGGTAAGCCGAATGCAAGGTCGACTGGCAGGCGTGGCTGGCGTCCGAACATTAACTCATACGGTGTGAACCCAGTCACTTCACTTCTGGTACAATTGTACGCGTGGACCAAAGGCTTCACGAAGTCCTTCCAGTGTGACTTATCCTGGTTTTCCAGAGTGCCAAGCATGTCTAACAGAGTGCGGTTAAAACGTTCCACCGGGTTGCCTCTTGGGTGGTACGGAGTTGTTCGAATTTTCTGTATGCCTGCAACTTCACACAGTTGTTTAATTAGCCGCGACTCAAAATCAGGACCTTGGTCGCTGTGCAGTTTCTCTGGAATACCATAATGGACGATGAAATTGTCCCATAAGCACTTTGCAACCGTTTGAGCCTTTTGGTTTGGTGTTGGAATAGCCACTGCGTATTTTGTGAAGTGATCTGTGATCACGAGAATGTCCTTCGTGTTACTTCTGTCCGGTTCAATGGACAAGAAGTCCATGCAGACCAGTTCAAGCGGTCTTGTTGTCATGATGTTCACTAAAGGTGCTGCCCTCTCAGGTAAGGTTTTCCTGAGCACACACCTGTTACACATCTTGACTTTCCTCTCAATGTCAGAGGCCATCCTCGGCCAGTAGAATCTGGCTCTGGCCAAGTCCAGCGTGCGGTCTTTTCCCATATGACCCATGTTGTCATGCAGGCTCATTAAGACTGTCTCACGAAGTTCTTCAGGTAAGACTAGCTGGTACTGTGTTTGGCCTTCTTCTTGGCGTGTTCTATAGAGGATGCCATTCCGCAGTTCAAGCCTGGTCAACTCTCTCAACAACAGAGGTAGGTCTGGAAGCAAAGCTCTCACAGTGGGTGGTGGTTTCTCGCCACGCTCAATCTGGGAGATGACATGTTTAATGCACTGGTCAGCTCTCTGTTTGTCTCTGAGATCTGCCTCTGATAAGTGTGGGATGATGGGAAGCCCTCCAAGCTCATCTTCCTGCTCAAAGCTGTCAGGTACAGCATCTCCAGAGATGGCAAGGCTCTCGACGATGGAAATACTTCCATCTCCGCCCATTCCATCATTGGCACAATAAATAAGTTGTCTCTCACAGATGGCATGAACAACCCCCTGATCCACAGCATTAATGTTATCTGGATCTGATAGATGGTGTTGTGTGAACTGGCGGATCCTGTCCCACTCTTTTCGAGATGAGGGGTCATCACGCAGGTCTCCATGGGGACGTCGCGATAGTGCGTCAGCATCTCCATTTTGCTTTCCGGGGCGGTACTGGAGCTTAAAGGAGAAGGTAGAGAGAGCAGCTAACCACCTGTAGCTGGTTGCATCGAGTTTGGCTGAGGTAAGTATGTAGGTAAGGGGATTGCTGTCAGTGACTACTGTGAACTGATTGCCATAGAGGTAGTCACTGAACTTCTCCGTTACAGACCATTTCAGCGCTAAAAACTCAAGCTTGTGAGCTGGATAACGGGACTCACTACGTGATAACCCTCTGCTTGCATAGGCGATGACACGCAGCTGTCCCTCCTGCTCCTGATATAAGGCCGCTCCGAGGCCGGTGGAACTTGCATCGGTGTGAAGGATGTAAGGGAGTGCAGGATTTGCGAAGGCCAGAACTGGGGACGTTGTCAGCTTGCCGATGATTATCTCAAATGCCTGTTGACAGGCGGGAGTCCAACGGTTCAGAAATGGTTCTTTGGGGTGGTAGTATTGGCCACTCCTTTCCTTGGACTTTGGGTGCTTCCTTAGAGGTGGGTAACCAGATGTTAAGTCGTTCAGGGGTTTCATAATACTTGAATAGCCTTTAATGAACTTCCTATAATACCCACAGAATCCGAGGAAGGCTTTCAACTCTTTTAGATGCTGAGGGACTGGCCAGGTCTTTAGTGCTGCAATCTTTTCCGGGTCGGTCTCCACCCCCTGCTCTGAGACCACATGCCCCAAGTACCGGACTGAGGACTGAAAGAATCTGCATTTTTCCGGGGACAGCTTGAGCCCATACTCCTTCAGGCGGTTGAGGACCTTGGTGAGTCTGGCTTCATGATCTTCTAAAGTTTTTGAGAAGACTATCAAGTCATCCAGGAAAACGACAACTTCCTTCAAATTCATGTCTCCCATGCACTTTTCCATCAGTCTCTGGAAGGTACTAGGGGCGTTTGTCACTCCCTGAGGCATGCGATTAAACTCCCAGAAACCAAGTGGGCATACGAAGGCAGTCTTTGGCTTGTCAACCTCGTTAACTTCGATCTGATAGTAGCCAGACTTTAGATCGAGGACGCTGAACCACTTGGAACCGGAGAGTGCTGTGAAGCTGTCATCCAGCCTCGGAAGTGCATAGGCGTCTTTCACCGTCTGCAGGTTAAGTTTCCTGTAGTCAATACAGAGGCGTACCTGGCCATTCTTCTTCCTGACTACAACGATTGGAGAGGAGAATGGAGACTCACTTTCACGGATCACCCCAGCATCGAGAAGCTCTTGAAGATGTTGACGAACAGCTTCTACGTCGTGTGGGTGAATCGGCCGAGCTCTGAGTTTGAATGGTGTTTCATCGGACAGTTTGATGTGATGCTTGACTTTGTCTGTCCTTCCAAAGTCAGTGTCGTTCTGGGCGAAGACCTCAGGCATGCTATTTAATTTTCGAGTAATTCTGTCTTTCCATTCTGGAGGGACCGGGGACTCACCAAAGTCAAAGGCTAGGTCAGCTGCCTTGGAGCGTTCGGGTTCAGATGGATTGGTCACGCTCTGTTTGTGAGACTGAATGGCCTGGATTGCACTGAGCTCAGCAATCACACACTTAGCTGGGATAATAATGTTGTGTTCCGACTCATTTGAGACCACAACTGGTAGTCTGCCTGGTAGATCAACGAGACAGGACTTTACTAGCAGCCCCCCAGGCAGAGAAGAGGATGAAGGATACTCCATGATTGCAGACCTCTCAGTATGGAACTCTTTAACTGATGCCACTCCCTCCAGAACAACTGTTCCTCCAGCTGGAATGAGTTTTCTGTCTCTGCCTTGCATCCTCACCAGTCCGATGTTACTGTCATAACTTTGTTCCTGTCGCAGTTGAAGTACTCTCAGCACCGTCCTGTAGCCGTTTGGGGCAGGATGGTGGCTTGCTGGACTTTTCTCTCTGCACATACCATACGCTACATCGAGTGTGTTTGTACCAACCAGTATCTTGTACCCTGAAGTGCCGCTGTCTGGAACAACCAAGGCCAATGTTGGGACTTCATATTCAGCTCCAAGAAACTGTTTTGGGAAGGTGATTGTGACTTTGACATATCCAAGATAGGGCACAGATTGACCATTGGCCCCTTCAACTTCAAGAAGGTTATAGAGTGGTTCGATCTGTTGCTCAGGTAGGTATTCGTCATAGAAGGACTTGGTGACTGTGGTTACTTGCGAACCTGTGTCCAGGAGACAGTTAAACTGTTTGCCCTGGATGGTAACTAGGCCTGTAGTTTTTGTGCCTATAAGTTTTTTCGGGACTCTGAAGGGGTGTTTTCTAACATTAGATTGGTTCAAAGCAGCACTGAACTTGGGCTTGGCATCACTTTTATCTTTAGCAGGGCGTTGGTGAACTGCTTCAGCCTCAGTTTGCCCTGCAACTGAGACTCCATCTAAAAATCCTTACAATCTGGTGAGTGTTCTTTAGCCTCCCAGAGGCGCCGCTTTTCTCTCAATTGATCTCTTTTTTCATTGACGAGAGTGGGGTTTGGATTGTTACTGCAAGCTGAGGAGATGTGACCGTCCTCGCCGCAGTTGAAGCAATACCAAGGTCTCGGCTGGGTGCTTGTCTTTAAGTTGGTAGGTTTCCAACTTGGTGCTCTAGGGTCAAGTTTAGATGCTGGCCCACCTGATGGATGCTCAGTGTTCCCCTTCGTCTTCGGGGCTTTCTTAACTTTCTTAGACATCAGCGTGGTGAGTTGGCTCTGCAGAGACGCCACCTGCTGTTTAAGCTCTGTCAATGGATCGGACTCAGGCTGGAATGCTGCTTGTTGACTGCAGACGCATGCACTCTGAGAACTTGCCATAGCCCGCTGCCGGTGTGAGCCAAGGTGCTCCTTCATACGTGTAGCTTTAGCTGCCTGCCTATCCTCCTCAGTGCGGATTAATAACAGGAGCTCTGAAAATGCTGGTGGGTGAATTTTCTTATCTTCGAGGTTGAGGTCAGAGAGCAAAGGGTTGTCCCAACACCCGCGACAAAATTGTTTGAGGATGTGTCTATCTGCTTCTCCAGCAGCAGCTCCTCCTCTCTTAACAGCAAGGTTCAGGGCAGCTTGAAGGCGGCAGAGGTAAGCAGAGGCCTTTTCACCGGGATCCTGAAGAGTATTCATAAATTGGGCGTAAAGCTCCTCGCCGTCCTCAACAGTTCCAAAGGCTGCGTCCAGCAGTTGAAGGTAGGTTTCAGGAGTAGCTTCAGGGCTCAATCTTTTGACAATGTCTGCTGCAGGTGAGAGCAAACTTTCAAATATTTTCCGCGATTTCTGAAGATTAGACAGGGTGGGGTCTTTCCTGAGAAGCTCAACATGTGAACGCCATGTGTCGTAGTCTGTCTCACTATTGGGCCTGGGGAGCTTGCCTGAGAATGAACGAAGCTTGATGGGAAAGTGTGAATGTGTGTTTAATTCATCTCTCCTCACAATGTGCTCAACAATGACCTTTTGAATTTCAGGTGGATTCAGGTCGCTCTCCACAATGGACAGACTTCGCTTCACATCAGCCGGTGGGCATGGCTCAGCACCACTATGTATGAACCTTTCCCTAGAAGAATCTGGGAGCAGCTGGGGGTGTGTGGGTTCAAATGTGTCAAGAGGCGTGCTGAGCTGTCTGGCTCCAAACTCATTATCACCACTGCCATCAGTTTCGATTGTCTCACTGATCTCTGACATCATGTCTTTCAGCACCTCTTCGAAGCCTCGTCCACTCAGTTTCGCTAACTTCTTTATTTCATCGAGGTAGGCTTTGGTAACACTGCAGCCAATTTTAGTGGTGTACACACTTGCCAGAGCTTGAACATAGTACTTTACATCTGGACGGTCCTTAAGTTCATGTGTGTAGGGCAGAAGAGGGGCTAAGGTTTCAATGGCAACACCATCTTTATACTCAATAATCAGGTTTTTATAGAACTCTGAGTTAATGTCAGTAACTGGGACAAGTCTCATGGAGCCATACTTCTTGAGGAAGTCTATGATCTCCTCATCTTCTGGTGATTCACGCAAACCACTCACCATTACTGCATTGGGGACTTTGATACCTGAGCTTGCTATGAACTCCATGTTTAGTAAAGAGTGATCTATAAAAAGATAACAAAGAGCTCACACACTAGAAAATAGTTTCACACACGTGTAATGTGGTTCACTGCTAACACATAACCAGACTCCTGGCTGGCTCGCCAATTGTAACCCACTTCTCAGGTCAGTGTAACCGATAACTAAATTAAGTAGCTATGAATTAAAGCTGGCTATTATCAGAAGGTCTAGGTACGACTACGGAGCCTGAAATAGTAAAAAGGTCAGCAGAGAACAGACAACACAAAACAGGTAAATTTGAGAAATGTATTATACAAAATTAAAGACAGTTATTTACATTCCCTGCCTATCTAAGCCGGCTTCCTGAGTGCACAGTGCACAATAAAATCCCAAAATAAACAACTCAAACAAAATGGAAGAGTCCATGGAAGTTCTTGGTGTGTGTGTGTGTTTCTTGGAGTGTGTATGCTCTTTTCACTACCCGGGTAGGTTTACGTGTGTTCTTATCTGAGTTTCAAATGAAGGCACAGGATGATGATGGTTCCAAAGATGCCACGGCTGGCCACACCAGGCTCTTGGTTCGTTCACTTCTGCGGTTGGCTCGCCACTGACCACCAGGGTCAGATTCAGATGGTTTATCCCTTTCAAAAAAACCAATCGGAGATTTCTCGAGGAGCTCGCAAAGACATGCGGCTTAATTCTCTCTCAACTTTCAACCAGTCCTTGTTGCTTTCTAGCAGCGTCTTCACCAGATGAAAGGTGTATTGTTTATTATTAAAAGATTCACTGGGGGTGTACGCGCCACCCTCTGGCGGAATAGAGGGTTGCACTCCAGTAACCTTGTGCGGGTTACATTCTACTTGTGTGTCTTTGTCATTATAAGACCTGTTTTCTATCTGCTTCATTATGCCCTGAAGAAGGCCCCATGCCGCTACGCGTGGGCATTTTAAAGTCGTCCAGTTAGGACATGTCATTTTTTCAATAAAGACATTTTAATTAAGGAGTGCCTCGGCTACCAGAGATTTTTTCTCCACACTGCACCTTAGATGTTCTACCTTGGACCGAAGAGCACCCAAATCAAACTCAAAAGGAATTGAGCACGCCATCCATCCTGAATCAAAACAGTAATGAAACAAGGTTAATTTTTTTTAACTTTGGGCTCCACTTTTCAAGGCTCAGCTGACCAGCAATGCGTTGCATAGGTAACTATGAAGCGTCACTTAATAAAGACAAATGGCATTGATTCAATGCGTGACTCACTGAGTTCTCTTACGAGAGATACTCTCGTACTGCGTAGAATACGCTATGGGGAAAATCCTTTTCCACGAGAATACTGAAGCCAAATAATTATCCTTTAATTTTGTATTAATGTAAAACGCGTTGCTGCAGCATACAGACATAGGCGAGGCAGCTCGCGCGCCTATTGGCTGGTCTGCTGGCAACTGCTTGAGCCTATCGAGCGAGACCTAGAGTGACGTCATACCCAATGCGTCACGTCCCGCCGAAACGGAAGTGGCTTAGGTCTATAAATACCGCTTGCGGGCTCATATCTCTGATTTTTAATCCTTCAGCGAAGCAACACACATCGCTGGATCCGAGGAGAAGCCGCGCTGTCAAAGAAGCATCTCAGCGGGACGAGTCGAGAAGCTGCTGGCCGCGCCGCCTTCGTCGCCTTCCTGCTGCGCTATCCAGCGCATATATCCTTTCTCTGCATTGTGTGTGTGTTCGCCGGCGCGACACACACTGTCTAAAAGAGCTTGCGTCTTTTTTAAGATGCCTTCATGCGGCTCGTGCAGAGCCACACTCAGCGACGGGGACCGCCATGTTATCTGCGCTTCCTGCCTGGGTCAAGAACACGCAGCTCTCGCGCTCGCTGACGGCGGCTGCCCTCACTGCAAGCTGATGCCTTTAGCGACTCTGAGGACTCGTCTGGCATTATTCAACGAGGCTGCGCCCACACCCGCTGTAGTGCCGCGCCGTAAAAAGCGCCGCGCTCAGCGAATCCCGGAACCTTCTCCCAGCCGCCAAAGCTCGCTGGTGCGCCCGTCGACGACGCGGATGAGATCAACGCGATGCTGCGAGAAGGGGATTCCTGCTCTCTCCTGGCATCTGCTCTCAGCCTCGGCCTCGATTGGGTTACGCCTGAGCAGCCCGCTCACAACCGGCTGGACGGCTACTTCCTGCCCGGGGAGCGCACTTCACCTGCATCCAAGCCAGCGCCTTTTCTTCCTGAGCTTCATGAAGAAGTCGCTAAACCTTGGAGCTCCCCTTTCTCAGCCAGGACGCGATCTTCTGTTTCTCTGGCGTTCTCCGCTGTCGACGACGCCAAAAACAGAGGATACCACTCCCTGCCGCCGGTTGAAGAGGCTATTGCAGCGCACCTCGCTCTCCGCGCTACCAAGTCTGTGGCACAGGCCATAGGACGGAGCATGGCCTCGCTTACCGTGTCTGAGAGACATCTCTGGCTGACGCTCTCGGATATGTCTGAGTCGGAGCGCACCGCGTTCCTCGACGCGCCGCTTTCCCCTGCCGGCCTCTTCGGAACCTCCGTCAAAGACTTCACCGACAGGTTCGTCGAGGTACAGAAAGCAACCCAGGCCATGAAGCACTTCCTCCCGAAGCGCTCCAGTTCTGCAGCAGGCCGTGCGAAACCGTCTGTGCAGAGCTCACAGCCTAAGCCTCCGTCCGCCGCCGCCTCTTCACAACGCCGCCAGACCCAGAGCTCGAGACCGCGCTCTCGCTCTTCCGGCTGCCGCCCCGCCACGAGCGGCCCGCGGCCGAAGATTGCGTTGAACCCAGAGGCCCCGAAGTCGTCCTAGCACGCCTAGGGAAGCGACGGTGTCCAAGTCCCGCTGCGCCCGGATTTCCACCAAAGCTTGCCGCTCGTCCAGTTCCAAGAAATGTGACTGGTCCAGCGTATTTAGCAGCCAACAAGCCAGTTCCATAGCCCGCTTGCCTGCACACAAAAGCCGTTTTTATGGCTACCCAAATAAATCCCTTAAAGAGTGTTTTTTCTGGTGTCCCAGCCACGGCCGATGGTGTTTCATGTGTAGAAAAAATGCCCACTACTCAGTGCCCATTCCTACACACAAGCACAGCCCCTCACACAGGGCTCGCACACATAAAATCGACTCAGATCGATTGCGCATTAAACGTAGCAAACGTGCCCACGACCCAGTGCCCACAAACGCTACATTCCACATGTCTTACGATTTCTGTAAAAACGAAACCAGTATGCAGATGCTCTGCTCAGGCGAGTGTCACTTCAAAGGTGGTAAACGTGCCCGATGTCTCGCGCCCACGTCCACACGCAGACATGACAGTTCCTATCGAACTCGCCCAGCCCTCCCCCTCTCGGTTCCCCACCGCAGAGGAGTCGAGAGCGAGCACTCTGCCCGCTGTTACCAGAGTGCCCCCTGCCTCAGATGTAATGAGCATGACGCTTACGTCACAGCTCACCGGAGCCGCTCTATCGCAAGCCGATCAGAGCGCGCTTCGCACCCAGCCCCTAGCTACCCGTGCAGACGCGTGGGCAAAGCTTCCCGGGGTTTCGAAAGGGGTGCTAAATATCATAAAAGAAGGCTATTCGCTTCAGTTTCGCCAACGCCCTCGCCGCCACACGGCGCGCGTCGAGACCACGGTAGAATCGAAAGTAGCACATCTACTTCGAGCCGAAATTCTGAAACTACTGAGCAAAGGGGCTATAGAACCCTTATCTCAAGCTCAAAGCGAAGGGGGGCTTTACAGCAGATACTTCCTGGTACCCAAGAAAGACGGGGGTCTCAGACCCATACTAGATCTGCGGCTACTGAACAGAGCGCTTATGAAACGCCAGTTCAGGATGCTCACGACCAGAAAAATCCTTGCGCATGTTCGCCGAGGGGACTGGTTTGTGTCAATAGATCTAAAAGACGTGTATTTTCAAATACAGATAGCGTCACGTCACAAGCGATTTTTGAGATTCGACTTCGAGGGCCAGGCATATCAGTACAAAGTCCTGCCTTTCGGCTTGTCCCTGGCACCCCGTACATTTACGAGGTGCATGGACGCAGCAGACTCCGGGGCATACGAGTACTGAACTATTTGGACGATTGGCTGATTCTAGCTCAATCTCACTCAGAGATCGTGGAGCACAGGACCATTTTACTCGATCACCTCGAGAATCTCGGTCTCACAGTAAACTGGGAAAAGAGTTCGCTATTCCCCAGACAGACTATATCCTTTTCTGGGAATGGAACTGAACTCGCTGTCAATGACAGCACGCCAGTCATCTCAGCGCATACTGGACATTCAGCGCGCAGCCAGATCTTTTCGTTGCAGCGCTGTAGTCCCTCTCAAGAGATTTCAAAGGATGCTAGGTCTGATGGCCTCAACATCGTCAGTTCTCCAGTTGGGCCTGCTGCGCATGCGCCCACTGCAGTTCTGGCTCAGAATGAGAGTACCCAACAGAGCGTGGGCCTCCGGTCGGCTTCGCCTCAAGGTCGATCAAGCATGCATTGCAGCTTTGAACCCTTGGGGGGCAAAAGACTGGTACCATTCAGGTGTAAGCCTGGGGACTTCCTCGAGACTGCGGGTGGTGTCCACGGATGCATCCACCGCAGGATGGGGAGCGCTGCTCGAGGGCAGACCGCTCTTTGGCCAGTGGTCAAAACGGGAAAAGCTCCTTCATATAAATTGCCTCGAGATGTTAGCAGTGAGCAACCCTGCTTATGGTATGCCATGTCCTAGTACGTTCAGACAACATGTCGGTGGTGTCCTACATAAATCACCAGGGCGACCTCAGGTCCCTGTCCCTGTACAGGCTAACCAGGCGCCTCCTGATGTGGGCTCGCGCAATCTGCTCTCGCTGAGAGCGGCGCATGTGCCAGGGCTCCTGAATACAGGACCAGACAGACTGTCCAGGAACCATGTTCCGACAGGAGAATGGTCTTTGCACCCACAGACAGTTCGGCTGCTGTGGATGAAATTCGGCAGAGCGGAAGTAGACCTGTTTGCGTCTCAGGAAAACGCTCACTGTCCAGAATTTTTCTCGAAAAGCAAGGACGCGCTGACCCACATGTGGCCTCGCCGTCCTCTCTACGCTTTCCCCCCTGTCTCTCTCCTGACCCAGGTCATGGAACGGATCAGGGAAAACGGATGTTCAGTGCTGCTTGTAGCACCGCTCTGGATGAACCAACCCTGGTTCCCAGTTGTGATGCAGCTAGCCAGCACCGCCCCGTGGCCAGTGCCTCTGAGGAAGGATCTCCTTTCTCAAGCCGACGGCTCGATCTGGCATCCTCACCCAGAGCTGTGGTCCCTTCATGTGTGGGCCATCAACGGGTACCCACTGATCTCCCACGGGAAGTGTTAAACATGATCACGCAGGCCAGAGCTCCGTCTACGCGACGTCTCTATGCCTCCAAATGGTCAGTGTTTTCTGGCTGGTGCACAGCTCGTGGTGTGTCACCCCTGGAGTGCGGAGTGACGGGTTCTATCCTTCCTTCAGGAGCTGTTGGATAAGGGCAGGTCCCCCTCCACGCTCAAAGTCTATGTGGCGGCTGTTCAAAGGCAGTGTTCTCTACGACAACGCTTGGCCAGTCTATAGGAAGGAACGATTTAGTCATTCGCTTCCTTAGAGGAGCTAAGAGACTGAATCCTCCCAGACCTCCCACAGTCCCCATATGGGACCTTTCTACGGTACTGGAAGCCATGAAAGGTCATCCCTTTGAGCCCTTGCAGAAGATTGATCTTAAACACTTGTTGTTCAAGACGGTGTTTCTTCTGGCTCTCGCTTCGGTAAAGCGCATCGGGGACTTACACACGCTCTCAGTGAGCGCGACGTGCATGGAATTTGGGCCCAATGACTCTAGGGTTATTCTCAAACCTAAGCACGGTTATGTTCCTAAATCCCTCAACACACCATTTAGGGCACAGGTCATTTCCCTGTCTGCCCTACCAGTCACTGAAGGGAATGAGGACGAAAGCTTTGTCTGCCCAGTCAGGGCAAATGAGAGCTTATGTGTCCCGTTCGTCTGCCTTCAGGCAGTCGGAGCAGCTCTTTGTTTCATTCAGCGGGCGTTCTAAGGGACTAGCCACTTCGAGACAGAGCCTATCCAGATGGATAGTGGACGCAATAGCGCTGGCTTACACTGCCAAGGGCATGGAGTGTCAGGGTGTTGGGTGTCAGGGCGCACTCCACGAGAAGCATGGCTTCGTCGTGGGCTTGGTCAAGTGGGATTGGCCTACAGGATATTTGTATGGCGGCAGGCTGGGCCTCTCCGTATACATTTATAAGGTTTTACAACCTAGAGGTTCCCGCACTACAGGCCAGGCTGCTGTCGGTCTAGTGCGGCTTAATCTCTTGGATTGACGCTGTCAGTCCTGAGTTATACAGCTTTGAATAGCAGTGCTACTCTAAAGCTGCCATATATGGAAGATAGTGGCTGAAAACCCCCCCTCTTCCGGGATTCCCTGTGAGTCCCCTGGGTGATTATGCACTATGTGAACTCCGGGCTGTCGTCCTTTGAGTCTATGGTGTCAGATCCCGGCAAGCACGGCGTTTTACATTGCGTTCCCCATAGCGTATTCTACGCAGTACGAGAGTATCTCTCATAAGAGAACGTACTCGGTTACTAACGTAACCTCGGTTCTCTCTAGAGAGAGGAACGAGTACTGCGTATCCTGCCGTGCATGCATGCGCTCTGGTTGCTTCACTATGAAAAATCAGAGATATGAGCCCGCGAGCGGTATTTATAGACCTAAGCCACTTCCGTTTCGGCGGGACGTGACTCTAGGTCTAGGTCTCGCTCGATAGGCTCAAGCAGTTGCCAGCAGACCAGCCAATAGGCGCGCGAGCTGCCTCGCCTATGTCTGTATGCTGCAGCAACGCGTTTTACATTAATACAAAATTAAAGGATAATTTTTTGGCTTCAGTATTCTCGTGGAAAAGGATTTTCCCCATAGCGTATTCTACACAGTACTCGTTCCTCTCTCTAGAGAGAACCGAGGTTACGTTAGTAACCGAGTACGTTTTATTGACCACGAGTTCCTCGCGCTGTGGATGCTGACCAGCACTGTCGCTGATGCCATTCATGGTAAATAAATACCCTTTATTTTAAACGTTAAAAGGGTGACAGGACAAATATTTAACTTTCCTTGGACACGGCAACCTTTTCACGGATATGACTTGACCTCAAAGACAGGTAATCGCATCGATCTCTCTCATTCACTGTCTGTTTAGGCTTAAGTGCAAATCCACGAAGCCTCTGTACAAATCACCATGATAAAACCATGATCACCACGTCTTATTATCATTATTAACTTATTCAACATTCAATACACATGTTCGTCCGACTGTTTGTACTGTACTGTATTTTATTTTTTATTTTTTTCTAAACTGTTTTAATTTTTCTTATTTCTTTTTATTTTAATTTCTTCTATGTAAAGCACTTTGAATTGCCACTGTGCTTTTGAATTGTATGAAATGTGCTATATAAATAAACTTGCCTTGCCTTGCCTTGCCTTGCCTACACATGCACGAAGTTCAAAACAAGAAGCGTATAGCCTTATGAAAAAAGAAAACACGCGAATATCGCGGTTGCTGCGGTTACTTGAATTCCTCTGCGGTTGGCTTGTCAGAAGTGCGGTACTGCGATATTGCAGTTATCGCGACAGCCCTAGATCTAGTTTGTCACCAGAAAATGTGAACAAGCTGGTCTGCCTGAGTGACTGGGTGAAGAAGGAGAAATAGAGCTTGGACTGATTGACACAAATCTACTGACTGTAAAACAGTTCATCACGACCTCTTATGTAGGCCTACAGTTCAAAATTCATGTTTAACTGAATAAACAGTTAGTAAACACAAGTACATCTTATTGAACATGATTTATTTTCATAACCAATTATCATAGTAGAACAGCTTTCTCAAACAGTTTGTGATGCATTTTGGAAACAGGAGATGAGCCCCTGGTCGAATGCGCCACCTGGCTTGAGAAACCCGTTCACAAAGACTTACTTTTAGACATTATTTGGGTAGCACACATATTCTGAATGCCTTCGGCAGAATTCAAATGAGCCATTTCTAGATTAATCTATGAAAATTTATAGATTAATCTAAGAAAATTAATCTATGCCCACCTCTAATATATATATATATATATATATATATATATATATATATATATATATATATATATATATATATATATATATATATATAATATTAATGGATGTGCACACTGTGATCCTGACTCGCAGATGAATTATAAAAATTAGGGCTGTCAAATGATTAATCGTGATTAATCACATCCAAAATAAAAGTTTGTGTTCACATCATATATGTGTGTGCACTGTCCATAATTATTTTGTATATATAAATACACACACATATATGTATATATTTAAGAAATATTTGCTTAAATATACTGTATATATATTTTATATAATTTGTATTATAAATAAATATAAATATTTTATATATAAATATCAAATTTTTCTTAAATATTTACATGCATGTGTGTGTATTTATATATACAAAATAATTATGCACAGTACACACACATATATTATGTGAACACAAACTTTTATTTTGGATGCGATTAATCGTGATTATTTATTTGACAGCCCTAATAAAAATACAAAAAAATAGTTTACAGCATAGTAGAGGATTGTCAAGTCACATTTATTTATATAGCACTTTTTACAAAACGTAGATTGTTTCAAAGCAGCTTTACAGAGATAACATGAAAATAATGCAACACAGTTTATTTAAGGCTTTACTTTAGCTCTAGAAGAAAATAGTGTCATTGTCCATATTGTCCAAGGTCATTTAGGTTGTAAAAATCATTAGTTATTAATTTAGTTCATTTATATATGGACTGAAAACACAGCAAGTGACGGTGAATGTGAGATCAGAACATGAATGTGAGGACGAATAAAGCATGTTCAAACTAACTCATTCACAGACTCCATGCCAGACCAGATCTAGTAAAACATTTTTATGTAAGTATATTTATATTTAACCCTTTCTCGTGTGTTTAAAGAGCATTTAGAAATGTGTTTACCTGTGAGAAGTGAGCAGAGAATGATCAGTCCCAGCAGACACAAATCACTCTTTTCAGACATTTTCTGTTTCTGTCAGTCTTTCCTTCCGTTTAACACCATCAGCCCCTCAGTAAAAATCAGTAAAAATGGTTCAGCAATACCTTGACTTCATGTGTACAGACTCATAAAGTCTAGCATAAGAGTCCGGATCCGCACCAGCTTCTACTCAACTGTATGAAGCAACCAGCTAAAAGAGAGAAGAGGAACTACCAACAGAATCCACAGCCATCATCAGTGTAAACACGGTTCAGAGATGATCAATGCTCGATGTGGTCAAACTGAGTTCTGAGTAACATGTTTCCAAACCTCAACAGTGAGCTCACAGCTCTGAAAACATGACGGAAAACATGTAATGTCACAATAAAAGCACAGCCCACAAGCCCACAGTCACCTTGCTCAGTTAACACCAGACGAAAGTTGTAATTATCTGATTGGTCAGTTTGAATGTCTCACATTTCTTTAGTCACATGGTCTGGGAAAGGATAAAACAAGATTGTAACTAATGCTCTTTTATGCTCTGGCTCTCTTCTTATTCTCTGGGTCCCTTTCTTGGGGCTCTCTCCCTTTGCTTCCTCTTTTTTTTCTCTCTCTCTCTCTCTCTCGTAACATTTTACATGCTGGGTAAGATTAATGCTATAAGTTATCATCATCTCATACATCTATTTTGTAACTATTTTAAGTGTAACCATAACCATATTTTGCCAATAAACCATTTCAATTACAAATAATGTTTTTTGATTTGGTATTGACTTTGTAGTGCTACATATTGCAATACAATATTGTCACTCTCTATAGCAATGGTCTTCCACATATTAATCTATTGTAACTGTGTTTATTTCAGTCGTTGGTATAAGTGGCAGTTTTCTACCATCTTGCAAATAACATTTCTTTGTTCATATGGCAGTCTTGCAGCTTGAACCCTGCAGGAAATCCAACCTTACAGTATCTTGAGTCATTTCCATTGTTTTTTCAAGTAAATGAGGGTTTTTCTTAACAGTAACTTCCAAAAGCACAGGAAAAACAAGGCAGAGCAACATAACACCAGTTACCTTTCTTTGCCTTTGTTTGTAATGCTCAAATTGAGGGAGGCTGTGTAGGTAAAGCAAATAGTTGATAAAGTTGAATAGTGGTTGTTTTCAGGGGCGTAGGAGCAATTTTGAACCTGGGGGGGACAGTAAATGCTAGGGGGTTCGGGGGAAATTCCCCAAATTTATATATATATATATATATATATATATATATATATATATATATATATATATATATACATATATATAAAGCACTTAAATGCTCATTTCTAATGACTTTTGGGAACAGACTGAGAGAGGCTGAGGCAGACTGATGGAGAGAGGCAGAGGCAGAGCCTGGTGATGGATGGAGACTGAGGCAGTGATGGAGAGAGACTAAGTCAGAGCCACGTGATGGAGAGAGGCTGAGGCAGACTGATGGAGAGAGGCTGAGGCAGAGCCTGGTGATGGATGGAGACTGAGGCAGTGATGGAGAGAGGCTGAGGCAGAGCCTGGTGATGGAGAGAGGCTGATGCAGAGCCTGGGGATGGATGGAGACTGAGGCAGTGATGGAGAGAGACTGAGGCAGAGCCAGGTGATGGAGAGAGGCTGAGGCAGACTGATGGAGAGAGGCTGAGGCAGAGCCTGGTGATGGATGGAGACTGAGGCTACTTAGTTTGGTTGTAAGAGGGTATATGCAGTGACAGACTGGGTAGATTATAAAAACAGAGAGAAGCAATCTAATAGAACTACAACCAAATGACTACATACCATGAACTGTACAAAAACATACTTTATTTAATAAAGAACAAATAAATGAAAACACACCATGTAGAAGATGATCGGGCTGGGACAGAGCCTTGTGATAAAGAGGTTGGGGCAGAGCCTGGCAATGGAGAGAGGCTGAGGCAGACTGATGGATGGAGACTGAGGCAGTGATGGAGAGAGACTGAGGCAGTGATGGAGAGATATTGAGGCAGAGCCTGGGGATGCATGGAGGTTGAGGCAGTGATGGAGAGAGGCTGAGGCAGTGATGGAGAGAGGCTGAGGCAGACTGATGGAGAGAGGCTGAGGCAGTGATGGAGAGATACTGAGGCAGAGCCAGGTGATGGATGGAGACTGAGGCAGTGATGGAGAGAGGCTGAGGCAGAGCCTGGTGATGGAGAGAGGCTGAGGCAGACTGATGGAGAGAGGCTGAGGCAGAGCCTGGTGATGGATGGAGACTGAGGCAGTAATGGAGAGAGGCTGAGGCAGAGCCAGGTGATGGAGAGAGGCTGAGGCAGAGCCTGGTGATGGATGGAGACTGAGGCAGTGATGGAGAGAGGCTGAGGCAGAGCCAGGTGATGGAGAGAGGCTGAGGCAGACTGATGGAGAGAGGCAGAGGCAGAGCCTGGTGATGGATGGAGACTGAGGCAGTGATGGAGAGAGACTGAGGCAGAGCCACGTGATGGAGAGAGGCTGAGGCAGACTGATGGAGAGAGGCTGAGGCAGAGCCTGGTGATGGATGGAGACTGAGGCAGTGATGGAGAGAGGCTGAGGCAGAGCCTGGTGATGGAGAGAGGCTGAGGCAGAGCCAGGTGATGGAGAGAGGCTGATGCAGAGCCTGGGGATGGATGGAGACTGAGGCAGTGATGGAGAGAGACTGAGGCAGAGCCAGGTGATGGAGAGAGGCTGAGGCAGACTGATGGAGAGAGGCTGAGGCAGAGCCTGGTGATGGATGGAGACTGAGGCAGTGATGGAGAGAGGCTGAGGCAGAGCCTGGTGATGGATGGAGACTGAGGCAGTGATGGAGAGAGACTGAGGCAGAGCCAGGTGATGGAGAGAGGCTGAGGCAGACTGATGGAGAGAGGCTGAGGCAGAGCCTGGTGATGGATGGAGACTGAGGCAGTGATGGAGAGAGGCTGAGGCAGAGCCTAGTGATGGAGAGAGGCTGAGGCAGACTGATGGCTGAGGCAGAGCCTAGTGATGGAGAGAGGCTGAGGCAGTGATGGAGAGAGACTGAGGCAGACTGATGGAGAGAGGCTGAGGCAGAGCCTAGTGATGGAGAGAGGCTGAGGCAGAGCCTGGTGATGGATGGAGACTGAGGCAGTGATGGAGAGAGACTGAGGCAGAGCCTGGGGATGCATGGAGTTTGAGGCAGACTGATGGAGAGATACTGAGGAAGAGCCTGGTGATGGATGGAGACTGAGGCAGTGATGGAGAGAGACTGAGGCAGACTGATGGAGAGAGGCTGAGGCAGAGCCTAGTGATGGAGAGAGGCTGAGGCAGAGCCTGGTGATGGATGGAGACTGAGGCAGTGATGGAGAGAGACTGAGGCAGAGCCTGGGGATGCATGGAGTTTGAGGCAGACTGATGGAGAGATACTGAGGAAGAGCCTGGTGATGGATGGAGACTGAGGCAGTAATGGAGAGACACTGAGGCAGAGCCAGGTGATGCAGAGAGGCTGAGGCAGACTGATGGAGAGAGGCTGAGGCAGAACCTGGTAATGGATGGAGACTGAGGCAGTGATGGAGAGAGGCTGAGGCAGAGCCTGGGGATGCATGGAGTTTAAGGCAGACTGATGGAGAGAGACTGAGGCAGAGCCTGGTGATGGATGGAGACCGAGGCAGACTGATGGAGAGAGGCTGAGGCAGTGATGGAGAGAGGCTGAGGCAGACTGATGGAGAGAGGCTGAGGCAGTGATGGAGAGATACTGAGGCAGAGCCAGGTGATGGATGGAGACTGAGGCAGTGATGGAGAGAGGCTGAGGCAGACTGATGGAGAAAGACTGAGGCAGTGATGGAGAGAGACTGAGGCAGTGATGGAGAGATATTGAGGCAGAGCCTGGGGATGCATGGAGGTTGAGGCAGTGATGGAGAGAGGCTGAGGCAGTGATGGAGAGAGGCTGAGGCAGACTGATGGAGAGAGGCTGAGGAAGACTGATGGAGAGAGACTGAGGCAGAGCCTGGTGATGGATGGAGACTGAGGCAGTGATGGAGAGAGGCTGAGGCAGAGCCCGGGGATACATGGAGGTTGAGGCAGTGATGGAGAGAGGCTGAGGCAGACTGATGGAGAGAGGCTGAGGCAGAGCCTGGTGATGGAGAGAGGCTGAGGCAGACTGATGGAGAGAGGCTGAGGCAGAGCCTGGTGATGGATGGAGACTGAGGCAGTGATGGAGAGAGGCTGAGGCAGAGCCAGGTGATGGAGAGAGGCTGAGGCAGAGCCTGGTGATGGATGGAGACTGAGGCAGTGATGGAGAGAGGCTGAGGCAGTGATGGAGAGGGACTGAGACAGAGCCTGGGGATGGATGGAGACTGAGGCAGTGATGGAGAGAGACTGAGGCAGAGCCAGGTGATGGAGAGAGGCTGAGGCAGACTGATGGAGAGAGGCTAAGGCAGAGCCTGGGGATGGATGGAGACTGAGGCAGTGATGGAGAGAGACTAAGGCAGAGCCAGGTGATGGAGAGAGGCTGAGGCAGAGCCTGGTGATGGATGGAGACTGAGGCAGTGATGGATGGAGACTGAGGCAGTGATGGAGAGAGACTGAGGCAGAGCCTGGTGATGGATGGAGACTGAGGCAGAGCCTGGTGATGGATGGAGACTGAGGCAGTGATGGAGAGGGACTGAGGCAGTGATGGAGAGAGACTGAGGCAGAGCCTGGGGATGCATGGAGTTTAAGGCAGACTGATGGAGAGAGACTGAGGCAGAGCCTGGTGATGGATGGAGACTGAGGCAGAGCCTGGTGATGGATGGAGACTGAGGCAGTGATGGAGAGGGACTGAGGCAGTGATGGAGAGAGACTGAGGCAGAGCCTGGGGATGCATGGAGTTTAAGGCAGACTGATGGAGAGAGACTGAGGCAGAGCCTGGTGATGGATGGAGACTGAGGCAGAGCCTGGTGATGGATGGAGACTGAGGCAGTGATGGAGAGGGACTGAGGCAGTGATGGAGAGAGACTGAGGCAGAGCCTGGGGATGCATGGAGTTTAAGGCAGACTGATGGAGAGAGACTGAGGCAGAGCCTGGGGATGGATGGAGACTGAGGCAGTGATGGAGAGAGGCTGAGGCAGAGCTTGGTGATGGAGAGAGGCTGAGGCAGACTGATGAAGAGAGGCTGAGGCAGTGATGGAGAGATACTGAGGCAGACTGATGGAGAGAGGCAGAGCCTGGTGATGGAGAGAGGCTGAGGCAGAGCCTGGGGATGGATGGAGACTGAAACAGTGATGGAGAGGGACTGAGGCAGTGATGGAGAGAGACTGAGGCAGAGCCAGGTGATGGAGAGAGGCTGAGGCAGACTGATGGAGAGAGTCTAAGGCAGAGCCTGGGGATGGATGGAGACTGAGGCAGTGATGGAGAGAGACTGAGGCAGAGCCAGGTGATGGAGAGAGGCTGAGGCAGAGCCTGGTGATGGATGGAGACTGAGGCAGTGATGGAGAGGGACTGAGACAGAGCCTGGGGATGGATGGAGACTGAGGCAGTGATGGATGGAGACTGAGGCAGAGCCTGGTGATGGATGGAGACTGAGGCAGTGATGGAGAGGGACTGAGGCAGTGATGGAGAGAGACTGAGGCAGAGCCTGGGGATGCATGGAGTTTAAGGCAGACTGATGGAGAGAGACTGAGGCAGAGCCTGGGGATGGATGGGGACTGAGGCAGTGATGGAGAGAGGCTGAGGCAGAGCCTGGTGATGGAGAGAGGCTGAGGCAGACTGATGGAGAGAGGCTGAGGCAGTGATGGAGAGATACTGAGGCAGACTGATGGAGAGAGGCAGAGCCTGGTGATGGAGAGAGGCTGAGGCAGAGCCTGGTGATGGATGGAGACTGAGGCAGTCATGGAGAGGGACTGAGGCAGACTGATGGAGAGAGACTGAGGCAGAGCCTGGGGATGCATGGAGTTTGAGGCAGACTGATGGAGAGAGACTGAGGCAGAGCCTGGTGATGGATGGAGACTGAGGCAGTGATGGAGAGAGACTGAGGCAGAGCCAGGTGATGGAGAGAGGCTGAGGCAGTGATGGAATGAGACTGAGGCAGAGCCTGGGGATGGACAGAAAGAGCCTGTTGACTTAATTGAAGGTCCCAAAAACATGCCTTCTTTGATCGTTTGCAGAGATGAACTGCTCGCAAATTCTTGCTCTATCTAGACGATCCAACTTGTTCTGATGGATGTGACAGATTGCAGTGCTGTTTAGACGGGTCTGTGACATTGTGCTCCTTAGCCAGGTCTTCAGTCTTCTTAGGGAACTGAAACTTCTTTCTGCTTCTGCAGAGGAAGAAGGAACAACCAAAAGCAGCCTCACCAATGTCTCTACCTGGCTGAAGAGACTGCGGACCTCTGGCAGCAGATTTTTTAGTATGTTGGTAGCCTCAAGAGTGGTACTATAGTCGAACTGAAGCTTGAACATTGGCAGCTGTACCTCCAGTGAATGCCGATCTAGCTCTGGATATTGGCTGACAACATCTTTCATCTTTCCAGTCAGGAGCACTCTCTAATTCATCCAGGACTTGCAGGCTACTCTGTTCAAAGCGCTTGGTTAGTTGCATGTCCACAGTATCCAGCATTTTGAAGAAGTCAATGCGGTAATGCTCTTCAGTGGTTGCTGGGACAAATGCTGTTGCATTTCCTGTGAAGCGCTTGGGTGGCTTTCTGACATGCGGCATCTGGATAGGTTCAATACCTGTGCTGGTGACTAGCTCAGTGGCCCTTGTGTGTATCCGGTGAAACATTTCATCTGATCTCTTTGCCTTCAGAGTTGACTTCACGCAGTCCACAGCTGCCGTCATGCCCATGACAGTTCCTGTTGACGTCTGTAGGGAGTAATTCAGACACTCTAGTTCTCCAATCACTTCACAAGCAAGAAGAAGCCCAAGCACAGTGGTCCCCTTTTGGAATCGCTCCAAAAGCCCCCTAGCTGTGATTGTTGTTTCAGAGTAACCAGATGAAGCCATCTCCTCCAGACTGAGCAGCACTGCCTCATACTGCCGAAGAACAGCTCGAATAGCCGTCATCCTGACAACCCATCTGGTAGGGCATAAGGGCTTCAGTGTTTTGATGTTCCCATGTTCTGATTTGGCAATCTCTTTAAAGACCGTTTTAAACTTGCCTGACTGGTTGAAGAGGGTTCCAAGTTTGTGGACCAATGACAGTGCATCCATAACCACACAGGATGAACTGCAGGCAGCCTGTGTTACAAGATTGACGCAATGTGGGCCACAATGGACATAGAGGGCAAGAGGCTGAATCTCCTTGATTTTGGCCTGCACTCCACCAGTCTTGCCAGACATGTTTGCAGCTCCATCGTACGTTTGCCCACGGAGACCAGATAGCGGCAAATTCATTCTCTGGAGGACATCAATGGCAACCCTAGCCAGATTTTCCCCTGTGGTCGAAGACACTTCATAAAGACCGACAAACTCTTCATGTGGTATTAGATCATGGTCCACATACCGGATGCAGATTGACTCCTGCTCTACCCCTGCAACATCTTGGGTGCCATCCATGATGATGGAGTATTGGAGTGTCGGCAAGTTCCGCACAGCAGATGCTATCTCCCGCACAATGTTTAAAGACAGGATCTGCAAAATCTCATTTTGAATTTGAGGGCTGAGAAAATTCAACCTCCTCTCTATCCAACTCTCCAGTCCCTCAACATCCTCTGACCTGAGACGAAGGAGCTGCCTGAAATTTCCCTCACTGTTTTCATGACCGCGAATAGCAGTACCTTGTCTAGCAAGAAACTGCAATGAGCCAACAATTTTTAGCAGATGAGACCTTGCCTGCTGTTGCTGAAGAGCCTTTGCTGATGATAACTGTGTGTCTATTGATTTTGCCTGATGTGCGTATGTTGTTATGGCCACTTTGTGTGCTTGAGACATTTCATGTGATTTAAATTTTTCTATTGCTTTTTTCCAGTTTTGGAATCCTGTAGATACAAATGACTGATCTACACTTTTAGCAAGGGGACTTGTCTGATTTTTAAATGCTTTCATGCAATAGAAACAGAGTATACCTCTCACATCAGGACAGTAGTGTAGCCATGTGTGGTTCTTGTACCATCTATACTGGAAACTAAGTGTCTTGTTTGCAAGCTGCTGCTGAATGATACATCCTGCCTCAGGTTGATATGGCCTTTGATGCTCTGTCTGGCTGACCTGCTCTGAAACCCTAGCCTCTCTCCAATTCTGGCTGCTCTATAGAATGTACACGAAATAACACAAATCAAACTCTATAAATTGTTATCATAAAAAGCCACTTAACTTAGAAAGGTAATCTTTGCATGTAGGGCCCTTTGATTTCCACGATGCAGTAAAAGCAATGCAGTAAGGCGGAAATAATACAAATGGAATCAGCTGTTAAATGTGGAATATCGCAGAATCTGCCAAAATTGGAATTTGGAAAAAAAAGGGATTTCAAAGGGCCCTATGTAGCTTATCATTATAAAGCTTCAGCGATAAACTCATTTTACATTCAAATATATACACTACCGGTCAAAAGTTTTAGATCGGTAAGATTTTTATGTTTCTAAAATAAGTGTCTTCTGCTCACCAAGGCTGCATTTATTTGATAAAAAAAACAATAAAAAAACAGTAATATTGTGAAATATTATGACAATTTAAAATGACTGTTTTCTATTTTGATATATTTTAAACTGTAATTTATTCCTGTGATCGAAGCTGAATTTTCAGCATCATTACTCCAGTCTTCAGTGTCACATGATCCTTCAGAAATCACTCTAATATGATGATTTGATGATCAAGAAACATTCATTATTATTTTCAATGTTGAAAACAGTTGTGTACACATTTTTTTCAAAATTCTTTGATGAATAGAAAGTTCAAAAGAGCAGCATTTATTTAAAATAGAATATTTTCTAACATTATAAATGACTTAACTGTAACTTTTGATCAGTTTAACTCATCCTTGATGAATAAAAGTATTGATTTATTTTATTTCTTTCCCCCAAAAATAAAATTCAAATTCTTACTGACCCCAAACTTTTGAAAGGTAGTGTTTAATGTTACAAAAGCTTTAGATTTCAGATAAATTCTGTTCTTTTGAACTTTCTATTCATCATAGCATCATGAAATAAAAATGTAAATAACTGTTTTCAACATTGATAATAATCATAAATGTTTCTTGATCATCAAATCATCATATTAGAGTGATTTCTGAAGGATCATGTGACACTGAAGACTGGAGTAATGATGCTGAAAATTCAGCTTTGATCACAGGAATAAATTACACTTTACTATATATTAACATAGAAAACAGCTGATTTACATTATAATAATATTTCACAATATTACTGTTTTTGTTTGTATTTTTAATCAAATAAATGAAGCCTTGGTGAGCAGAAGAGACTTCTTTTAAAAACATTAAAAACATTAAAAATCTTACCGATCTAAAACTTTTGACCGGTAGTGTATATAATCATAAGAACAACTAGTTAAATTAGCTGGACACAGTACCAATGTATTCTGTTATCCTACACAAATGAGCATTCGGTCATATTCCCATTACCTGTGACTCACTTGGCCCTAACTCTCCCTGTTCTGTGGTCTCTTCATCTCCTGTCTAGGAAAGTAACAAATGTTTAGAGACACAGAAGTCATTTTACATTCAAATATATATATATATATAATTATAAGAACAACTAGTTAAATTAGCTGGACACAGTACCAATGTATTCTGTTATCCTACACAAATGTTCTGTTCTGTGGTCTCTTCATCTCCTGTCTAGGAAAGTAACAAATGTTTGAGGACACAGAACTGGTTTCAATGCAAACTCTGATGACATGGCGTTGGCCTAATTTTACTGATCTAAAGTGCTTCCTTTTACTATACCTTACTATACCTTTTACCTTATTCCTTTTTATAAGTAGGCTTACGGAAGCCCTGAACCGCAGAGTAAAAAAAATAATTAAAAAATATAGCTGCGAGCAGCGATTACGGGCCCAAGCCAATGGCACCGCAACCCCGGTGCCTTTACCTAAAGGCACCGGGGTGGCGGTACCGCCGGCTTTGGCCCTTCATCGCTGCTCGCAGCTATATATATATATATATATATATATATATATATATATATATATATATATATATACACGGCTATAATGAACAGGCTGCGATGTCAAGATTGCAATGCTGGAATGTGTGTGTGTGTGTGTGGCGTGGGCGCGATGGAACAGTGGACACATAAAAACATACGTCATTATACAGGAGCACATTCAAACTGCAAAGTGTTAACTTATATTTGTGTACTGTCGCAATAAGACACAACATTGTGCTTTTGTAAAATAATTTCAAGCAATCCACCCCCCGAAAGGCGCTAATTTTAAAATTAAACTAAAATGCTCATGGCTGCACGGGCATTCATGGTGCGCATCCACGACAAGGAACGAGCAGAACAAAGTGGACGTTTTTCAGTTTATTCCTACTTCCATAGGAATTCATTTGAAACGCCCGCTCAATCGCTCACCCTGTGGTCTGTGTGAGTCCTAATGCCCCAGTGTAGTGACGGGGACACTATACTGCCAAAAGAGCACCGTCCTTCGGATTAGACGTTAAACCGAGGTCCTGACTCTCTGTGGTCATTAAAAATTCCAGGATGTCCTTCGAAAAAGAGTTGGGGTGTAACCCCGGCATCCTGGCCAAATTTGCCCCTTGGCCTCTATCCATCATGGCCTCCTAATCATCCCCATGTACTGATATACTGATTGGCTTCATCACTGTCTCCTCTCCACCAGTAAGCTGGTGTGTGGTGGGCGTTCTGGCGCAATATGGCTGCCGTCGCATCATCCAAGTGGATGCTGCACATTGGTGGTGGTTGAGGAGATTCCCCCCATCTATGTAAAGCGCTTTGAGGTCTCAGAAAAAGCGCTATATAAATGTAACAAATTATTATTATTATTATCAACCACTATCAATGTCAGTGCGGACGAAAATATTTTACTTTCGTTTTTAAGTTTGCGATTCAAAAGCCCCCAGCGGTGTCACACGTCGATTAACCGGTGGTAAAATATTCTCACCGTCACATACCTAGTATATTTTTATGTAAATACAATAGGCCTACCTGATTTTGAACACAAGAGGGCAGTATAGCCCTATGAATGACTTGACTTTTATGAGACTAAATGGTACAATTACTATTTTTAAACTTATAAATAATTATTAAATTAAAAAAAAGAATAAAATGAGTTTGGTTGTGATATTTGTATACTTTTATAGAAATAAATGGTGTATAATTACATTTTTAGAAGATGAGGCTTTTAGTGTTTAATTTTTGTACATTACTTCAGTCCCTCACTATAGCAAAACCATTTGAGATGTTTAATATCCGTTCACAATTTAGCATCTTTAATGTATTTTCATCATTTTGAAAAAGTTTGGTGTGAAAAAAATAAGCCAGTTTGGAAGAGTAGCTAAAAACTCAGAGTCTGAAATATCCCAAAAATCCACATTCAAACCAAAATATCTGACTTTCTTTTGCTCTGAGCTAATGACTGTTAATTAGAAAGTTGTCCGGCTCGGTGAGACCAATATATATACTCATGTTTGTAACTGTTGGTAAAACTAACCCCCCCACTTTTGTCAAAAGCATGTTGAAAGTGACACACTTCCTGCTGCCAGTTGGTGGCGCTATAACTTTGACTCACAATAGTTACATCCATCTGATCGGCCTCTTATCACAAATACACTGCTGAAGTTTCATCAAGATCAGTTAATGTATGCAGAAGTTATAACACTTCGTGTCTCTCTTTTCTCGCCATAAATTCATTTCCTCGCCACGGCCAAACCGTTCAAGATATCAAAAATCCGTCCGCAATTTAGCATCCTCAATGCCTTGACTTCACGCTGACCGAGTTTGGAGGCGAATCGATGTATTTCCTAGGAGGAGTACATTAAATTCCACAGCAAGCGTTTCCAAACAACCCTAAATAGCCGACTTCCTGTTGGGCTGGCGTAAAACTTAGAGCACGAAAGTTGTTCGGCCCAATGAGATCTATATGTGTACCGAGTTTCAAATTAATTCATGCAAGTGTGTTTGATATATGGACCAAGTTTTAGAACCCCGTTCAAGGGGGCGCTGTCGAGCCCCCCTGCCACGCCCGGCTACCAGATTCAGCCCCGCCCTGATGGCCGCGGGTTCTGACCTGTGTGCAAAGTTTCAAGAGTTTTCAAGCACGTTTAGGGACCCAAAAGCCCCAGAAACCTTGAAAAACAATTGAAAAAGTAAAATCTCACTCAACTGACAAATCACCCCCACCCCTCACACACTCAGAGACAGAGAGAGAGAGAAAATTCTCCAAAAAAATCACATTCAAACCAAAATATCTGACTTTCTGTTGCTTTGAGCTATTAAGTGTAAATTAGAAAGTTGTCCGGCTCGATGAGAACAATATACATACCGATTTTGGTGATTCTAGGCAAAACTAAGGCCCCATTTTTGACTAAAGGTGGCGCTACTGAGCCATTCCACCACGCCCGTTTTTGAAACTTTGCACATGTCTACAGGCTAATAAGTGTGATGTGTCTGTTGAGTTTCATGCAATTTCAAGTATGTTAAGAGTCTCAAAAGCATCAAAAAAGAATAATAAAGTTTGATGCGTTGCCATGGCAACAGTATCTAAGATATCAATAATCCTTTCACAGGTCTACATCTGCCGTGTGTCTACATTATACACATAAAGTTTGAAGCAAATCGGGTAAAAATAAGAGAGTGATTTCAAAGCATTTTGAAAGTGACACACTTCCTGCTGCCAGTTGGTGGCGCTATAACTTTGACTCACAATAGTCACATCCTTGTGATCGACCTCTTACAACGAACACACTGCTGAAGTTTCATCAAGATCAGTTAATGTATGCAGAAGTTATAACACACTTCCTGTGTCCCATTATTCGCCATAAATTCGTTTCCTCGCCACGGCCAAACCGTTCGAGATATCAAAAATCCGTTCGCAATTTAGCATCCTCAATGTCTTGACTTCATTCACACCTAGTTTGGTGGCGATCGGATGAATTCCCTAGGAGGAGTATTTCACATTCCATTGTATGCATTTTCCAAACAACGTATAATAACCGACTTCCTGTTGGGCTGGTGTAAAACTTAGAGCACGAAAGTTGTTCGGCCCGATGAGATCTATATGTGTACTGAGTTTCATATTATTACATGCAAGCGTGTTTGATTTATGGACCAATTTTTCTGACATAATTCCAGGGGGCGCTGTCGAGCCCCCGTGCCACGCCCGGGTACCAGCTTCAGTCCGGCCCTGATGGCCGCAGGTTCTGACGTGTGTGCAAAATTTCAAGAGTTTTTGAGCATGTTAAGGGCCCCAAAAGTGCCCGAGAAGTAGAAAAAAATTATAATAATAATAATAAACAATAATCCTACCGAAAACAATAGGGCCTTCGCCCTTTCAGGGCTTGGGCCCTAAAAATAAAAAATTCGTTAAAAAAAATTCTAGCATTTCGAGATTAAAGCAGCACTCAGTAGCTTCGGGATTTCTTCGCTGTATTCTCGCTTTTTGCTCGCAGGTTTCTCTCTAGAGCTCCCCCCACAGCTTCGGAATAGATATTTGACAACACTGTTGTAAAAACTCGTTGGTGATTCTCAGACACCAGAGGCTATAGATCAACGACATTAAAGCAGATGGGACATTCTTTAAAACGTCTTCTTCATTCGGGTTCGGACAGCGTGAGGGAGCGCAATAATGACAGCATTTTAGCAGATTTCTTTTGGCCGTAAAGCAGTTGTCAACAGTGTTGTCAAATATCTATTCCGAAGCTGTGGGGGGAGCTCTAGAGAGAAACCTGCGAGCAAAAAGCGAGAATACAGCGAAGAAATCCCGAAGTTACTGAATGCAGCTTTAAGGCATTTTGCCTTTGTAGGTAAAAAAAAAAAAAATAGTATTAAGAGATTTAACTATTTTTGATTTACATATACTGTACCTGAAATATTTTCAAATGAATCGGTAACTAATCAAATCAGGAAATTTATATCAATACTAAGCCCTTTAGTTTGATTAAATGGAATAAAATGATCAAAATCACCACATAGCCGGATTCTTACTAAACTTCAAGCATTAGTTGGTCTACATCTTCTTGGTCACACTGTCACGGTTCATAAATCCTAATTCTCTTCCTTGTCTCGTGTTCTGTTGTGTGTGTGTTAGTGCTAATGTGTGCTGCAGCTCATCTCATCACCATATACTGTATATATACTCACCACTTCCTCATCTCCTTTGTCAGATCGTTGTGTATGGTGTCCCGGTGTGTTTCCCAGTCTGCGTTTGAGTCGTGTGCCTTCCTTTGTTCGTGTTCGTGTTCCTGTGGATTACTTTGGATTATCTCACCTCTGGACTCACCTCATCGCACTGCTGCACATCACCACCGGGTTTCATCTGGCCATCAGGGTCCCTGCGCCACTAGCCTGTTCTCTGGACGTTACGTCATTCTATAGCTGTGTCCCAATGTGAAGACTGCATCCTTCGAAGGCTGCGGACTTCAAACGATGCAGCCTATGCGTCCTCCGAACGGCACACCATGTAGCCTTCGTAGGATTTCCTAATTGTGCAGCCAGGTGTTCCCGATTATCGCTCCAGGCGCCAAGCAACGGTGCGAGAATATGCTGCCATCCTGATAATTCATTTGATATAATTGAGTAAACAGCTATGGAGCCAGAATTGGCTATTTTCATTTTTATGTTTTATATTTTAGTACTGGAGGACATGGTATTAAGGATGTTTCAGGTCATGTACTTTCAGCTTAGCTGAAGATTCAAATGTTCATTTATATCTTACTTTGATGCGATTTTGTAGGCTAGTGTTTTCTTTTTTATTATGCACATAAATGGACCTTGGTAAATATATTTACACAGGTTTTCAACCCTATTTGAATATAAAACCCAGTTGAATATAAAAAGTCCAGTGCGAATGTTACTCCCACTCTTCATCGGCAGCTGCCAGTCACTGTTGCTAGGCGACAAGAACAATCGTCCGTAGGCTAGACCTGTCCGAGCGCTTCAGATGCGCCCTTTGAAATGGGACGGAGCTGTAGTTAGCAACAATTTGTTAATATTGTGACAATAGGCCTACATTTACTTTAATTTTCAAAATAACCACACTGTAAAAAATTTCTAACCCTCCCAAATCAAAAATTTCAAGTGACCGATAACATTTAAATTTTTCAAATTAAATTTACAGAATTTCACTTGGGCCAATTGAAAAATTTAGATGTTATCGGTCACTTGAAATTTTTGATTTGGGAGGGTTAGAAATTAAGGAACTACATTGTTAATACTCGAAGTGATTTTCCCACACAGGACAGCAACACTACAAAATTATGTTATTTTACAATATGATGCATTGTTTTACAATAAACTACACAAAAGTATATAGTTTAAATGTATCAACCTTGAAAATATTCAGAAGTAAAATGCAACATATGCAGTAATATAAAAGCAGAACCATCATAAAAACCCTGACAAAGTTTTTTTCCTCCAGAATTCCTTTACTTTTACTCTTGATACCTTAAGTACATTAGAGTATGCAAAATAATTTTGCTTAACTAAGGTTTGAAATATATGACTAGTAGTTTTTCCCCAATGCGGTATTAGTGGTTATTAAAAGTACTTTAGTGTAATAAAGTATCTCAATATTTATTCCATGAGTCAGCTCTGCAAACCTGTTGGTAGACAACTTAGTGGATAGTGAAAATATGCACTCAAACACTCTGGAGAGCATCCCAGATGATGTCCCACCAGCAGAAGCCTTACCAGGGTCTCTATTGTGGAGCCCATCCCGGTCCAGCAGCTCCAGGGTCTCCCACTCAGCTCAATAAAAGTCTACATAATTTTTTCTTATTTTATGCACTGTAAATTTAAATGTTTATGTTAATTTTGAGATGTTTAACGTATGTTGTAAATAGTTGGGGGAAAAACGTTATAGAAGAATTTGTTTCATGTAGAAATTATGACTGTCATTACAAAAATAAACAATGTCCAGAGCAATGAATTCTCTTTTATTTACACATTTAAAGTTGCATATTTTTTTTTTCCTTTTAAAAAATATAAGTGAAAAATGTTAAAGAATAAATATATATACATATTTCTTAATCATTCTTTCAAGAAGAGAAAACAGCCTGTCCATTCTCTCCTGTGCTCTCCTCGCCTCTGCAGTCCCATGTCTTCTGTAATCAAGTCCAAAAACTCGTCCTCTCTGTCTCGCCTTCTTCATGGTACTGGTGCTGGTGCTGGTGCTGCTGCTGCCCCTGGCTCCTCCTCTTCTAGGTCACACACTGCTGAACTCGGCCCTGGTGTGTCCTCGGGGATTGAGGCAATGAGGGTGCAATGCCTCTGTCCCAACATCTCATCCATGAGGACAAACCAGGGCCAAGTTTCAGCAGTTGGTTTCCCACTCACACCCTCACCTGTCCCAGGACACGTGCAATCCTAAGGCAGAGCAAATTAACCATGGCTTGTTAATAACAACAGCACATACATTTCAGCAAAGATGTGATCTCAACTTTCTTACTTTGTATTTTTAAAATCATATTCATGTTCAGAAATCATATTCATGAATACTCAAATTTGGTTAAAACCTTTGTAGACATAGCTTGCATGACAGCACTACAAAAACACATAAGTGAAACCCCATTGCCTTATCTACTGCTTTTCGTATTGTTGTGGGCTTTATAGGGTGAGTGATATTTCTTATTTACACAAGTTAGACAGACTAGTGCAAATATTACAATAAAATTTAATTTAATTTATTTAATTTATTTTATTTATTTATTTTAAATAGCAGTTTAATAAATTGAGCTGTCTGCTCCTTGCTCCCTGAAACAATTATTAAACTATTAGCTCAAGTTTTGCCTCAGACCACCTGACAAATGAAGCCACGCAATGGTGAGTTAAGATGAAGTTTATAAGAAAGAAAAACTTGTGGCTTTTAACTCAGGTTTCACTAGCTATTTGAGTAAATGAAAACATAATACTTACATTTAAATGTGAATTTGCCGTCCACCAGCGAACTCTCGGCCGTCATTTATTTATTTATTTATTAATAAAAATGCTGTCGTCACCGCCGTGCGATGACTTATGGGGTAGGATAGTCCGCAAAGTGTCCATTTATGTATCCTTCCTTTCACGGGGAAACGAAGGGTGCATTTGGCGTCGCTTTAGTCTTCGTCGCGCCGCGATGACGCAAACGGCCTTCGAATACGGCCTTCGGAGGATGCAGAATTGAATTGGGACAGCCTTCATAGGGCCGCGGTGACGCAATCGGCCTTCAAATGCGACCTCCGAAGTGTGCAGCCTTTGAATTGGGACATCCTTCGTCGCTCCGCTGTGACGTTTCGACGCGCCGCTGTGACGCAATTGGCCTTCAAATACGGCCTTCGGAGGATGCAGACTTCACATTGGGACACAGCTAATATCACAATAAAGAGTTTAACTTGCATCTTGCTTCCTGCCATCATTTCATGACACACACACACCTGTTGTTTATCTTGTTCGCCCTGTGGACGTTCCCTCTTCACCAGGGTAACCCTTTGCGAGCTGTGGCAATGGGCTTTATCTTATTGGCAAGTGAGGGATGTTACAAGACGTTCTCTTGATCCCCCACTTTATGCTGTGTGGGCTTGTTGAGGCTGGTTGGTGTTGTTTAAGTTGAGAGGCTTGCACACAGATGTTACACTCTCCAACCATTTTGCTGATAATTGCAAGATGCAACCACACTTCCTCTGGTCCTTATTGCTGGAGTGAACCATTCCTGGCTGATGTCACCTGAATGCAAACCTCAAGTATTTTTTATTAGTGACAACATCTATTAACTCATTTCATCTGGGCGGTCGTCCTTTTTGTTGACTACTGTGGAAATTTTGTGTGGGCTGAGCGATGTCCTGGCACTTTTTGAGCTCTCATACTTTACGGAACTTGAACCCATGTAATTTTCTGTCATGCACAATTTTAGGTTTTATCATCTGATTTGCATTCTCGCTATTTATTCTCCTTGTGGATGATATGCATAATCAATTTAAAGGGGGGGAGTGAAATGCTAATTTTCACTCAATCTCCTGTTAATCTTGAGTACCTATAGAGTAGTATTGCATCCTTCATATCTCCAAAAAGTATTTAGTTTTATTATATTTATAAAAGAAAGATAGACAGTTCCGAAAATTTCCAGAAAAAAATGAACGGCTGGAGGCGGGCCGTGTGGGCGAAGCTAAAGCTTTGTGCTAACGCACCACACTAACAACACAGAGACATTTGAAGCAGTTTTACTCACCGCCCGGTTCCAACCACGACCGCGAACCTTTATCATTGCGACTGCTCGATCTTTAAGCATTAGACGATCTGCAAATCCGTCGATCTGGGCTTTGTTTATAAAACAATCATTGTCGAAATGCAGGGAACAAACAGTCTTACACAGCTCCGTTGATGATGCTCTGAAAAAACAAACTCCATCCACTGGTTTCTTAATGCTGGGTTT
The DNA here is from genome assembly GCA_022828995.1 of Vimba vimba. Classification (NCBI taxonomy): domain Eukaryota; kingdom Metazoa; phylum Chordata; class Actinopteri; order Cypriniformes; family Leuciscidae; genus Vimba; species Vimba vimba. Next base: position 10,606,025 of record CM040817.1, on the reverse strand, counting down.
TTGGGGAATCTGTGCAGGGTTGTCTTGCTCTGGCAACCATAAAACCCACTTCTTTGGTGACATTGTTGACTTCCAAAAGCCGAGCACAGCGCTTTGATGGCGAACTGCTTTCGCTCTCTTGCTCTGGTCTACGAGACGAGTGAGTGCGCGCGCGCCCGCGGTTTTCCGGCAGAAGTGCCCTTAGGACCCATATAAGGAAATTCCGCCCCAGCTGACGTCACACAGACCCATACTCGAAAAAAACTTTCCGAAACGTGTGACAAACCGGAAGGACAATTTTTGGCACAGAAATACTCCTTCAAACGTGCAATTTAATTTTTGAAACTTTGTCCATGTTTATCATGGGAATCCAACTCTTTAACCCTCTGGGGTCTAAGGTGTTTTTGGGGTCCTTGAGATGTTCTGACATGCCCTGACATTTGTGCTTTTGTCAGTTGCTTATAAACATATTAATGGCAAAAAAAAATACACACTATTTAGCACAAACAGGGCTACCATAATATGTGAGCAACAAGAATGTACATGTCTGCATTTTTGAGAGAATAATGTTTATGCGTGGTTATTGAAAAAACTAAAAACTAAAGTTTCTGAAATAAGGCCACAAAACACATTCTAAATATGTGCCAATAAGACTTTTGTCTAATAGAAGTCATCGCCTAGTGTTTTTTTCTTCAAAATTATGTGAAAATCACCCTGCCTAATCATTCACATAACACAATACATTGATTTGAATCTTGCAAAGCACTTTCTGTTTGGAAAGGCAATATTCGAGTGGTCGTCAATGATCATGCATATTTAGTGGTTCACACCTGAGGAGACAATGGGGCCCACATACTTAATTAGCCAGTCACTCAGGTGAGTCACTGAGCCTGAGCCACAAGAATGCAAGAGCAACAGTTGGAAGCATCTCTATTCTTTTTTATTTTTCCACATATTGTGCTTGCAATTTGGCCTATAATATCCAGGGAAAACATGTCTAGTAATTGTGCAGTTAATTCTCATACTGTATTTTCAGTTTTGGAATATTTATCCTCTCGCCAAATTTGTCACTAATAAAACACAATAAAAATTATTTAAAGAAAAGGCTTATATTTACCTTTTAATAGTTTGTTTACATCTACAGTACCTTGTAAATATATTTTTTTTATTAAAAAGGTTACAATTACAACAACAATTCAAGTGTAATCTTTCTTTGTAAAAACTAAAGTATACATTTTATCATACATATTTCAAAGTTAAGGATTTGATTGATTATTTGATTACTTTATTTTTTGACAAAACATACTATATTTAACATGAGCAAAAATTGGCAAACAAAAGCTTATTTGAGGTGGCAGATATTTTACAGTAAAAATGTATAATCTATCCAAAACTAATCAACGAAATGTTGTCTTTCATATTAGGGATGCACCGATCCGATACTCAGTATCGGTATCGGCTCCGATACTGCCATTTTTGCCGGATCGGGTATCGGTCAGACGAGGCCGATCCAAATCCGATATTGTGCGTATACTATTCTGTGTTATTGTTAAGCCCCACAAAAGGCACACAAACATTATAAAGCACCATAAGTTTTCGTGCACAATATTATAAGTGTTCTGAAGCCATTATATAGTATAATGTGAGATATAAATTAATATTTAAGTCGTTAAATTCAAGATCACGTAAACGTTTCCCTCAGCTACGGCTGTCAATCATTCTTCATTCAGCATTCAAAACAGCGCGTCACGTTCGGTTACGACAGTTAACACGATGAAACTCTCTCCAAGATGATTCAATGTTACTATTATTATACTTGATCTGTAGATAAAGGTCTATGGTTTCGCATAAAACAACTTTATCTTGCTGGACTTTATTGCTGTACCTTAATCATGTTACTTTCTACGGGGTGTCTGTTAGATCACAACACTCACTGGAGTAAAGTCAGAGCACTATTTGTTCTTCACGCGCACAGTAACTGAAATTTAAAACTGTTAAAAGTAAAGGCTGAATAGACTATTGCATAGATAGATACTGTATAATACACTACGCATCAATATGTATTTTCTTTGTGCTTTAAACTTTTCAATGCAGACTCGACGTGCTGCGCGCTGTGACTCATGTTGCTTCCAGCGCATCATGCTGCGCTCGGGATGCGCATAAGCGCTGTGTGCCGCATTGTATTGGAGCCTTTCATATTATAATACAGTGACGCAATGAAAGATTATCAATAGCCGTTCTTGTTCTGTCCTATCTATTATGTTGCTACCTCAATAAACAGCTGTGCTATACATTTAAAAAATGTCTCAATTTTATAGTAGGATATAAAAAAATTGCTATTTTGGATTTTTATATTGTTTTTCATGAATGTATTTTACAACAATACAAAGAGCACTGTGTAAAGTTTGACCAGATTTAGTGTTACACTTATTGTCTCTAATTTGTTCCCCACTAAACATTTTTTTTTCCACAAAATGTTCACTCCTGATTTTTCTAGACAAATTTTATTGCTGAATTATCCACTAATCTAGTTTATAATAGCATTTATGTCAGATTATGATCATATATTTTTTGTTGTTGTTGTTTTTCTTTTTTTCAGTTCTTATTATCAGTTCAACACAGAGTTATAGAAATTCTACTTGATTAAAAAAAATTGCAAGATGCAACCACACTTCCTCTGGTCCTTATTGCTGGAGTGAACCATTCCTGGCTGATGTCACCTGAATGCAAACCTTAAGTATTTTTTATTAGTGACAACATCTATTAACTCATTTCATCTGGGCGGTCGTCCTTTTTGTTGACTACTGTGGAAATTTTGTGTGGGCTGAGCGATGTCCTGGCACTTTTTGAGCTCTCATACTTTCACGGAACTTGAACCCATGTAATTTTCTGTCATGCACAATTTTAGGTTTTATCATCTGATTTGCATTCTCGCTATTTATTCTCCTTGTGGATGATATGCATAATCAATTTAAAGGGGGGGAGTGAAATGCTAATTTTCACTCAATCTCCTGTTAATCTTGAGTACCTATAGAGTAGTATTGCATCCTTCATATCTCCAAAAAGTATTTAGTTTTATTATATTTATAAAAGAAAGATAGGCAGTTCCGAAAATTTCCGGAAAAAAACGAACGGCTGGAGGCGGGCCGTGTGGGCGAAGCTAAAGCTTTGTGCTAACGCACCACACTAACAACACAGAGACATTTGAAGCAGTTTTACTCACCGCCCGGTTCCAACCACGACCGCGAACCTTTATCATTGCGACTGCTCGATCTTTAAGCATTAGACGATCTGCAAATCTGTCGATCTGGGCTTTGTTTATAAAACAATCATTGCCGAAATGCAGGGAACAAACAGTCTTACACAGCTCCGTTGATGATGCTCTGAAAAAACAAACTCCATCCACTGGTTTCTTAATGCTGGGTTTTTGGGGAATCTGTGCAGGGTTGTCTTGCTCTGGCAACCATAAAACACACTTCTTTGGTGACATTGTTGACTTCCAAAAGCCGAGCACAGCGCTTTGATGGCGAACTGCTTTCGCTCTCTTGCTCTGGTCTACGAGACGAGTGAGTGCGCGCGCGCCCGCGGTTTTCCGGCAGAAGTGCCCTTAGGACCCATATAAGGAAATTCCGCCCCAGCTGACGTCACACAGACCCATACTCGAAAAAAACTTTCCGAAACGTGTGACAAACCGGAAGGACAATTTTTGGCACAGAAATACTCCTTCAAACGTGCAATTTAATTTTTGAAACTTTGTCCATGTTTATCATGGGAATCCAACTCTTTAACCCTCTGGGGTCTAAGGTGTTTTTGGGGTCCTTGAGATGTTCTGACATGCCCTGACATTTGTGCTTTTGTCAGTTGCTTATAAACATATTAATGGCAAAAAAAATACACACTATTTAGCACAAACAGGGCTACCATAATATGTGAGCAACAAGAATGTACATGTCTGCATTTTTGAGAGAATAATGTTTATGCGTGGTTATTGAAAAAACTAAAAACTAAAGTTTCTGAAATAAGGCCACAAAACACATTCTAAATATGTGCCAATAAGACTTTTGTCTAATAGAAGTCATCGCCTAGTGTTTTTTTCTTCAAAATTATGTGAAAATCACCCTGCCTAATCATTCACATAACACAATACATTGATTTGAATCTTGCAAAGCACTTTCTGTTTGGAAAGGCAATATTCGAGTGGTCGTCAATGATCATGCATATTTAGTGGTTCACACCTGAGGAGACAATGGGGCCCACATACTTAATTAGCCAGTCACTCAGGTGAGTCACTGAGCCTGAGCCACAAGAATGCAAGAGCAACAGTTGGAAGCATCTCTATTCTTTTTTATTTTTCCACATATTGTGCTTGCAATTTGGCCTATAATATCCAGGGAAAACATGTCTAGTAATTGTGCAGTTAATTCTCATACTGTATTTTCAGTTTTGGAATATTTATCCTCTCCCCAAATTTGTCACTAATAAAACACAATAAAAATTATTTAAAGAAAAGGCTTATATTTACCTTTTAATAGTTTGTTTACATCTACAGTACCTTGTAAATATATTTTTTTTATTAAAAAGGTTACAATTACAACAACAATTCAAGTGTAATCTTTCTTTGTAAAAACTAAAGTATACATTTTATCATACATATTTCAAAGTTAAGGATTTGATTGATTATTTGATTACTTTATTTTTTGACAAAACATACTATATTTAACATGAGCAAAAATTGGCAAACAAAAGCTTATTTGAGGTGGCAGATATTTTACAGTAAAAATGTATAATCTATCCAAAACTAATCAACGAAATGTTGTCTTTCATATTAGGGATGCACCGATCCGATACTCAGTATCGGTATCGGCTCCGATACTGCCATTTTTGCCGGATCGGGTATCGGTCAGACGAGGCCGATCCAAATCCGATATTGTGCGTATACTATTCTGTGTTATTGTTAAGCCCCACAAAAGGCACACAAACATTATAAAGCACCATAAGTTTTCGTGCACAATATTATAAGTGTTCTGAAGCCAATATATAGTATAATGTGAGATATAAATTAATATTTAAGTCGTTAAATTCAAGATCACGTAAACGTTTCCCTCAGCTACGGCTGTCAATCATTCTTCATTCAGCATTCAAAACAGCGCGTCACGTTCGGTTACGACAGTTAACACGATGAAACTCTCTCCAAGATGATTCAGTGTTACTATTATTATACTTGATCTGTAGATAAAGGTCTATGGTTTCGCATAAAACAACTTTATCTTGCTGGACTTTATTGCTGTACCTTAATCATGTTACTTTCTACGGGGTGTCTGTTAGATCACAACACTCACTGGAGTAAAGTCAGAGCACTATTTGTTCTTCACGCGCACAGTAACTGAAATTTAAAACTGTTAAAAGTAAAGGCTGAATAGACTATTGCATAGATAGATACTGAATAATACACTACGCATCAATATGTATTTTCTTTGTGCTTTAAACTTTTCAATGCAGACTCGACGCGCTGCGCGCTGTGACTCATGTTGCTTCCAGCGCATCATGCTGCGCTCGGGATGCGCATAAGCGCTGTGTGCCGCATTGTATTGGAGCCTTTCATATTATAATACAGTGACGCAATGAAAGATCATCAATAGCCGTTCTTGTTCTGTCCTATCTATTATGTTGCTACCTCAATAAACAGCTGTGCTATACATTTAAAAAATGTCTCAATTTTATAGTAGGATATAAAATAATTGCTATTTTGGATTTTTATATTGTTTTTCATGAATGTATTTTACAACAATACAAAGAGCAATGTGTAAAGTTTGACCAGATTTAGTGTTACACTTATTGGGCCCTATCTTGCACCCAGCGCAATTGACTTTGTACACCGACGCATGTATCATTCCTATTTTGCACCCGTGCAAAGCGTGCTTTTCCCTCCACAGAAGCACGTCGCTAAACTAGGGAATGAATTTGCGCTCCCTGGGCGGTTCAGCGCAAAAAAAGGAGGCGTGTTCCGGCGCAAACGTTCCTTCATGCTATTTTGCAGGTTTAGAAAACAATTGCGCCACTAACCAGGAAAAAATTGTTTAAAGTCATTGGCGCGATGCACATGTTATTCATAAGCTATTGTAAGGGTGCATGCTTGGCCATAATCAACGTGTGCACAACGGCACTTTGATTCTCTCATCTACACAGAAGCAGCAGTTTTCATTTTTGCAAATCATACATTATTAGATAGATAGATTGATAGCGTTGCTCTCCTTGGCTGTGAACCGCTCCTGGCGCGCGCCTGGCAAATCCGCCGTTATAATAGGAATCCGCTTTAGAACAAACGCGCCTGCTCTTAAATGGAATGTGAGATGACGCTCTGATTGGTTTATTTCACGTTACGCCCAAACCACACCTATGAATAATGAAGCTCTTCAGACCAACCCATTTTAGATTTGCGCCTGGCGCAAGAGTCATTTATCCCGCCGGGAAAATAGCAACAGCGCCAAGACCCGCCCACAAAGTTACTTGCGCTTTGCGCTTTGACACTTGCGTTTCAGATCGTTAAAATAGGGCCCCTAGTCTCTAATTTGTTCCCCACTAAACATTTTTTTTTCCACAAAATGTTCAGATTTTATACAATTATTGTGCACTCCTGATTTTTCTAGACAAATTTTACTGCTGAATTATCCACTAATCTAGTTTATAATAGCATTTATGTCAGATTATGATCATATATTTTTTGTTGTTGTTGTTTTTCTTTTTTTCAGTTCTTATTATCAGTTCAACACAGAGTTATAGAAATTCTACTTGATTAAAAAAAAACTGCGCTGGTATCGGTACGGATCGGTATCGGCCGATACTCAGAATTTTTGGTATCGGATCGGATCGGTTCTGAAAAAAATGGTATCGTTACATCCAGGGTGCGATTTGTGAAAAAAACAGAGGGGGGGATGTTTTGAATCATTTTTATTCATAAAAATAAGTTATGAGAACATGAACTTCATTCACTGCATGTGCTGCTCTGGACCCTTTTCGTTGTTCCCAGCTAGCTAGCTGTTTTCGCGCTGAAAAATTACATAAATATTTGTACTTGGTGACATTCTGAAAAGCCGTACATGGATCAAAGCTAATGGACAGGATCAGATAAATCAGAGCTTAGATTCTCTGCCCGAGCCCGAACTTGACCCGACCTGGGCCGGGCCCTTGATCGAGCACTTGTGTTACAAAATGCAACACGTCACATGTCATGCTCAGCGTCTCCTCCACTCGCACGCATCACACCCGGCCCGGGATAATAAACTTTAAAAATATTTATTTTGTTTTAAAAATATTCAATATTCTAAAACCTTGTTGAATTAAATTAAAGTTGTAGCCTACTAGGCCTACTCCTCCTAGGCCATCCAAAGTTCATTTTTGTTCATTTTCTGTGTTCATCATTGTTCACGTTTTTTTTTTTTTTTGTTTTTTTTTACGTTTCTTCCATTTGCGATCCATTTCATTCTGAATAAACAAACAAGGCAGTTTACATGATTTGTCCTTGTTGCATTATTCATTAAGATAATAATTAATAAATGCACTCACAATTATCCGTGAACTTGATAAATAGAGATATGCCGATATGTTTTACATGCACAAACAAATGCCTTTCAACTTATGTGTGCAAAATTCAGAAGCAGTAAATTAATGTGCAGACATTTGTAGAGATTCTGTAGGCCTACTATATGTGTTGTAGCCATTAAATAAGCTCATTTAGTTTCATATTTGTTAAAATATTATAATTATATTATATTATTTTTTTTCCATCTATGTTGATTTATGAAAAGTGAACAGCACGAGTAAGATAGGATGTGCAGTATATCGGGAGACTTGGAGTGGGTCAAACATGATTTTGACCACTTCATTAAGTTTTGTTTCGTAGAAAGCCTTTCTTTAAAGTGAATTTCGTTTTGTATAAATTGTACCTTAATTGTAATCAATTTTTCATCAACGAATTGCATGTATTTAATAATTAAGAAGCAAATATAGCAGACATAGGCTATAATCATGCGGTGCCTGCGCGCCGCGGTCACTTGCACTGCACGTTAACTGGAGCGCATGTCATCATAAATTAACCGAAACTCAGTGTATGCCTCACAGAGAATATTAAGAAATATATCTAAAGAAAGCTTGAAATGCATTTAAATGAAACAATGACAATAAATGAGAAATAGGCAACTCTCTGATGTAATCCATGCATTTCTCCTTATTGGCGTGTTCACTACGGAGATGGCGATAGTCAACTTCATCTTTGCTTCATCTCAACTTCCCTGGCACCACCCCTGGTTATAACGGCCCACGTATTAAAAAATGGTCGGGTTTAAATCGGGCTCGGGCTCATAAATACAGTTAATGTGTCGAGCCGGGCCGGGCTCGGACTCAACGTCCACGTCGGGCTTGATTTTTTGGACCCGATCTAAGCTCTAAGATAAATTAGCCACAATGTCATCTATTGTTAGTCAATTCACCTCATTCGGGCTTCGCGTCTACCGCGCCGCGCGAAACGATTTCGCAACGCAGGACCTCTAGACGCGTGTAAACGCATCTTTACATTGAAATCACTCGCGCCTGACACTCAAGAGTGAGTGAATAATCAAAAAACCTTTGTAGCCTACGGTGTACATTTTAGACTCAATTGAGTAAACACCGTATGTGTAACTTCGGCCATTCTCAGTGGTGTGACTGGGACACTAACTAACTGCTTGTCATCATAGAAACAGATAATCAGATTGTGATGTAAACATTCCCGCTTCAGTAATATGCTGAATATGTGGCGTAAAAAAACCCTGCAACGGTCTCGCAAGTGTTGATAGGCTATTACTCGTGAGGTGTAACCAATCATATAGCGCCTTGGGCGGGACATTGAGCAAGTCTGCAGAGTGGTGGTTACAGAGAGGCTGCGGAGCCAGTCAAAATAGCGCATTTTAAAATAAAATTGACTTTAAACAAACCACGGATCCGTGATAAGTTTTGTGATCCGCCTCGCCACTAGTGTAGCACTGATCACTTTGAGGGGGGGATAAATTTATCCCCACCGGGGATAAAAATAATTAAGCAGAGGCAGGGATACATTGACCAGAAAGGGGCAAATCGCACCCTGGTTACATCCCTATTTCATATGTCTGTAACATAGGTCTTTCATTTGTATTATAAGAGATATAAATGTTAATTTTCAGTTTAATACGTTGCTTATACAAATACATTTATTTCAACATATTTCAGTCGATTTTTACTCAGTATAGCAATACAGTTTGCTAAAACCGAACGCCTGACTGTAACGTTGTTTTTATGAAATATTAGGGCATATAAATGTTAATTTGCAGTTTAATACGTTGCTTATACAAATAGCCTACATTTTATTTCAACATATTTCAGTCGATTTTTACTCATCTCAGTATAGCAATACAGTTTGGTAAAACATCATCATTCATTCACACAGAAAGGCGATTTAAATTTAAACTGTCTTTTTGCCAGCTGTGGTAAACAGCGCGCATCTCTGCGGCTGCCGTTCATTCATTCACAGAAACGCGATTAACTTGAGAAGGAAAAAAAAACTTACTACAGTATTCAGATCCTCGCTCCTCGCAAAACCCGCACTCTGAGGTAGATTTTCCATTATTATTATTCCTCACAGCGCTGCCAGATGGTGTAAACACGTAGGCTACAATGATATGATTAAACTTGTGTTTTCTCGAGCTGATATGGGGGGCGTTCACAGGTTTGCCTCAGTGAATAGCACGCCCTCTCCGTGGGCGGAGTCACATTACTTTTGAATGAGCTCTAATTAGCTCGACTGGAATCGCTCTCTTTTAATACAGATTTCACAAGATGAGAATATTTGTTTTTTATATAAATTACCTCATTTAAAAGAAGAGAATTCAAGCTTCATGCCTGTGTGTCTGTATGCCTGTTTGACTGAGTATTCGCTGAGTTATGGTTCATTTTCGGACGCGTTTCAGAATGGATTTAACTTACAGAGAGAAGGCAGAACTCGCATCACGTTTATTTTTCTTTATTTGGCAAAAAGCACAACACTTTGTTTTTATTGTGAGTATACACAAAAATAATACACATTTAACAGAATCGATTGATCTATGAAACTTGCTTGTAATATCAAAGTCAACAGAGCAAAATTAATTTCTTTTGAACTGAACTGAAAAAAAGCGAGCTGGTATCGCCGGCGATACCACCGACCCCAGGGGGTTAACAGTGTAAAAAACTCAGTATCCATGAAATAGCATTTCACCCCCCCTTTAAAAGTTATTCTCAATGTGGCGAGCAGGACAAGGCCGAGGGCCGTGAGAGAGCACCACGAGGCCGGTGGCATGATTACTGATGAGCAACACCTGCGCGATGCACCGGTCTCGTATCTCTCACAGAAGAGCAGAAGCATAAAAAGGAGGAGCGATGACAGTGGAGATTGAGAGCACATTCTCCTCAAAACATTGGATTCATCTGCACTGTGCCGTACCGAGGCACAACCCACGTAAAGTTGATAATTCCGCGAATAACTGCAATTGCAGATTTCGAACAGAGATGGCGACAAAGAGGAAAAACAATGGACTGGAGCTTTAAAAAAAAGAATACTTTTATTCAGCAAGGATGCATTAAATTATAATAGGCTTGCAACACTGCCATGGTGTGTGAAGCACCACCAGTCTGGCCCCCTGTCTAGTGATGGCAGTCTGACACTGAAGCTTTGATATGTGTTTCAAACCATTAACTACAACACACGGGGGTGTGCGTGCACTAGATTTATTTCACTCATCTTAAAGCCAGTATATAGCCGGTATAATTTAGATGCAACCTTGGCACTTCACCAGGCGAGGTTGCTGTTACTGAAGCTTCGAGTAATGAACCCATTTTCAAAAGAATTCTTCTAGGTGACAACACTGGTTACTTTAAATCTTTACTTCGGACTTATGTGCCTTCCAGGAACTTGCGCTCTGCAAGTGAATGACGTCTTGTAGTGCCATCTCAAAGAGGCACAAAATCTCTTTCTCGAACCTTTACCTTGACTGTTCCCTGCTGGTGGAATGATCTGCCTAACTCAACCAGAGCTGCTAAGTCCTTAGCCACTTTCAAGAAACGGCTGAAGACGCTTCTTTCTCGACAGCACTTTATCCAGTAATACTAACACTTTCTCTACTATTCTATTCTATTCTGCTTTTTAATAAAAAAAATAATAAAAAAAATTAAAACTGTGTTAGATTAAACTGAGAAGGGTCATAGCACTTGCATATCGTTATCCTACTGTTAGTTTAACTGCTTCTATTGTTCTCGTTTGTAAGTCACTTTGGATAAAAGCATGAATAAATGTAAATGTAAGTGTCCACATATGCCTTGCCAACGAGCCAAGCGTCTCCTCAACCCTGGAATAACAACCACATACCTGTGCTCAGAAACCCCCTTGAGTACTAAAATGTGGGGTAGGTGGAAAACACAGGCAGAATCTGGTTTCTCCCGTGATCTCGACACCTCATCATGGAGATCAAGAATAAACTATTTTTCTGCCTATCATGGATATGTGGGTCACCACAACCAACAAGTCCTCTTATGGGGCTCACATCTGTCTCAACTCCTGAGATGTCTAGCTCCTCAGAGATAGACTGGGTAAACTACATCTCGACAGCAGTTGGACTCAAACTGTGGGGTGCAGACGCTTAAAGATAACCCAGGCAAGAGTGAAGCTTCTTCACTATGAACCGATCACCATGAGCTGAACCGAGAGCTGACAGAGCGTGCGTGTGACATTCCTAAACATCTCATGTGTGTTATTGGGTGTAATAAAGCGTTTGCATGGCGTGATGCAATTTTTAAATCCACTAGCCATCTGTTTGACCCAAAATTATTTGTTTGACTCAACAATGAATTCACACAAAAATAGACAAATTGCTTCCTAAAGACAAATGAGCTGATGACGTGTTGTCTGGTGCCCTTTTATAGCCTGCCAGCACACCTGTGACATCATCCAACTGCTGTAGCCAATGAGAAACTGGCGTGTTTCACACATGCTTCAGACACCGGTTCACGAGAAGCATTCCCATAGCATCAATGCCATGATGCAGCACTGAGTTTCACTGGATACATGAGGGAATTTTAAATGTGTGATTTCTATAGCTGGGAAAATCTTACAAAGTCATCGGGATTTCTATAATGAATAACATTTTTACTAGTCATGTCAAGCTCTAAAAATGTTTAATAGGTGGAAATTGCTGGGGGAAAAAAAAGCTTTTGGGAGAACTTTTTTTTTTTTTTTTTTTTTTTAACAAGAAAAACAGCTTTGGATCAGATTTTTTAATGACAGTATGACACACGAGACTCATGGCTGTTATTTTTAAAGATGCATTGACAAAAAACTATTTACTAGCAAGTAAACAAAAAAAAAAAAAAAAAGTGAATCATTGCCCAAGGAAAAAAAGTAGGAGAAAGTAATTTATTTGTTTGTATCTCTTCATATGACCATAATAATGGTGATTATTAAATCATCTATAGACTATTCCATTATCATAATTAAGTCAAACAAATTCAAGAGTCATAAATCTCAGGAAAGGTGACATAATTAACACAGTTGCAGAAGGATTTACTAGGAACATTAGTAGCCGTGATTAAAAATAATGAAGCTAAAAACAGGAACAGAAGACATCACCAATCAGCTCCATCACACAGAACAGAGAGAGGATTTTACACGTCTGAATATGTCAATTACCGTATATAATATTATATTTAAAGCAGTTTATATACAAACCACAAGAAAATGACCTTGAACACTGTAGGCAAATGTCCATAATATCCATATAAATGAAAATAAATCTGGCCTGTTACTTGTAAAAATATTTTAATCTAAACTTGATGGTGTCAGTATTTCTTCAGGGTGGTCAGAGTTTTTCCCCCTCTTTTTTCTGAGAATAAAAAAATAAAACAATGAACAATCCTATATAAGTTTTTGCTATTTTAAATATTGTTGCAGATTTGCTCAAACTTACCAGTATTTTATTGTAAAATTGCAGGCATCTCTATTTCCTCTGGGTTCTGCGAGTCTTTCCTCCCTGTAAAATAAAACCATTGACTGACCTCTCATATAATTCAAAATAAAACCATTGTGTTAAGCAGGAGTTTCCTGCGTCACCTCCTCCGCACTCACAGAGGGATCCGTCTCCAGAGTATTGACTGTTGCCATGCAAACTACATTTCCAATAATGCAGCTGCACTGATCACACACACCTGCTATTCACTGATTACACTCACACCTGCACTTCATTTCCACATGTATAAAATCATGCTCTCACAATCATTCAGTGTCAAGTCTTGTTTTGCCCTGGCTAACATTCTGAGCAATTATCTTCATATTCTGTTTATACTGGTTTAGATCTTGGACTGTTTACGGATATCTTTGACCACTCTCTGGCTACCTCGACCTTTGACTGTTTCCTGGCTATCTGATCATTCTCTGGCTCCCACGACCCTGGACTGTTACCTGTGCTTTGAAACCTCTCTGCCTGCCCCGACCATCTGCGCTTGCTTGCCTGAGTATTCTTTTCCTTGCCTATACCATTCCTGTCTGCCGATCTATACCCTGCCTGTCTGACTCTGTTTCTAAATAAAAGCTGCAAATGGATCTCAATGATTCTGACGATTCGTTACACATTGACTGTCCTCTCTTATAATTCAAAATAAAACCATTGACTAACCTCTCTTATGTGTTTTCAGGCCATTGGGGGCCTGGCCCGCCCTGTGAGTCACTTTTTTTTATCAATAGGCTACTGTTATCAAAAGTTATCGTTTTATAACTCCTGAATAAAAATAAAAATGTGTTTGGTCTGATTTTTAAAAAAAAATTATTGTAAACTGATTTGATTGGTTTGTCGATTAGTGAGATGCAGGTGATAAGCGGTCTTATTAAGCGAGTCATTCATTCAAACGATTCATTCAAACGGCTGATTCTTCAAGAATGAGACTAGGCTTGTTCGACTTGAACCGGCGCTGCACAGACCAATCGGTTTATGACATCTAAGTACTGCGAGAGAGATTCAAAGCATAAGGAGCATCTGCTCTCTAATCTCTCTCGCGGTACTTTGATGTCAATCACCGATCGGTCTGTGCAGCACCGGTTCAAGTCGAACAAGCCTAGATGTTTATGAATGGGTCATTGAATCTTTGACTCAACCGATTCGTTCAAAATGCTGAATCATTCAAAACATGATTGAGTGTTTCTGTGAGACACGCTATGCTGTGATCTTTGTTTGGATTGAAACTATTTTGGCTGCTAAAATAGAACAAAAACAGTCAATCTTTCGACTAAAAATTATTTTAGCTACTCGTCCGTTTCTTTTTCTTTTTTTTTTGTTTTTTTCTTTTTATTGTGACAGGACAGTAGAGAGATGACAGGAAACGAGGTGGGAGAGAGACAGGGGACGGGATCGGGAAAGGTCCACGAGCCAGGACTCGAACTCGGGCCGCCCAAGTGCAAAAGCGCTACATGTCTGACCACGAAGCCATTGGCGCCAACCGTTTTTATTTTTTTCTGACGGACAAAAATGTCGGAGGGTATACTCTTGCTCACAGTTATTTTCGCTGCTAAATGACACAACGTGAGGTTGTATTTCATTTTTAACGTGCGAAAATTTCGAAAGAGAATTTCGGACTCGGAGTGTGCAAGGACCTTTAGTGTCAGTACATTATACATCATATATTATTATGCACTATCAATCATTATCATTGTATCATATGTTCATAATTGGTTAATGTTATTATGCAATGAGGTTGATCTCATTTGTGCCCCCCCTGGAAAAATGTAATGCCCGTCAGTAAATTTGTGTCTGGCACTGGGTCTGTGTGTTTTTTATCATGATTGTGTAACGGGTACCGTGGCGACGGCACCCGAAAGGGACAGATTATTCTCCTGTAACACACAGGAGAGAAACGAGGAGACAGTGTGTCACGTTCAAGTTCTCTGGAGTAATTTATTCACAATATGTTCATTAAACAAATCTCTGTTTCTCAGAGTCACATTATGCTTCACATATCACATTTTCAATGTCTTCTTAACATTATAATGACTTTCAGTGTTCATGTCAATTCACAATCTGCAATAAAATAAACTTCTCAATTTCACATTCATGTTCACTGACTCTGTGTTTTTATATTTCACACTATTCATCAAAAAAGAAATACAAAAAAACATAGTAATATACCTCAATTACTTCTCTTAAATGATTAAACATTTCTATTCACAATATTTTACCAGTATCACATTAATACGATGCTGCAAATCACTCTCAGAATTATTAATATACTTCAAATATAACTTTAAACCTTATTTAACACATTAACCATTATCAATCGACATTCAACACACATATACATTAAACAATACTTATTAACCTTTAAAGCTTATAGGATACCTTCATGTGCATTTGTATAAGGAAAAATGTATATTTTTAACTGACGCGCTCACAGACGTTACATGTGCGTTTTCAGTAGGCCGCTAATCGGTCGAGCTTTTCTCTCTCGCTTAAATCAAACTCAAAAACAACCTCTGACGAACATCACTTCTCTAAAACAATTCACTTATATTCTAAACACATTTCAGCATGGTTATATTCAACTTCAAAGTGTTTTTATACATTTACTGACCTGTAAAACACAGGAGAGAAACGAGGAGACAGTGTCACGTTCAAGCTCTCTGGAGTAATGAAAAACTCACGACTCGCACAGCTTAACACCCATCGCTCGACTCTGCCCCTAACGGTCAGGAGTAGCATTGCACACTTCTCTTTTTTTTTACAAGGAATCACATTAAAATAAAACCCTTCCGAATGTTTCTTTTTCTAAAATAACACAATAACATATTCAAAATGAAACCAATAATTTTGAATATACCTAAAGTACAATTACAATACTTGTGTGATCGTCACAATTGCAGATTGCTCCAGACGAGTGTGAATCATCAGATCGTGTGCGGCTCAAAACTCACCAGCTCTTCTTGCACAGATGATCTGAAGAAGAATCACAGTAGGAGCAGCAAACACTGTGATCTCAACAATAATCACAATCACTGCAGGAAACATGAGAGGAAGAAGAGAAACTGTACATGACTGAAGTCAAGGGTATTCAACTATCAACAGTTATTGATGAAGCTTTTTAACAGACTGACTGATAGTTTAATGTTATAAAGCGTCTGTTAGTTCAGTTCAACACACAATGCATCATATAAACAAAACATCATAATCACATAATACTTGAGCTGCATGATTGGTATACATTTATGTACTTTAATGGTTTGTGTTCATTCAGCATTATAACAGGGCAGGTTTTAAAACATTTGTAAACATGCAAACACATGAAACCTGATTGGCCAGACAAAAATGACGTTAGATGCTGGATTGTCCACAGCAGCAATAGTGTAGGGTTAAGGCAGAGGCATAAAGTTGACGCAAATTGAACCAAGTTCGAATCCTTATTTTGCAGAACTCGCTCTACTCCATTTTTAACATCACATATCAGATCGAAAAGGCATTTATTTTCAATAAAAATTCAGAAAATATTCCAAGAGTGGAAATAAAGTGTTTAACGTTTGTTTAATAATAACTTACAACACATTTGTAAATCGTTAGCATACCACTTATTAATAATTTATAAATATATAGTCATGCTTTGTAAATGATTAGTTCATAAATAACTAATAACTTATAACTGAACGTTATTATAAAGTGTAATTGTCACAGGTCGGGGTGGGCCAAGCCAGACTGCACCCACCCCTGGGGACCGGGCACCGCCTCGAGGAGCGTGTCAAGGGACCAGACAAAGACAGACGATAAGGGAATAACAATTTCTTTATTAAGTAAAAACAGGTAAATTTGAAAAGTCCTAATTAAAATCTCTTCTTTCGCCAGAAGCAATTCGATGGGCCCCCTGGACCGGGGCGGGATGGACGTTCGTGGACACCCTGCGGCTCGTCGGAGAGGAATCAGAGGAGGACGCACACCACTCAGGTAAGCCACTGGGTAAGTACTCTTTACAAGGCTCTCAAGGAAGTCTTGGCTACACGGACCCCATTCAGACTGGAACCAGGTAGGTATTCGCAGTGAGGATGGAACGAATGCCGGAGGCTGCCCAGAGGTAAGTATCCCGAGGACGGGGATCCTCGACTCAGACGAGTCACGAGGACGCAGGTGGCGAGCGGGCCGGGCCAGAAGGGGACCATGAACAGCAGAACAACACTTTAATCGAGACACATGCCGTAGTTACTCTCCTACCTTCTGAACAGTAGCAATGCTTTGCAGCACGGGCACAGAGGGCCACCCGGCAAGAAAACACTTCCCTTGGGCTGTGCCCTGCAACAATACGACAGGGTTCAATGGTTCAACAAGATGCGACGTTCAACAGTGATACCTTCTCTCCTTCTGAACAGGCGGAGGCTTCCAGTGGGGACAGGTGGGGACCACCAAGCGGAGAAGATGCTTTGAGGGAGACACTCCACTTGACTGCACACTGAAACCAGGTAACAGGATTCAACTTCCCAACAACCTATGGAACGTTTCAATTACAATACCTTCCCTCTTTCTAAACAGGACAAGCCCTCCAAGGAACAGGTGGGGACCACCAAGCGGAGAAGACGCTTTGAGGGAGACACTCCACTTGACTGTACACTGTAACCAGGTAACAGGATTTAACTTCTCAACAGCATATGGAACGTTCATTCGAATTACCTTCTCTCTTTCTGAACAGGGCGGAAACCTTCAACAGGGCATGCGGAGACCACCAAGCGGAGAGGACACTTGAGCGGGACACTCCACTTCGGCTGTACACTGTAACCAGGTAGCAGGGGTTAACGATTCAACCGCATGTCAAACGTTCTTTCCAAACTCCTTTCTCTTTCCTGAACAGGCCAGCAACTTCCGATGGAGCATGTGGGGACCACCAGACGGACAGGATGCTCTAAGCAAGACACTCCACTTCAGCTGTACACTGTATCAACACAACAGGATTTGACCATTCAACAGTAGATGGAACATTCATCTATAATACCTTCTCTCCTTTCCAACCAGGGCGGAGGCTTCGATCGGGACGTGTGGAGACCACCAGACGGGAAGGATGCTCTAAGCAAGACACTCCACTTCAGCTGTACACTGTATCAACACAGCAAGATTTGGCCATTCAACAGTAGATGGAGCATTCATCTATAATACCTTCTCTCCTTTTCCAACCAGGGCGGAGGCTTTCGATCGGGACGTGTGGAGACCACCAGACGGGAAGATTGCGGTAAGCAAGACGCTCCAGTTCAACTGTACGCTGCAACAATGCAACAGGAATGAATGGGTCGGCAACATTCACAGAGCAGAACTGTCTCAAATGGTAAGTTGGACGCTGGATGTAACAAACCCCGTTCAGAGACAGCGGGTGAAAGACTTATAGAAGCGAGTGCACAGCAGACTATTAATACTTCTCCACACGATAAACTTCACTCCATAACACAAACCGTGTGAATCGTCACTTCAGGCACTGCATTCCACTCGCACACCGTGCATTCGGGCCAGCACTCACCCACCGGTCTTTCTCCCACCAGATCGACTCTCGTCTCTCACACGGGCTCCACTTCTCTCAGAGACAGTCAAACGGATGTAGTAATCGTCACATTCAGTGAAGGAAGAACAAAGGTTGAAGACAGATCATTAATTCACTCGGTGTAATAATCCACTCGTGCCACACGCTTTCCAAACGCTCCACACCACTTCAGTGTCAGTGCATATAAACCACGGATCAAATACTCATCACTTTGCGTCTCTCCCACTGCTGACGATATCCCTTGGGTTTTCGTTGACAAAACTTCACTCTCTCCTTTCCGTTCCTCAGCTTCAATCTTCGCCCTGCTGCACAGTCCAGCTTCAAATATGAACAACCCGCCGACAAAACACAGTATCTCACGGGAGGAGAACCACACTCACGGGAGGAGAACCACACCGACCATCTGTTTCCTCTCTCTTTTTAAAGCCCCATCTTAATGCGCGTTCCTCTCACAACACACTCTGTAATTCTCCTCACCTGTTGTCAATCAGGCAATTGGCCTCGCTGCCATGGCAACAGATTTTGCGGTGTGATGCGGCCACCATCCACAAGAGGTCTCCAACTAGTACTGCCTTCACGAGGACTTTACTCTCTCTCTTTATCTGGCTTTAGTCACACCGTGACATACCCCCCTGCCAAACCGTTCTAGTCCCTAGAACGGGATCCGGACACCCAATCTCCATACCTGGGTGGGGGTTGCCCCCGGTTCTCCCTTTGGGACCGTCTTGGCGGAGAATTCGATTCCTCAGGCCTTGGCGGGGAATTCAGTTCCTCGGGCCTTGGCGGGGAATTCAGTTCCTCGGGCCTTGGCCCTATCCCCACTCTCTGAGGGACCACAGCCCATCCCACCACGGGAGGCATCCACACTGGTCCAGTAGGCGGTCTCTCTACAGCTGGTTTAGGGTAATTTGGACAAGGGCGCATCAGATTGCGGTGGAGCACCCGCTCTGGCCCTGCTCTCCCTTCGGGACGAATGGCATACACAGGCTGATCAAGGCGCGGCTGTCGTTGGATCACATACGGCTGGGGTTCCCACCGATCACTGAGCTTACCCTTTCCTTGTCATCGGTTGTCTCGAACTAGAACTCTCTCGCCAGGCAGTAGTGGTGCACTTCGTGCCGTACGGTCATACAACCTCTTGTTCTTAGCTGCGGCTTGGTTGATTCGGTCTGAGACCCGTTCATAGGCCAGTTGAAGGCGTTGATGGTGTCTGGTCACCCACCCCGTTACGCTGCCTCCTTCTTCAGCCGCCGCAGTCCCCAGCAGTAGGTCCACTGGTAGCCTCACATGCCTCCCGAACATCAGGTAAGTTGGTGCGTAGCCGGTCGTACTATGAATGCTATTATTATATGCATGTACCATCGCCGGGAGGTTGTCCACCCAATGTCCCTGTTGGTCACCTTCCAAGGTCCCCAAAAGACCAATCAGTGTCTGGTTAAACCTCTCACAACCTCCGTTCCCTTGAGGATGATAGGGCGTCGTATGAGTCTTCTTACATCCATACAATTGACACAACTCATGTACTACCCTGGATTCGAAATTGGGTCCTTGATCCGAATGGAACACCTCAGGGCACCCGAAGGGCTGGATGACATACCTCCACAAGGCATTAGCGGTAGTGATAGCAGTCTGATCCAGAGTTGGGATGGCCCAGGCATACTTAGTGAATAGGTCTGTGATCACTAGGATGTTTTGGATACGGTCGACCGGCCTACCCAACGTCAGATAATCCATAGCGATGATATGCATCGGTGCTTTGGCTCGAATGGGGACCATTGGAGCTCGCGGCTCTTTCCTGGCTTTAAACAGGGTGCAGCGCAGACAGCCCCGCAGGTAGGCCCTCGTAGTTCCCTCCATCCCAGGCCAGTAGAAGTGGCGTCGCAAGAGTGCCATTGTCCTCTCCTGCCCCTGATGACCAAGCTTGGTGTGATAAGCCTCCAGCAGGGCGTGACACCTCTTCTCGGGAACCACTACCTGACAGACCGGGTCACCCGAGTGTGAGTCCTGAATGGACCGACAAATCACCCCCTCTTTCAGATGGAGCCTCTCCTTCTGGCCCAACAAGCCTCTCACAATTCGATTTTGCGCCCGGCGTTCCACACCTTCCGGCCAACTGCCCCGCTCCAACCAGGCCCGGACCATTAACAAGTCCTCGTCTTCGCCCTGCCACATCCTCCAACGCTGTGGATCCCATCCCCAACTTACAGGCGGCTCCTCCGGTGGCTGCCCCGGTGCCTCCACAATGCCCACCATCATTCCCTCATCACGGTCTGCCTCCAGCATGGGTCTCGGATCTTCCGACCCTCCTTCAGGCCACCTAGACAGCACGTCTGCGTTGGTATGTTCCCTTCCTGGCCGGTACTGAAGCTGATAATCAAAGTTGGCCAATTGAGCCACCCACCTCTGTTCTACCGCCCCCAGCTTGGCGGTTTGCAGGTGTACCAGCGGATTGTTATCGGTCACCACGGTTACCTTTGCTCCCCATGGGTAGTCCTTGAACTTCTCACTGAGCGCCCACTTCATGGCCAGTAACTCGAGCTTGAAGGAACTATAGTTGGCATCGTTTCTCTCTGCAGGATGTAAACTCCGACTAGCATAAGCGATGACTCTCTCTTCCTCCTGTTGTTTCTGGGCCAAGACAGCCCCCAAGCCCAGATGGCTAGCGTCCGTGTAAAGAATGAAGGGCTGTGTGAAATCGGCATATGCCAGAATGGGTGCTTGTAACAACTCTTGCTTGAGCTTCTGAAAAGCAATCTCGCATGCCTGGTCCCACTGCACCGCTGGGGACCCTCGGCCCCGGACATGTCCTGTTCCACCCAGCAACTGGTTCATGGGTTTGGCGATCTTGGAGAAATCCTTGATGAACCTCCGGTAGTACCCCACGAAGCCGAGGAAGAATCGAACCTGGCGCACAGTCTTTGGGGCCGCCCACCCCTGTACGGCCGACACTTTCTCTGGGTCCACAGCGATTCCTGCCGCACTCACAACATGGCCCAGGAACTTGACCTCCTTCCGGAAGAGCTGGCATTTATCCGGTTGGAGCTTCAGCCCGTACTTCTCCAGAGAGCGGAACACCTGCTCCAGGTGCTGAAGATGAGACTCAAAATCGGGGGAATAGATAATCACGTCATCCAGGTACACCAGGGTGGTATCCATCAGCTGGCTCCCCAAACAGCGCTGCATGAGTCGCTGGAACGTGGCAGGGGCGTTGCAGAGGCCGAAGGGCATCCGGTCCCACTCGTATAACCCAAAGGGGGTCGTGAAGGCCGTCTTCTCCCGGTCCCGCTCGTCCACCTGCACCTGCCAGTAGCCGCTCGCCAAGTCTAGTGTGGAATACCAGGCCGTCCGTGTGAGGCTAGTAAGGGAATCCTCGACTCGAGGCAATGGGAAAGCATCCCGCTTTGTCACTAGGTTCAACTTCCGATAATCCACACAGAATCTCCATGCGCCTGTCTTCTTCCTCACCAGTACAATCGGGGCCGCCCAGGGGCTACTGCTCTCGCGGATGATCCCTTTATCCAGCATCCCTCGCAGAAGGGCACGAACCTCGGAATATAATGTCGGGGGTACCGGCCGGTAGCGCTCCCTACTAGGCGTGGCTTCTCCAGTGGGAATTTGATGTTTCACGATGTTAGTACATCCATAGTCTTCGTCGTGAGTAGAGAACAACTGTGGCCATTTTGAGAGAAAAGCCTTGAGCCGTCTTGTCTGATCCTCCTCCAGCCCTTCTCCCCGTAGGGACTCACCTCCAAGGTGGGCCGGCAGTCCTTCTCCGGCCCCTTTGCTGCGCATTCCCGTCTGCGCCAGAGCAACTTCCACTATGGTTGGGCCTACCTGGCTAAACTTAACTTCTCCTGGCTCTTGCACTTGCCGCGGCTTCACCGAGATGACTCGGGCTAGACACTGATGACGGTACAGTTGGATTGGAAAAGGATTTGTGTTCCGAACTCTCACCCGAATTCGACCTCTTTGGGCGGATGCCAGTCCTCTGGCCACCTCCACCTTAGGACCTTCGTTGTGAGGCTCCACCAGCACCCACTCCTCCGGGTGGTAAAGTCTAGGGGGCACCCTGACCCAGACCATCGCCTCGCTTCGAGCCGGGACAGACAAAGCGTAACGGCAAGCCACTCTCCCAGTGCTCTCCCGGTCCTCCTGTTGCTCAGCCAGACAAACTCGGCGACAGTCCGCCCGGATACGCTCCCATTCTCTGCCCTCAGGTGTCACAGTTGCTCGGGCCGGCCCACTCTGGAACAACTCTTCCCAGCAGTCGGAGATAACATTCATGCCCAGTAGGGCGCGATGAGACCCCAGACACACGTCACGAACCACCACCACTCCTTTCTGGGGTACAACCATACCGTGAATCTCCAGGTCCGTCACTACATAACCCACATACGGGATATCGAGCCCATTGGCCCCTCGCAGAGTTAACCAGGGGGCCTCAGTCGTCGGCCGACCCTGGGTGCCGAATAGTTCCTGAGCTAGGCTCTCCGCAAACAGAGTGACTTGCGACCCCGTGTCCAACAAACACTGCACCTTCTTGCTGTTGACTCGGATCGTAATAACCGGACAGCGGCCCACCAGGCATTCTTTGGACAATCCAGGAGAAGAAGGGTCTGAAAAGGGGGTCCCGACCACTTGACCCACAGTGGCCGGAGACTCTAAAAACCCCCTTGTGAAGCGCGTCTGGAAGGGCACTGGCGGATGTAATGTCCAGCTTCTCCACAACCGTTACAGATAGGACGCCCTTGTTCATCCCACTGGAATCGGGGACCCATGGATCGGGCGAAACGACGCTCTGGAGGGCGACTCCCGTCAGAGTAGGCCCGCTCCCGCGGCGAAGGAAGTGACTGGAGGCGTTCTCGGCGGAGTTCTTCAACAACAGATTTGGACAGATCAGACATTTGTTCACGAATATCCCTTTTCAATTCTTCCCGGAGGGCATGCTTCCAATCGGAGGTGGCAGGGGCCAAAGGCCCACTAACAGCATTCGCCACCAGACAGCTGGGAGGATCCACACCTTCGGTGTGATCACGCTCAAGGGCCAGAGCTTCTCGCCGCAATTCTTCAAACGTGAGGTCGGGATTCCGTCTCAACTGCACCCGCAGACTCTGACGTACAGGGCCATCTCGTAATCCCAGCAGAAACTGATCTCGCAGTAGGGTCTCCTCGTCACCCAGGCCATGGTCCTGTCTTCCCCTTAGCCTGGTGAACTGTTCCCTCAGTTGCAACGCGAATGGCCGAACAGTTTGTCGAGGCTCTTGCCTACAATTGAAGAATTTGGTTCTCAGGACAGCTACCGGGGTGGTGTCTCCGTATTGTACCGTGAGGAAATCAAAGATGGCTCGGACTGTGGTGCGGGTTGCTTCCGGTGCTGCCTGTACTTCTCTTCTTGCTTCTCCCTCTAGTGAATTTAATACAAACTGTACCTTCTGCAGGGCGTTCAGCCCTTGGAGCCCTGCCAGGTATTCCACCTGGGTCTTCCATGCTGACAGGCTTAATTCTGAGCCCGGACCTCCATACTTCTGGGCCCACGGGGCCCCCATAAAGAAGGGCATAACCGGCTGTCTGGCCTCTGGCTCTTCTTCCTCTGCCATGTAGGACCTTGATCGCTCCACTCGAGACAGAAATCCTGCCGACTACGCCAAGTTCTGTCACAGGTCGGGGTGGGCCAAGCCAGACTGCACCCACCCCTGGGGACCGGGCACCGCCTCGAGGAGCGTGTCAAGGGACCAGACAAAGACAGAGGATAAAGGAATAACAATTTCTTTATTAAGTAAAAACAGGTAAATTTGAAAAGTCCTAATTAAAATCTCTTCTTTCGCCAGAAGCAATTCGATGGGCCCCCTGGACCGGGGCGGGATGGACGTTCGTGGACACCCTGCGGCTCGTCGGAGAGGAATCAGAGGAGGACGCACACCACTCAGGTAAGCCACTGGGTAAGTACTCTTTACAAGGCTCTCAAGGAAGTCTTGGCTACACGGACCCCATTCAGACTGGAACCAGGTAGGTATTCGCAGTGAGGATGGAACGAATGCCGGAGGCTGCCCAGAGGTAAGTATCCCGAGGACGGGGATCCTCGACTCAGACGAGTCACGAGGACGCAGGTGGCGAGCGGGCCGGGCCAGAAGGGGACCATGAACAGCAGAACAACACTTTAATCGAGACACATGCCGTAGTTACTCTCCTTCCTTCTGAACAGTAGCAATGCTTTGCAGCACGGGCACAGAGGGCCACCCGGCAAGAAAACACTTCCCTTGGGCTGTGCCCTGCAACAATACGACAGGGTTCAATGGTTCAACAAGATGCGACGTTCAACAGTGATACCTTCTCTCCTTCTGAACAGGCGGAGGCTTCCAGTGGGGACAGGTGGGGACCACCAAGCGGAGAAGATGCTTTGAGGGAGACACTCCACTTGACTGCACACTGAAACCAGGTAACAGGATTCAACTTCCCAACAACCTATGGAACGTTTCAATTACAATACCTTCCCTCTTTCTAAACAGGACAAGCCCTCCAAGGAACAGGTGGGGACCACCAAGCGGAGAAGACGCTTTGAGGGAGACACTCCACTTGACTGTATACTGTAACCAGGTAACAGGATTTAACTTCTCAACAGCATATGGAACGTTCATTCGAATTACCTTCTCTCTTTCTGAACAGGGCGGAAACCTTCAACAGGGCATGCGGAGACCACCAAGCGGAGAGGACACTTGAGCGGGACACTCCACTTCGGCTGTACACTGTAACCAGGTAGCAGGGGTTAACGATTCAACCGCATGTCAAACGTTCTTTCCAAACACCTTTCTCTTTCCTGAACAGGCCAGCAACTTCCGATGGAGCATGTGGGGACCACCAGACGGACAGGATGCTCTAAGCAAGACACTCCACTTCAGCTGTACACTGTATCAACACAACAGGATTTGACCATTCAACAGTAGATGGAACATTCATCTATAATACCTTCTCTCCTTTCCAACCAGGGTGGAGGCTTCGATCGGGACGTGTGGAGACCACCAGACGGGAAGGATGCTCTAAGCAAGACACTCCACTTCAGCTGTACACTGTATCAACACAGCAAGATTTGGCCATTCAACAGTAGATGGAGCATTCATCTATAATACCTTCTCTCCTTTTCCAACCAGGGCGGAGGCTTTCGATCGGGACGTGTGGAGACCACCAGACGGGAAGATTGCGGTAAGCAAGACGCTCCAGTTCAACTGTACGCTGCAACAATGCAACAGGAATTAATGGGTCGGCAACATTCACAGAGCAGAACTGTCTCAAATGGTAAGTTGGACGCTGGATGTAACAAACCCCGTTCAGAGACAGCGGGTGAAAGACTTATAGAAGCGAGTGCACAGCAGACTATTAATACTTCTCCACACGATAAACTTCACTCCATAACACAAACCGTGTGAATCGTCACTTCAGGCACTGCATTCCACTCGCACACCGTGCATTCGGGCCAGCACTCACCCACCGGTCTTTCTCCCACCAGATCGACTCTCGTCTCTCACACGGGCTCCACTTCTCTCAGAGACAGTCAAACGGATGTAGTAATCGTCACATTCAGTGAAGGAAGAACAAAGGTTGAAGACAGATCATTAATTCACTCGGTGTAATAATCCACTCGTGCCACACGCTTTCCAAACGCTCCACACCACTTCAGTGTCAGTGCATATAAACCACGGATCAAATACTCATCACTTTGCGTCTCTCCCACTGCTGACGATATCCCTTGGGTTTTCGTTGACAAAACTTCACTCTCTCCTTTCCGTTCCTCAGCTTCAATCTTCGCCCTGCTGCACAGTCCAGCTTCAAATATGAACAACCCGCCGACAAAACACAGTATCTCACGGGAGGAGAACCACACTCACGGGAGGAGAACCACACCGACCATCTGTTTCCTCTCTCTTTTTAAAGCCCCATCTTAATGCGCGTTCCTCTCACAACACACTCTGTAATTCTCCTCACCTGTTGTCAATCAGGCAATTGGCCTCGCTGCCATGGCAACAGATTTTGCGGTGTGATGCGGCCACCATCCACAAGAGGTCTCCAACTAGTACTGCCTTCACGAGGACTTTACTCTCTCTCTTTATCTGGCTTTAGTCACACCGTGACATAATACCAAAAAGCTTGAGCACATTGTCAAACGTATTACTTTGCACACAGTTTTCCATCTCTTAATGTCTTCACAGAGGAATCAAGTATAATTATATATCTAGGGACTGAATTTATAAGAAAACCGCATCTGAGAGCCACTGCAAAGCGCTGGTGTGAGAAAGACAGTGATGATGTGCCTTTAGATACGTGTGTTAGCATTATCTATCATTATATATAGCACGTCTAAAAGAAAGTCTTCTAACACTGAGTGTTTTCTCACCTGAATACTTGACAGTGTATCTGACTGAGGTCTTGGGTTGATTTCTGAGATTAAGCCGACATCTCCACTCTCTGTTGTCATCTTCATTCAGGAGTGTTGTAGTCAGAGTGATGTTACAGTGATATTGATCTGATGATGATAAGACAGACTCCAGATATCAGATATTCAGATCAACACCAGCCTGATTCACCCACAACAGCTCAAGACTCACAGAACGAACCCAATCATCACAGCGGAATCCAATATATGAATACAACTGACAGAAGAGAGTCACAGAGCGGCCTGGACTGATCTCAGTCTGTGAAGATGAAGAAGATGATGATGATGGAGACACTGAAACTGAACACAAGACACAAATCACAGACTCTACAATCTGAGTTTAAAGGGAGAATTTTAAATTGACCACATAATCATAAACTTACCATGAAGAACATGCAGAAAAACATGTGAATCAGGTCCTTGTTGTCCGTACACATCTATCCATTGTTGGCAGTTGTATAATCCATAATCTTCTTCTGTGGCGTTCTTGATGTTCAGAGAGCAGTCAGACTCCAGACTCAGTCTCTCATGTCTCTCTTTGTCTGTCTTCTTTATCCCTAAAGTAATCAGTTCAACTCCTAGTGATGAATGTCTGAATCTGTGATCGTAGGTCCATGTAGTTTTAGATTTACAGTCAGAAAGAGCATTATTACAGGGCAGACGCACATTTTCACCAGATCTGATGATCTGAACACATGATCATCACTCACTCCACTGGTTCCTGAAACACAAGTACATTTAAGTGATCATTATTATATTAATAAATGAAACTACAAACAAATCCCTGTGACATCAGGACATTCTCAGTGTCAAATGTCAGTTATTCGGTAAGACTGCGCAAAAATATCGATACAGCTAACTATTGCGATATTTTTTATATTACATTTTAATTTATTAATGAAATGTAATAAATTAAAATAAATAAATAATTAAAATATTTATTAAATAATAAAATAAAATATATTAAATAACTAAATTTAATTTAATTTTATAATTTATATTATATTTTTATATTATTGTTTATATGTTTTATTATTTCACAGTATGTGAGTGCACAGCCAAACACGTTTCTTATAATAACGTTCTCCAAACACACAACAGCCTTAGATGAAATAAAAGAAGACTTAGGATTAAACAACTCCACAAACAGCATTACCAGCTTCACTTATTACTAACCAGACTGACTTTATTTCTGTCAGACGTCTACAGAAGCTCTTATTGAGAATTAACAGAGGTTTAGATGTTGATGTTTTATTATTTCATTTGACATTTCCATCATGGAGATCAGAGTTTGCTTTAGTTGGGCTCATGACTCTTGACTTTTAGACATTATATTTTCTCTGGCTGCTGTAACTGTGTTTGAAAGACTCATTTGACAAGAAAAGCCAAACGAGAAAACATCCAGATGATGTTGGTTAGATATTGATGATAACAATGTAATCATCACCTAGTTTTAGTATGCGAAGTCTTCGTGAAATGTTATTCATTTTATATTTTAAATTATAATAGCCTGTGATTATACAGTATGAGATCCAGCAATGTCATAATAATTAATGAAGAATTTTCAAATGTGTCATTTAAACACAAATAGACATTAAGAATCAGCGAATAAATCTCAACAATGGTGATGATCAAAAGCTTCATGCTGTAATGCAAATTGGGTATCTAGTCTTTGTGTGCACTTTGTGGATATATATATATATATATATATATATATATATACATATATATATATATGTCAAGTCAAACTGGATAAAAATATAAATTAATTTATATATTATATATTTATATATATATATTTACAGCAAAGAAGAGGATAGTCAAGTCACGTTTATTTATATAGCGCTTTTTACAAATCATAGCTTTACAGAGAATGCAACACTCTTTATTTAGGCTTTACTTTAGCTCTAGAAGAAAATAGTGTCATTGTCCATATTGTACAAGGTCATTTAGGTTGTAAAAATAATTTTTAGTTCATTTATATACAGCGTCATCGTCCAGCTCAGTTCAGTTCTCATTATAATGGTGTCAATGCAGACAGATCAATAATATTGTTGTAAATTATGCATACTGACCATTTTAGTTTTATGAATGTTTACTTAATGCACTTACATTTTTATTTACAAAATACTTTTTCAGTTTTATAAATGTTGTGGCATCTACATTTTTAGTTAAGTGTTCAATGACACAAATAGCTTTGCTAATAAATTGGAATGGAAGTTTTTATTTTTCTGCTGAGTTATCAATATAATGTGATACACACACCAGAATACATCAGGTGGTACACAGCAAGTGACGGTGAATGTGCGATGAGAACATGAGTGTGAGGACGAATAAAGCATGTTCAAACTAACTCATTCACAGACTCCATGCCAGACCAGCTCTAGTAAAACATTTTAATGAAAGTATATTAATATTTAACCCTTTTTTGTGAGTTTAGAGCATGTAGAAATGTGTTTTTACCTGTGAGAAGTGAGCAGAGAATGATCAGTCCCAGCAGACACAAATCACTCTTTTCAGACATTTTCTGTTTCTGTCAATCTTCCCTTCAGTTAAACACCATCAGCCCCTCAGTAAAAATCAGTAAAAATGGTTCAGCAATACCTTAGTAAAGACTCATGAGAGTGAGAGTCCAGATCCGCACTAGCTTCTGTATGAAGCAACCAGCTAAAAGAGAGAAGAGGAACTACCAACAGAATCCACAGCCATCATCAGTGTAAACACGGTTCAGAGATGATCAATGCTCGATGTGGTCAAACTGAGTTGTGAGTAACACGTTTCCAAACCTCAACAGTGAGCTCACAGCTCTGAAAACACGACGAAAAACATGTAATGTCACAATAAAAGCACAGCCCACAAGCCCACAGTCACCTTGCTCAGTTAACACCACAAAAGGTTACACAAGAGTATAGAATACACAGTCTAACAAAGGAGAAGCAAAATAAAAAATAAAATTCTTCATATATTGTCTTAAGAATGTTTTATTAATTTTATTACTTGAGCCAATGAAAAATAAATAACTTGCCCTAAACAATATTTTCATAAAACATGAGAAGTATTATTTTTCTTGCTGAAGAAAGTCAATTAATTTAAATTGTTTGTTTTAGTTGTGACACAACTGTGACATGTTTCAGCATGGTATAAAACTCAATACTGCACAGTGTCACCATTGTTGAGATTCATATGCTGATTCTTGATGTCTGTGTGTGTGTTTATAAAAATTCCCTGAAATGTATTTAAAAATCCATATTCAAAATGTCTGATCTGAGGCAAGAAAGCTGTAAATATGTTAATGATAATAATTAACCACTTTTTTATTAGGGATACGATTATTGAACTATTGTACTTTATGATGATAAAAAACTATTATCACCTTATCATGTTGGTTTCTGGTTCCCTTTGCAACAAATTATGTGTATTAGTAAACACTGTTACAAGGACCACAAACTCAGATAAAAAGCCAAGAGTCAAACTGCCCAACTAAAGGAAACACTGATCACCACAATGGTGACCAAACATTGTCATGAAATAATTTTCATAGACATAAAAAATATTGTTTAGCGAAAGTTTTATGTTTTTTATTGAAACCATTTTTTTCAGTGTGTTTTTCCACTGAATCAGACATATTCTCCTCTGTCATGTTACTTCTGCCAGCTTCCTGATCTTGATCCAGAAGAGGTTTCATTTCATGTGTGAATCTCCTGTGTTCTGATTCTGGTTCGAATGATTGGTCATGAACGATTCGTTACGTTACAAAAGACCAAACAAATCAAACCTGAAGACTCAAGACGTGAACAATTCTGTATCAGGTACCGACTGCATAGCTCAGTTTATGAGGATGTCACGTGATGAACGAACGACATGAACCCGAAGATTCCAGAGTATTGCGGAAATGATCTATGTAGTGGTGAGACTGTAATGAAAACCAAACCCACTTGTCTTTGAAGTATTTTATTCTTGCAAGAAGGCCATTTACACACAGACATCAGTTTTCTGCAGTGAAGGGCAACAACGCCTAGTGCGGGCTGTCTATATTTACATCACTCACACCTCACTGCTGTGTTACTGTTATTCAGAACGAAGATTTATACCATACAAGGAGACTAAAACATCTCTCATTCTCTAGTCCCAAGAAGAGGAACTGTTTCTAAAAAAATTGTAGACATGTAACACCTTGTGTTGCAAAGACATCTTCAGCTCACATTTGGACACAGTACACTGTAATTCTCCACTAAACTATTGGCTGTTGTCATGCAAGAACATACATTACATGAAGTACAATTAATTGCCATAACACTCCTTTCTTTTGATTATTATTAAAGTTTTTTTCAACTGCTTTCACATAAAATTCTTACTTGTTACACAATACAAACAGAACCATACACTACATCTTGGCCTTTGACTAAGTCAAAGACACTTTTTTGCAAACCACAACACACAATTCTCTATGTAACTCACAAAATCTAACAGTAAGTATCTTGATTTCCTTTTTCAAACACAACCTATCAAAATGCCACAATAATTCATCAGATCGTCACACACTCTCCTCACGTGTGCAAATGTTACGCCTCTGTAAAAGCGGAAATAGAAAGTATGACACGGACACGATGTAGCTTCAGTCAAGTCCAATGTTGTAATGGATGAACGTAAGCCACACGTTCCGTACACAGGCTGAACGAGGCATTAGCAATCATTAACAGATCCTCCAATCACAAACTGGTACTTAAACTTTTGGCAAAAAGAAAGTGAAACTTATGTAAACAAGCAAACACTGCATATTGTAATTTAAGGTGCATTTCCCCAAAATGTTATAGAAGTTAAATAAAACAGCATTTTAAACACAGATCGTCTTTTTATCCTATTAATCTCTTTTACCCAAAAAGCAATGGATTACCGATCTACAGACCATAAGTGTATTTTAACTTTCTCCTTTTTATGGACCATTTTAAGTATCTTTAACTTATATCAACCCATTCAGTGTATCAGTATTACATCATTTTCATCATCCTTACACAAACACTCATTGCTTTACTGAACACCAATCAATCATGGCTTTAGAATAGGCCTATAAAAGGCCAAAGGTCAAGTTATAGGTTTTTTTTGGACTGTGCAATACTGTATTCACAACCACAAACACTTACAGTAAAAAAATAAATAGTTTGGTTTCAATCTTGCTTTCATGTTTACCGTGAATTTTTCAACATCTCTCCTCCAATTACTTTCAATCTTGTAAATAAATGTACATAGAAGCTAATAAAAAAAAGAGTTTTAGCTTTTGAATAACTGTGTGCATATGATATATCCAAAATATAATATTATGGCAAAGGTGTTCCCCCCACTGCCATGTTGTCCGTCCTGACAATGACATGAAAGCCCATCAGGGCTGGGAGAAAATGACACAAGGCCAGAGAGATGGCTAGCAACTCGAGGCAATTTATGTGCCACAAGAGAGGCTCGCCCATCCAAACACCGCACACCGGTCTGCCCTCGAAGACCGCACCCCAACCAGTCAAATAGTTTGGGACAACCTGGCGATGGCAAACTACACCCATCTTGACCCCCTGAAGTAAAAAGGGGGAGTATTTCCACCTCAAAAGAGTGCAAAGGGACCTGCGCGACACTCTCAGCAGGCGGAAGGCAGACCAAGAATGGCAGATGCCCCTGAGTTTCATCCACCACAGGAATGGTCTCACATGAAGGAGACCCAAGGGCAGCACAGGAGAGGCTGCTGCCATGAGCCCCAAAGACCTGCGACATATGCCCACCGCTACATGATGGCCGAGTGTGAAACGGGCCAAGCACGCACGGAGACTGGAAACTCGAGCAGGGGTCAGACGGGCCTGCATCGAGAGAGAATCGAGTTAGACTACCAGGAAAGTGGTTTGCTGAGAAGGAGTTAAGACACTCTTCTGAGCATTCAACCTGAGACCAAGAGACTGGAGGTGGTGGAGAAGGACATCCCTGTGACGACACACCAACTCTTTGGAATGAGCCAGAATGAGCCAGTCGTCTAGATAATTTAGCACATGAATGCCCTGGAGCCTCAAGGGGGCCAGAGCTGCATCCATGCACTTGGAGAACGTCCGCGGAGCCAGAGCTAGACCAAATGGAAGGACCCATCACTGATACGTCTTTCCCCCAAAGGCGAACCGGAGAAAATTCCGGTGCCGTTGAACTGACCTGGATGTGATAATAGGTGTCCTTCAGGTCCACGGTGACGAACCAGTCCCCTGTTTGAATCTGCGCCAGGATAGTTTTCAACATCAGCATCTTGAACTTCCCTTTGTAAAGGGAAAAACTCAGACGACGCAGGTCCAAAATGGGGCTCAGACCCCATCCTTCTTTGGGACAAGGAAGTAGCAGTCTGAAGGTTTACCTGAATTTTGCTAAACCTGAGGTTTAGTATGATGCCACCTTTATACTCAAAAACATCTATAGAGGATGCATTACATATGTATTACCTACATATGTATTCAAATTTAAATGAGTGACCATTTTAGAGGGTTCACACACAGGCCTCTGTTCAGGGTTTCAGAGTTGTTTAAGTTACTTTTGGGTGCAATAACTTTTACATTGAATGTCAAGTCTGTGTTTTAGCAAAAAAAGGGCATGTGTCTAAAAACACATACAGAGTAGGAGTTACATGACATAGGCTAAATCGTTTACATCTCTGGTTCACCCCAAACAAAGATAAAACCTTACAGTAATCTTACAAACTCATGTATTCCATAAGTATGTAATCATGTCAGGGCAATTTAGACAAGTCCAATGGATTCATAGATCCAGAAAACAAGGAGTTAACAGAAGAAAGAAATTCATACAGGTTTGAAACAACTTGAGGGTGAGTATTGTCACGATCCACACAAAAAGGAAAGGGAAAAGGGAAGATCCAAGTGCAGTAATGTATTTATTGGGCAAATCCAAAATCGTATCCAGTCCAGGCAGGGGTCAAAATCCAAATAATCAATCCAAGAAACAAGAACACAAACAGGAAATACAGGGACCGGAAGTGGCGTGATATAAGGCAAGGAATCCGTGACAAACACTAGACAGGCAGGGTATATATATAACAAGAACTAACAATGAATAACAGGGAACAGCTGGGTACAATGATGACAGGGAACAGCTGAGTGCAATGAACAGTGATTGTTACTGACAAGGATTGTGGGGAATGCAGTTCATGAATGGGATGACACAGTAGAGACGAGGACCTCTAGTGGACACCAGTGATACACAAACAGACACTGTGACATAACCTCCCCTCAACGGAGCGGCTACCAGACGCTCCAAGACGTGACAACAGACAAAACAAGAGTTCAGGCGGGAGGTGGAATGGTGGAGGATCAGGGGGAGGGATGGAACAAGAACAAGGGTTGACGGCTTAGCCGATGGCCAGGGCAAAACAGACGACTCATCGGGCGGCCAGGGCGGAGACAATCCTTCAGGCGGCCAGGGCGGAGCAGACAGTCCATCGGGCGGCCAGGGCGGAGACTTCCACTCAGGCGGCCAGGGCGGAGCGGACAGTCCATCTGGCGGTCAGGGCGGAGCGGACAGTCCATCGGATGGCCAGGGCGGAGACGACCCCTCGGGCGGCCATGGCGGAGTGGACTGTTCATCGGGCGGCCAGGGCGGAGCGGACTGTTCATCGGGCGGCCACGGCGGAGACGACCCCTCGGGCGGCCACGGCTCAGGAACAGGCTCAAGAACTGGAACAGGAACCGGCTCAGGAACTGGAACAGACACCACCGGCTCTGGAACAGGAACTGGCACCACCGACTCAGGCACTGGAGCTGGCACCACCGGAACTGGCACTGGAACTGGCACCACCGGAACTGGCACTGGAACTAGCACCACTGACTCAGGAACAGGAACAGACACCACTGGCTCAGGCTCAGGAACAGACATCACCGGCTCAGGCTCAGGAACAGACACCACCGGCTCAGGCTCAGGAACAGACACCACCGGCTCAGGCTCAGGAACAGACACCACCGGCTCAGGAACAGACACCACCGGCTCAGGCTCAGGAACAGACACCACCGGCTCAGGCTCAGGAACAGACACAGGCTCGACGGCGGCCATCTTGTCAGGGGACACAGGCTCGGCAGGCGTGACGTGAACAGGCTCGGCGGCGGTCATCTTGTCCGAAGACACAGGCTCGGCAGGCATGACGTGAACAGGCTTGGCGGCGGCCATCTTGTCCAAAGACACAGGCTCGGCAGGCGTGACGTGAACAGGCTCGGCAGTGGCCATCTTGTCCGAAGACACAGGCTCGGCAGGCATGACGTGAACAGGCTCGGCGGCGGCCATCTTGTCCGAAGACACAGGCTCGGCAGGCGTGACGTGAACAGGCTCGGCGGCGGTCATCTTGTCCGAAGACACAGGCTCGGTAGGCATGACGTGAACAGGCTTGGCGGCGGCCATCTTGTCCAAAGACACAGGCTCGGCAGGCGTGACGTGAACAGGCTCGGCAGTGGCCATCTTGTCCGAAGACACAGGCTCGGCAGGCTTGACGTGAACAGGCTTGGCGGCAGCGGCCGAAGACATAGGCTCAGGAACAGTCTCTGGATCGGCAGACGTCCTGTGCTTCCTCCACGCCTGCAGTACCGCCACTGCATAAAAAAGGAAGACCACTCTCTTGGCCGTGTCAGGACTGATGGTGGGCGGCTCCGAGACGATCTCGGGATGACAGTGGGCTGCTCGGAGGAGATGGCCTCCGGGACAACAGCGGGCTGCTCAGAGGGGACGGCCTCCGGGACGACAGCGGGCTGCTCGGAGGGGACGACAGTGGGCTGTCGGACGGTCTCCGGGCCATTGGGGAGGCAGGAAGTCTTCCTCCTCCTCCTCCGCCTCCGGACCACCGGACTCGAGACCACTGAACCCGGGACCACCGGAACTGGGACCACCAGACTCGGGACCACCGGAACTGGGACCACTGGACTCGGGACCACCGGAACTGGGACCACCGGAACTGGGACCACCAGACTCGGGACCACCAGAACAGGGACCCCCGGAACCGGCGGTGAAGGACGCTCGGGGCTGAACTTCACCGGCCCATGGTCAGAGAATGACTGAACTGGAGAATGCTGTCGGTGCTCACCTCTAGTATCTCCTCCCCTACGTCCTCCATGAGTTCCCCTAAACTTGACCAGATGGGTTCCCCTAAAAGTCTCTCTGTCCCATGTAGAAGGCTGCTCAGGGGACTTGACCGCCATGGCCTCCTCCGTCTGGCGTGCCCATAATGCCAGACACTGAAAAATGTTCATTCGAGAAGGCACCTCCTCAACTGGCGAATTCCCCCTCTGCTGCCTCCTCTCTGTCTTCGTGGTTGGGGAAAACCCACAAGAATCCATACTGCTGGATCTAGTAGTGACGGATTCCTTCTGTCACGATCCACACAAAAAGGAAAGGGATAAGGGAAGATCCAAGTGCAGTAATGCATTTATTGGGCAAATCCAAAATCGTATCCAGTCCAGGCAGGGGTCAAAATCCAAATAATCAATCCAAGAAACAAGAACACAAACAGGAAATACAGGGACCGGAAGTGGCGTGATATAAGGCAAGGAATCCGTGACAAACACTAGACAGGCAGGGTATATATATAACAAGAACTAACAATGAATAACAGGGAACAGCTGGGTACAATGATGACAGGGAACAGCTGAGTGCAATGAACAGTGATTGTTACTGACAAGGATTGTGGGGAATGCAGTTCATGAATGGAATGACACAGTGGAGACGAGGACCTCTAGTGGACACCAGTGATACACAAACAGACACTGTGACAGAGTATATGATGACATAATTTTTATTTTGAAGTGAACTATCCCTTTAAGTGCTGTTAATTGAAAGCTGCAAACAGCAGCAAAAGCAGGAAAGACAGCTGTAGTCTGTAAATGCAGAAGCAATGAAAGAGACATGACTAAAAACCATAGACTGTAAAAAAATATGGACGAAGTGTCCGTGACGTCACCCGTAGGTTTCTGAAGAGCATTTTTGAAGCCTAAAGTGGGTGGAGCCGGCCGTCGCCATCTTGGCCTTGCGTCACTCCCGGATGGGCAGAGGCGGGGCGTGAGCTGGAGCCTGGCTGTATCTGAAATCACCTAGCTCGACGTGATCGAGTTTTTAGTTCAGGCTGGGCATAGATATATGTTTATTTCTATGCAGGCTGGGGAGGTAATTCTATAACGTTATATGCAACTGACCAGTAGCGTACCGTGGGGTTTCAGTCAGGGCCTTCAGTAACGATCTACCCCCCCCCCCCCCCCCCCCCATCGCCATAACAACACACACAGATTCATGCAAAATACAATCATGCACTGTATGCACTATTGCATAACATCAATGACGAGACAGCTGATCTTGAACCTCAGCGCACACGCACACCACTGTACATTATAAAAGCTACACTGAAACATCTCGCGCACGGATGTACCTAATACAAATAAATAAAACATCTCCGGTTAACTAGCAGGACATTCATTTTCGTTTGTTGAATAAGATGCATTCTAGCGCTGAAATGTGGTGTTCAAGCTGAGTGCTCGTTGCTGCTGTTATCAGTGGCGCGGATACAGTGTTCTCTTGTGGCTCGCGCAAAGTTTTCACTCAGATGCGCGCTTCAATCTATCGCCATTGCGGAGACTTTCTATTCGTTGAAATCTTACAAAACAAAATGCACACAAATGCCCTGCTTGATATACAACCACTGATGAACATATTCTGTAAATAAATAAATAAAAAATATACGAGTGTGGATTCGATCCCAGAACCTCTGACACGCGTGGCAAAAATTCTACCACAAGACAAATTCTGGTAAATTCTTACCAGAGAAGGCCCTGCTGGCTCTGACAGCACACCACTGACTGACAGTACCAAGTCTGCGTACAGTTGATGACAGTAAAACCAATTAAAAGTTCCTATTTTTGCCCTTCGAAATATTATAATAGTTAAAAGACATGGCTACATGTGAGACTATCGTGAATCTGTACTATTCTACTAGTTGAAAATGTATAATGCAGGAACTCTTAATATTACTCTGAGAGAGTGTGTGTGACAGTGATTTATGTGCATAACGTTACATGTCAGTCACTCCTTTTTTATAGTCTGGTCCGTCAGCGCGGCATCGCTCGTAGAGAGCTTATTCAGTCCATTTTAAATTCTGATTTTGGCCGCCTGTCAAATGGGTTAAACCATAAATATATTGCTTATGAAGTTCAAGTAAATGCGGTAGAAAATCTGCGCTCATTCATGTATGTGCATTTATTGCATGATCGGAGAAAGCGCCGACGCCTGCATGATTTCATCTGACGGTACATAAGCATATTATAATCTATCTGTTTCGTGAGAGCAGAACGAACGAGCCTTTATTGACGTTTTAAATCTGAAAACTCCAAAAAGCAACGAAATTGTCAGACATCCATTAGTGCATGTTCACAGAGGAAAACTGAAATACAGCGCTGGTTGTTCTCTCGAACGATACTCGACGACAACAACGGAATCCTAAGCCGTGGGCGAAGTAACTTAATGGGTGTATTACATTGTATGAATCCCGAAAAAAAGCACAAAACACTGCAGAGAAGGCAAGTTCAGCAGCTAACACTTGCTGAGGTGAAGTGACGGCTAGTAACAGCAGACAAACGCATTGACATCAGCAACAACCCACCTGTCACTCAAGTGGCCACACCCTTAATTATGCATAACTTTAAATATTAATCAACTAAACGGATGAGTTATAAAAAAATGCACCCCCCTCACAGTTGTCATGAAGGGCAAAATTAGCTGTATAGACCAAAGCCACATACAGACACCAGGCTGTAAACACGTTTTTTTCTGCTGTAAAATTTGTCATTTTTAACATGGGGGAGATACAGATTTGACTCACTTCTGACATCAGCCTCAAGCGGCCAGTCAACAAATTGCAGTTTAACTCACTTCCGTGTTGGTTTCAAGAGAGAGACGGGGAGGTTGCCGCTTGCTAAAAACCAACAAAGAAAACCTTAAGACTAAAATAAAGGGAAAAAAATCTGCAACCGCAGTAACTTGATATCAGAACGATCTGACTAACTCATATAAGCCAACAGGCATATTACATAACCTCAAGTGTGTGGGGCTCCTCATTTTTCCTCATAGATCAATAACACCTAGCTCTCACTACCCAGATAGCCACTGGACGCTGTAACGGAACAGGGCCGCAATCGCAAAACGATAGAGCCGGGTCTGGCCCGCATCCGCCTCACGGACTCGTTCCTGAGTCCAAACGCACATCGGGCCGAAGCCGTTTCTGGTCTGTTTTTAGCAGTTGTTACGGATATGTGCCAGCGCCGATCCAGCACCGCCTGATCATCCCGTTACAGATGCGTAACGGGTGCGTGAAACGATTCCGCCTACCGGAGCTGTGCCGGATGTGTTACGATTCCGCTTAAATCACCACTGGATTGTCATTTTGCCTTATTTTCGGCATTTTTGTCAGTTGTCAGAATGTCCAGAAAAACATTTTCACTACAAGGCCTTGGCTATAAATAAAATGCTTGACTTGACTTGATAAAGGCTATACAGTTGGAGCAATGCGTAGGCCTATAGGCTATAGCTGAAATAAATCGTTTTAATGATTAAAACGCATACTAAAACAACGTGAACAAAGTCAACAAACACAGAATTAATGACCACGAATTCAAAGATTTAATTATAAAAAAAGAACAACAAAGTCATGAACAAAGTCAACAATTAACACAGATCACAGTCAACAACAAACACAGAATTAATGGATAAAAAACGCACAGGCTATTTATTAACACAACGTGAAAAAAAAAACATGCACTTAAAAATCAGGTGGGTGCTGTGGGTGCTGTGGGTGCTGTGGCAGCTGTTGCTGCTCCTGCTGCTGATGCGCCAGTCTCTCCTGCCCTCCTCTCCTGTCCGCCGAAAGGGCAAACCACCTTATCCACCTTATCCCGGGCCGCGGGAAGAGTCACCACTTTTGAATAAGAAACAATATCAAGACTATAAAACTCGTCAAAAAACGCGCACACACTCAAACCACCTGACTGCAGTCCACATCACATTATTGACTTCATTGATTCTGCTTTTGGCGTAGAATGGACCGGTCAACGGGACATAAATGAATCCTTAAAGGATGGAACTTTATGGGACATTTGCACAAAAAGAATAAATAACTTACCGTAGCCTATTTATAAGTCGCTCCGGAGTCATATCAGTCAAAAATGCGCCACGAGTAAGAAAAAAACCTATAGCCTGGCACTGGACTACGTCGCAGTTTTTTAGAAATGTATTTCAAAAAAAAAAAAAAAAGTTACAGACAGTTCTCCGTTACGGACGTGAGCGCTCTAAAAGCGGCAATATGAATCTTTTAAAACTTTCTTTTAAATCTTTTAAAAGACCTCAAACTGAAAGCACAAAGCCTGTCTTTAAATTTAATTTCGTTTTGTATTAATTGTATCTTAATTTTATTCGATGTTTCATCAACAAATTTTCTGGATTTAATAAGTCGGCTATTAGAAAATAGATAGGCCTAATCAGGACACGGAGGCGCTGGCGAACCTGGAGCTCGTCTCATAAATGAACCGACATAGCAGCTAAAGCTAAGATAAGGTGACCAGATGTCCAAGACCAAAACCGGGGACATAATCCCAAAATTTGGGAAAAAACGGGGACATTTTTAGTTTGACTGTCTGATTGAAATACATACAAGTTTTATCTTCAAAAAAAAAACAGGGACATAGGTAGTTTTTTCTGTATTTTCCCGGAGGCAACCAAAAACGGGGACTGTCCCCTGAAACCGGGGACGTCTGGACATCCTAAGCTAGGACTACCTTTTAAAATTCAGCACATTAGCGCAAATATATGCCATGATATTAAAAAGTTGATTCGGTTATCCTATAATTATCCTATAATTGGGTCTATTCTGTGCTACACTCATAGGCTATTGTATAGCGCAGTAGCGCTAGCAGATGCGGCTTTCATAACACAGACTCCTTTGTGGTGCGCAAATAACAGCCTGTAACTGCTATCTACAAAGCAAACAGCATTTCACTTGCACGTTTAAATAGACAGTAAATTAGAATAAACACATACAAATAGATGTACATAATAAACAGAATAAACACATAAAAACTTACGTGTGGTAGCTGGCCTGTAGCTGGTCAAATAAATCTGCGTTGACAGCTTGGTTTGATGATGTTTTTTTGGCGCTTCTGGCTGAAGTCCGTAGTACGGATGTGGACCGTATCTGCAAGACGGCAGTCAAGCGAGACCCAACGTTCGCACTTTTCGTAATCGTAAAACGGACCTAAAACGGAGCTCAAACGGACCTGTGCTGTAACGGACCTTAGCATCACAAAATGTTGCTGTATAGTTTTTAAACACATAATATTGCTCAGCTTAATGAAAATGCATTTATCTTATGCTCTAGATAGAAAAAAATGCAGACAGGAACCATGTTGTTTTGAAAATGTTTAGGCCTATTCCACGGAGATCTTCACACAGTTGAGAAAAGTATTTCGGATGTGGTCCACATCAGGTAGTCTCTGTCAAAACAGTGTTGGCTCAAATCCGTTTTGCAGATATGGGCCAGAGCAGTTTTTAGCCCTTTTTTAAATGCAGTCGGCTCAGATATGTTTCACAGATTCGGGCCACACCAGTGTAGCCTATGTGAAAACAGTATCGGCTCAGATTCATATTGCAGATCTGGACCAAATCAGTGTCAGACACAGCTAATGTCTTTCGGTTACCTATGGGAAAAGTGATCTGGGCCAGATCTGTAAAATGATATAAATACTGAACTGATGGCAGTTAGAATGTTTAAGCTGAAACCTCTATCTGGCACGGATCTGGTTCACAATCAGAAAACGTCTCTAAGATAGAAACGGAGGCAAGGGGCTTAAAACGGATCCGGGCCAGATGTAATTGCTATCTGGGTACCACCTTGCGATCAACAACATTAGAGACTGAACACATAAAAATGGTTAGCAATTAGCATTCATAATGTAGCAAGTGCTAGCGCCAGATAGTTGTCAACTTACCTTGATAATTGTGAATAAATTCCTCAACGAAGAATTTATAGCCCTTGCTCAGCCTTGCTTCTTTAACTGTTGAGTGCCATCCAACAATTCTGTCAACATCCTCAAATCTGAGTCGTGGCAGTGTCGAGAGAGAAGTTGTGAAAAAACGCTCCATGTTCGCTCTATATGAAAACACAGTAGTTTCAGGTCTGGCGGAAATCCGTTTACCCGGCGTGACGTAGTTTCCGGTTGCGTGTGAAAAAGGCGAATTGAGTCTCCGTGACGAGTTTGCCAGGGATTTCGAGATCGCCCAAAATGTTCGGGATTCGGCTTTTGCGTTCTACAGTCGCCATTTATTATGTTTACAGTGGCAGGACGAGGCTGACGGCCGCGAGGCCGGTGGTGTGAGGTCCAGTCTTCGAGGCCGGTGGTGTGACTACTGAGACGCGGCGGTCTCACATCTCTCACGGAGGAGTGGGAATTTTCTTAGCAATGGTAAAACGCACAGCAACCGATCACTTGTTTAGCGTTCATGTAAACACTACATTCAGATTCACCAATCGGAATGAATTCAGTTAGATTGAAACAAAAGGTGTGCATGTAAACAATGAATGGCGACTGCAGAAAGAAAAAGCCGAATCCCGGACATTTTGAACGATCTCGCCCGCTGGACAAGTCCGGGAAAAAGAGGATGGTAACCCCTACAACTCAGCTTTCTCCACAGAACAAGAGCCTGCTAGCTTAGCTTCCAAAGAAAGACGGCTGACACTGTGTGTACATTTTGTGATATCCTACCCTCTATGGGTGGGTTGAGAACATGCGGGACAGCTCCTCCTACTGGCTGTAGTCTTTAGCCTCTGGCCCGAAAATCCTCCGGTGACGCAAAATGA
The DNA here is from genome assembly GCA_022828995.1 of Vimba vimba. NCBI lineage: Eukaryota > Metazoa > Chordata > Actinopteri > Cypriniformes > Leuciscidae > Vimba > Vimba vimba. The sequence goes on along the minus strand of CM040817.1, from coordinate 10,563,132 downwards.
TGATTTTTTCCAGACAAAAAATACATAAATCTCTTGTCCCAGGGGGATATGAGGGTGGAAAGCACGGTTTCTACTAATACAAAGCTTAATGCTAAATCCTGAAGTATCCCTTTAAGAAATCATGTTCATTTCAAATACTTACATCACTGACAACAGTAGTCCGGCCAGGATATTGCCATTGCGCAGCACTGCTATGTACGTTGCCGCCACCTACTGTCAGAAGGTAAATTTGTTTTGTTTTTGCATTGGTCTGAACAGACAAATCAGAATCACATGAAATTTGAGTTAACAGATATTATTTATCATATCACTCATCAGACACTCATTTACAACCTGGATGATTCAACAGCAGCCACAGTGAAACAGCACCAACTATAGGTGAAGAGAGATTTGACTGTGACTAACTTACACAGAAGAGACTATAGCTGTGTCCCAATTCAGGGCTGAATCCTTTGAAGGCCACGTTCTTCGAAGTGCGTGGCCAATGCAGCCTTTGGAGGACGCACCGAGACTCATTTAAAGGGGAAAGTATAGCCGACTGCATCATTGCGGTGCGACAAAGGCTGTCCCAATCCGAAGATACTTTGAAGGCTCCTTCAAAATGCAGCCTGCAAATGCGTCCTTCTTTCCCTGTGAATCCAGGATACATCAGAAGGATCCTTCGCAGCCTTGGCTATCCCAGAATTCATTGCGCTTGAGACGAAATGGCCAGATTACACTTTTAAATGCAAGTATTGGATTTCAATTGAATCGGGTAATCTAATGTATCTAATGATAAAAATGAAAATAATACAATAAAGGTTTAAATGTTGACTTATAAGTTACCAGTATGTGATTTTACATAGGCTAGTATATACTCTTTAGACTTTATTATGTACATACCAGACCGTCCCATTGAACAACTCCCGGGACACAGCTAGCAACAATTTGTTCATGTGACAATACATTTTGTTAGTTTCATTTTTCAAATAACCAGTGGTGGAATGTTACAATATACTCTGGATTAAAGTATAATTTTGAAGTAGGCTACTTTTGGTTGTTATTCAACTTCATGTCAGAGGCAAATATTGTACTTTTTATGAAAAACTGACTTTTTACACATGGATATTAGATTATGATATTAGATATTGTTTAAAAAAAATATGAACAGTATATAATAGAAACACTAAAAATATGTCTTACAGATCAGGGATGGGTCCTGGAGGGCTGCTGTCCTGCAGAGTTTAGCTCATAGGACAGTTTTGCTATATGTTCAAATATTTTATGGTTTGATTTGAGTACGTGAGTTAATTTCTTTTATTCCTCCTCTTTCTGAGAACATCTCAGTGACTGGCAGCCGTCGACTGAGTCAGCCCTACAAACCTGTTGGTGGACAGTGTAAATATGCACTGATCCCAGATGATGTCCCTCCGGCTGAGGCTTTACCAGCGTCTCTATTGTGCAGCTCATCCCAGATCTCCTGCTCAGCTCAATAACAGTCTACAGAAAAATGTTTTCTTACAATCTGTTTTATGTATACTGTTAATTTTATTTATTTAATTTCATACTCTTATTTAGATTTTCGTATTTTAAACGTAACTTATCTTGGAAATAGTTGTAAAAAGTACTGGAAGTAAAAATGTATAGAACAATTTATTTTGTATCAAATATACAAATTCATTGACAAGAAAATTACAGAATCATTTCTTTATTACATTTACAAGTCATAACTTTCATTACAAAAATAAACAATATTTTTTGTTTCATTTGTAAACTATAACTCGCATAAAAATAGTATATACGATTGTTAAATTTACAAATTTTAATTCACATAAGCAAAAGTTTATTTAAACTGTCAAGAAAAGAGAACAATCCGTTCATTCTCTCCCTGTTCTCCTGTGATCTCTTTCTCTCTCTGAAACTTCATGTCCTCCCGAACTAGCTCCATCAGCTCCTCCTCTCGGTCTCGTTCCTCTCAGCCGCTGATGTTCCTCGTTCTGTCCTTCACGGCCTGGGGAAAGGTAGGAGGGTTGCCAGGTCTGTGCAACAAAAGTAGCCCAAAAAACCCATCGGCTCTTCTCCATCGGGCAGCCGAATTCTCCACTGGATTTGTGCCTCTGATGGATGTTTTGGGGGTGTCGGAGTGCCGAAATCACACTGCATGGATCTTCATGTGTTTCTTCAGGTGACTTTTAAAAGAGAAACTCTTTCCACACTGATCACATGTGAAGGGCTTCTCTCTGCTGTGGATCCTCTCATGTGTTTTCATATCTGCTGAGCGTCTGAATCTCTTGTCACAGTGTGAACACTTGTAAGGTTTTTCTCCAGTGTGGATCCTCTCATGTAATTTCAGAGATGATGACACACTGAATCTCTTGTCACAGTGTGAACACTTGTAAGGTTTTTCTCCGCTGTGGATCCTCTCATGTGATTTCAGATGTCCTAACTGAATGAATCTCTTGTCACACTGTGAACACTTGTAAGGTTTTTCTCCAGTGTGGATCCTATCATGTAATTTCAGAGATGATGAACCACTGAATCTCTTGTCACATCGTGAACACTTGTAAGGTTTTTCTCCAGTGTGAATTCTCTGGTGCTGTTTTAAATATTCAGTTTTAATAAAAGTCTTCCCACACTCAAAGCACACGTACTCTCTCACACCAGTGTGAATTTTCTGATGTCTTTGTAAAAATTTCAGCAGTGAAAAACTCTTTCCACACACAGAACATGAATGTGGCTTCTCCTTCGTATGAACTGTCAGGTGTTTCTTCAGGTTTGATGACCTAAGAAATGTTTTGCCACATTGATCACATGTGAACGGCTTCTCTCCGGTGTGGATCATTATGTGTTCTTTAAGGGATGATGATTGACTGAAACTCTTCCCACATTGATCACATGTGAACGGCTTCTCTCCGGTGTGGATCCTCATGTGAACATTAAGGGAATATGATTGCCTGAAACTCTTCCCACATTGATTGCATGTAAACGGCTTCTCTCCAGTGTGAACTCTCATGTGAATCTCAATACTTTGTTTGCTTGTGTAACTCTTTCCACACTGAGTGCATGTGAAAGATTTATTGGCTCTTCTTTTCTTTAAAAATGTGATTTTAGTCTTTGAGCGACTCAAAGGTTTTTCTCCAGGTTTGACATGATGTTTCTCCTTCACTTCATTCAGTTCTTCACTCTCCTCCTTCACTTCACTCAGTTCTTCACTCTCCTCCTTCACTTCCATCAGGTCTAAAATGAAATGTAAAGAAAGAAAAAAAAATATATATTTTTTTAATTAATTTTTAGTACATAATATTTCAAAGTGAGAAATATAAAGTGAAAGGACATAAAGGTGAGATCTGATGTAATAGCAGAAAGTAGGCAACAGCTATAATATATACAACCACTTTTATGCATTTTTATGAATCAATTATACATCCCTGAAACTTTTCATGATAAATGAGGTACATTGATATTCCAATTATTGTTTTCCAAAGCATTAATAGGCACAAATACCATGTTTCTGTAGTGATAACTATTAAATATAATAGACTCAATTATCTAACCTAATTTTAACATTAAAAAAAACAAAACAATAGTGCCATAATTCTGACACCAACTTTTAGACTGATATTTTATTTATTTTACGAAAAACTTTAATTATTAAGGGCCGGTCACACTAGACTTATCTTGTGATTTGATTCCGATCTTGATTCAATATTCAATCATTTGGATAAATATTGTGTACAGAATGTTAATTTTCCTCAAGAAACTCACCTAATACTGTACACAGAGAGCCCTGTCAGCTGGTATTATCATTAAAGGTTAAAAATAACACCTCAAATTAAATATAATGTATATAATATATATATAACGGGTGACACACTCAATTTGGATGTTATACTCCTAACAAAGGAACTCTAGGTAGAGATTTCCTTACGAGGTAGAAACACATGATGACTATGTTTAGAATAGACGTACATTCCCATGTCTCATCCCATGCCTCTCCTAGCACACATGTACAGACACACCCTGACTTCACAAAATACATTACACAAATAAAAATACTGAAAATAACACAAAACAACACAATTTTAATCTTCAACAATGTTTTGCCTAGAGCTTGTGCCGGCCCTGGCTATACCTTGAATTTATGAAAGCATAATATCACAACCATTGCAGTGTCAATACTGGCGTGCACAGACTTCTCCACACAGGTTTACAGTCATTTTCAAATTAACAGCCCGTGTTCAACCTACTCAGTTCATTTGAGTCGTGACTGATATTATAGGAGTGGCTTGATGCAGTTAAAGGAGCCGTATGTAAGATTTTGGCCAAAACTGGTACTGCAATCACTTTCAAATTACTGTAGAGTGGTGGAGCGGTGGAGCGGATTTCTTAATGTCTAGTGACATATCAGGGCCATTTTATGATTAATTGAAATACATTTCTTACATACAGCTCCTTTAACTTAAGAAACTTTAATTAACACTGTCACGTGACAAATCTGCTTCAAAAATAAATTAAATGAATTGCTCATTACAAATTTTAAAATAAAAATGTAAAGCCTGTACAAATCCTAGAAATCGATAAATGATTGGCAATCATGTAAAAAAAGAAAGAGTGCACATTTAATGTATCTATTAACTTTTATATTGTTTTGGTCGCTTGGATGTTTCCTTATAAAGATCCAGAAATGCGTCATGCTTTTCGTCAGGTGTCTTTTTTAATTATATGATGTCATTACGTTGCCGTCAGAACAATCTTTAACTTGTTCTAATTTAACAATTTTTTTCTTAGTGTATTATCTGTGTCCTACATGTTTCCTTCATCCGTTACTTCTGACATAATTTTCCTCCTTCCTCAAAAACAGCATTTCTTTAAACTGTGGCACCCAGGAAGTGACATCATCTGGGCTCTTTCTACAGCATGATGGGAGGACAAGAAAATAATCTCAATCCATTGCCTCAGTTTTTACACAAACTGTACAGTGTTGACCGGATACTAAGGTTATTATAAGAAGAAGAATCTAAATAAATATGAATAACTTCTATAATTTATGAGAAATATAACTTCATCAGTAACTATAAATCAGAGTTTGCTTAAGTTATGAATACAACCATGTCAGCCTTTCTGGAAAGTTCATGTACTTGATACAGTTTGGCATTGACTGTTTAAGGTCAAATAATAATAATAATAATAATAATAACTATATTGAAAAATGTCTAAAATAACGGCAACATTGTTGCAAAAAATTTTTTGAACCAGATATAAATATAACAACAACAAAAAGAGCTAAAATAATATTTATGACCTTTAATGACCATTTGTTGAAAACAAACAAGAACATTTTGTACCATTTCATAGTTTACCTGTTAATCTAAATGTGATGATGTGGTTGAATGTTTTTAACATGAATGTTCTTCAGCTTCATGAATGAATGAAGAATAAACACCAACCTCTTTGTTCTTCAGGATCTTCAGTGTGTTTCATTCTGCAGGGTTCTGGGTCACTCATGTTCTCACTGTCCTCTTTAATAAACTCAGTCTTTGCAGATTTCAGCTCTTCCTGATGCATTGTGCTCATCTTCACTTGCAGCTAAAGGGAATATTCCAGCATTTATTGGGTAATTAATGTAGGAGGAGCTTCACTAATGATGTGATTGTTGTGGGAGGAGCTTTACTGATGATGAATTCCAGTGTGGGAGGAGCTGATCTGACATATCAGTTACTGAGTTTGTTTTTGTAGCCTACTAAATATCACATCTAAGCATTTATGCCTGTTTGTCTGTCTATTGTAAAGTAACTGATGTTAATTCACAACTTATTTTATTGCTAACCTGAACATTATCCTGCTTCTTCATTAAAATTAAGGGTGGAAAAAAGAATTGATACTCCCATGCATCGCGATTTGCTTGATTTTACGCTTGCAGTGCATGGTCTCGCCCGCCCGTATTTTCCTTACAAATGCTCTACGACGGCATAATTTATGTCTTCTGGAATGCAGTGGATTATATATTAAAAAAGCGAAACTCGCTGACAGAAGGACACTTTCAGTTTCAAATGCTGATGTGGGCTTGGTGAAGAGTACTTGCGCATGCGGCTGTGAGAGACTCTGTAGTGGTGAAATGTTTTTGCATCTCAAAATTATTTCTGACGCGAAATTAGTGTAAAGACAGTCAGTTATGTCTTAAGGGATTAAACAGACAAACCACATCTTTATTAGTGCATTAGTGAAATGGTCAGAAAGACGTACATATTTGTAACCAACAGATACCCATAGTGTAAGACCAGTGAAATGAGCTTTAAGTGCCAATTTACAGGAGATCTGAAGACATCAGCATAATAAATGAGGTGAAAACAGGAACTATTGACGTGAAATGGGTAGAACTATTTACTGCCCTAGAACAACAGTTATCAGTTTAGAAGTATTCATGTGAATTAAACGTGGGACAATGGCCTTCATCATCTCAGTATGCTAATGTATGCAGGGAATCGTCATTATGCAGATTGAGGACTGATGTGTCTCTTACACCTCTAACACACATCTGTGCCATTTGCTTCACAGGACACACACGAGTCATTCTAGAATTGGGGGTTCATTTCGAGTCTACCAGATAAACCTTCTTTTAATAAAAAAATAAAAAACCTTTTTGAAACAGTTTTGAATAATAACACAAATTATATCACACTATCACTAAAAATAATGCTTTATGTATATTTAGTAAAAAATAAATAATGGGAAATATTAACTAAATGACTCCCACTCCAACTATTATTGACTGTCTCTGCCTCCTGATTCATACATTCATCTTGAATTATCATTAAACAAGTAAGTCTAATTTTCAAATATGTTTTATGTTTACTCTATTAAGTTATATAAACGATTGCATAGAATATATATTTTCTGTATAATTTGTAATTTAATTATTAAAAAATGGATTTTGTGTCTGTCCCGAAGTTCTGGTCTGATCAAAACTACTAAATGTTTAAAAAAACAACAACAGGATTTTAACTCTTTAATTGCCAAATTCATAAATGATGTCACTGATTTGAAAAAAAAAAAAAAATTACTTATTTTCAATATAAAATGTGAATGTGGACAGGATTTTTTTTTTTTTTTTTTTACCTTTTATCACAGTCTTGGACATGTCAAAGATTAGAAACAACATTGGTTTTGATGCATTGTTAGTTTTTGTGCAGCATCAGATTTGAACTTTTTCTCCCTCATTTACTGTTCGTGGCTGTTGTTGCCCCATTGACTTCCATTATAACCACATTTTTTGATTGCAAAGCCGTGACACCATATAATCATGCATTTTTGATTGTTGGTGGTTTTCCCTGTTGGGAAGAGGTAAAATTTGTCATTTTTATTGTTGATAACCAGGTGGCACCATTAACCCTTTAGATAGGCCTGTGCAAAAAAAAAAAAAAAAGCTTAGTTTCTGGCTTTTACATGGAGTTATATGGAGTATAATAGCATATTTGTGTGTGTGTGTGTGTGTGTGTGTGTGTGTGTGTGTGTGTGTGTGTGTGTGTGTGTGTGTGTGTGTGAGTGTGAGAGAGTATGAGAACTCACCTTGATGCGTCTGAGAAAATCAAAATATGCACCTCAGCTCACAGAACTACATGGAGTAAACAAAAACAAAGTAAGTGTATTTATGCATCTGCTGCCTTTTGATGGTGAGAAATGCAGACTAAACAAAGCAAGTGATTTAAACACTTGCATGCAAGCCTGCTGGTCATTTGATGGTGAGAAGAGCAGCAAGCAACATGAGAAAGGGCTTGACTTGTAGTGAAGTTTTAGAGATGATTATGCAGCCTGACCCCTCCAGCGAGCTGCAGGATGTATCGTCTTCTCCCTCTGACACCACAGACTCAGGAGAGTCAGATCCTGATCCTCACGCAATTCTTACTTTATATCTCGCAATTCTGAGAAATAGTCGCAATTGGGAGATATAAAGTCAGATATACTTAAAAATACTTATTTGCAGCTGTATCATACAAATAAATAGTTAAAAAATCATACATTGTGATTTCTGGATTTTTTTTTTTTAGATTATGTCTCTTACAGTGGACATGCACCTACGATGACAATTTCAGACCCCCTCCATGATTTCCAAGTGGGAGAACTTGCAAAATAGCAGGGTGTTCAAATACTTATTTTCCTCACTGTATGTAATACAGAAATACAGAGATCATTACAGTATGTATTATGTTAATATCTGCGCAATTAATGTGTATTTAGCCTGCCTCTGTTCGGTAGCTTTTCTCAGTCTAGAAGGCACCAACTTCTAAAATAATTTCACATTTCTACTACATAAATGACCCAATTTAAATACACATTCATCTTTCCAGCGTTGAAGTATCCCTTTAAGTTATTAAGCCATGAAAATATGAATCCGGCTTCTCTCTGTGAAGGCGTGCATTTCCCATTTCAAATGTACATTGACTGAAACACGACATGTCGCAATTTGTGACGAAGCAGGCAAGAGCCAATGATCATTCGATATGACTGCCATAAACCATGTTGTAACGCTTCTTGATGGCACGATTCTTAAAATTTGAATTCATAACGAACGCTTTGACGGTCGCTGCTGACTGAGGATGGAGATGAAGATCTCTGGATAAAGGGCTGAATTTGGATCTGTTACTTGCAATCATATGGATTCTAAAGATCTGGATTACAGTGAATGAATAAAATTGATGTGTTTTGGTGTATGTTATGGTTATATTGTCAGTCGACGCATAGGAGAAAACACCTTTTGTATCTCACGGCAAACTAAATATTACAAAATGGTTAAATGATTACAGAAATCTGATTCATTTTAAGGTTTTAAAATGTAGACTTGTTTAAAGCTCCAATATGTAACAATTTTGTAATAAAATTTCTGAAAATATCTTGCACAGTGTGATATATTTCCTCCAGTTGTGTACTTACAATATCTCAAAAGTCTCCAAAGATTTTTTATTTCAGAGAAATTCCGATTTTAAATAACTGGCCGTCCCGGAAAAGAAATGTCCGCACTATCCTTTTTTTCCAGTGTGGACCATGTGATATTCCACCACACCGGAATATCACATGGTCAAATGCGGAAGTGGTGGTTATAGTGTTATTGCCATAGACTGTATGGTTAGCTGTTATGGATCACGATTACTCTTTGGCGAGTATTGAAGTGCCAACAAAACGAAACCGTCCATATTCGGATACACGCAGACTGTGTGACAAACGGAGGAATAAAACCCGGATAAATATCGGCCAGGTGTTTTCGAGATGGAGAGAGCTGCGCGACAATCTTGGACTTGACAGAGACTCTGCTCTCGCGAGTGTATTGACAGACAGGTAAACAAATCTTTTTTTTTTTTTTATTGTACAAGTAACGTAATAGTTACAGTACCACATGCCTGTAATAATATATCATAACATTTCACGTTCCTTGCAGTTCATTAATTATGATGACATAAAATAATACGATCAGGTAATACAAAAACAAATAAATTACCTCATCCGTGATCATGATTCATTAATTCCATTTAGATACATCGCTAGATGGTGAAAACGCATTAAAAACGACATCTCCCATCGTCACCTCCTTCATAGCGTCATCAAGCTTCGCCTTTGTTATTGTTGGAAACCTGCGCCCTCTTGTGGTGAAAAAATATTACATATTGGAGCTTTAACATTATGTAATCCTCCGAAAAGAGGATCACGTAAAGTCACGTACAGACCGAAATGTTATTATTTCATATTAAGTAGATGAGTAAACTGCCTTTAATAAATGCGACTGAAAACATGTATTGATATGGCAATTTAATACATCATAATCAAAACATTAATGCCACAGTTTTAAAGGGGTGGTAAAATGCCCCTTTCACAAGATGCAAAATATATCTCTGATGTCCCCAGTGTGTGTGTGTGTGTGTGTGTGTGTGTGTGTGTGTGAAGTTTTAGCTCAAAACGCCCCACAGATATTTTTATATAGCATGTTAAAGTTGTCACTTTTTGAGGTTTTGCAAAAACGCACCGTTTTGTGCCTGGCCCTTTAAATGCAAATGAGCTGCTGCAGAGGGCGGGGTTTCAAGAGCTTGTGTGTGTTAGCAGTTGCAATTACCTCACGTAGACACACACTAAAATTACAGAAACAGTTCTCCGTTAAAACGGAGTCAAACAAAGATGGAGAGACTCAAGAAGAAGTGACAACATGTAGAATGCAACAGGACGTCTCTGAATGGTTAGTTGATGAATTTATGTTGCTGATGTGGAGTTAACTATGTTTAATTAGCATATTCTGTCATGATAATCTATAAATCGCTCATATAGGAACTGTTGTGAGATGCACATAGTGAGTTTCTATTGCATGTGAAAAGATGGATGCTAAAGTTTGAGCTGACTCACAAATGTGCTCGACTACAACAACTTTTCCTCTTCTCAACATGGACTGCGTGTTCCCGGGGGCGGGTTTATGTACATTTTAGGGTTGGTGATGTCAATAACCCCAGAGGAATGTAGTGTAGTCCCTATCAGCCGTTTGTTGTAGTCCTTTTCTTTAAATGCAAATATCTTCCTTTGCTTTGAACTTTGAGCGTTGTAACTTTGCAGATGTTGTTTATGCTCAAACAGCAACATTACACACTAACTATAGTTAGAAAAGTGAAATAATCATAATCAACCACCCATTTAATATTAAAGGAGAACTCCGGTCAATTTGTAAATTTTGAGTGCTGTCAATACAGAGAACAACGACAAAAATCGGTGTTGCCTACACCATGTTATCCTCTTTTTAAAATTTGCACCCTGTTGACTTCAACAGGGCAAGTTTTAAACCTGCTTTTAGCCTCTTAACGTCCTTGATGTGTCATTACAAGTGCACAGGTCATGTGAGTGATTCCTTCAGCGTGAACACGGTGAATCTGACTGCAGTAGATGTGAAAGATAAGGATAAAAATGATGTTTATTCAGCCAGCGCTCATACCTGTATTTACATCCTGTTTTCGGTCGAAGTCCAAAGTAGTCGATCGTCGAGTTCACGCGCCTAGGTTTAGTTACCTATGATCACTGAATATCTGATATCCTGATATATATCTGATATACTGATATCCTGACTCAAATAATGTGTTTCTAACAGCAAACACTCAGAATAAAGTGAGATGATCTGCTGGTGATCCTGAATGGCTTGTTGAATGAGTGTTGATAGTCTGAGGCTCATCAATATTAACAGATCTGCTGAAAACACTCTTTATTTCATGACAATAGTTCCTGTTTTCACCTCATTTATTATGCTGATGTCTTCAGATCTCCTGTAAATTGACACTTGAAGCTCATTTAATTTGTGTGAATAGACTGAGGGTAATTGTTGGTTTCTATATAGAGATATAGACATAAATGCTTAGGTGTGCCATTTAGTATTGAAACAAACCCAGTAACTGATTATTTATTTTTTTTTTTTTTGCAGATCAGCTCCTCCCACAGCAATCACATCATCAGTGAAGCTCCTCCCACAGCAATTCACCAATAAATGCTGTAAATTCCCATCAGCTACAAGTGAAGACGAGCACAATGCATCAGGAAGAGCTGAAATCTGTAAAGACTGAGTTTATTAAAGAGGACAGTGAGAACATGAGTGATCCAGAACCCTGCAGAATGAAACACACTGAAGATCCTGAAGAACAAAGAGGTTTGTGTTTATTCTTCATTCATTCATGATGCTGAAGAACATTCATGTTAGAAACATTCAAGCACTTCATCACTTTTAGATAAACGGGTAAACTGAAATAGAAGAACATTTCCTTTCTTGTTTGTTTACAACAAATGGTCACTAAAGGGAGGCTTGAGAAATTGTTATATTGATTGTCAACATCAGGTCCAACTAAATATTTTAGCTGTTTTATTTTACATTTATAACTGGCTCACATTTCTTTGCAACCATATTACCAAACATTTTGACATTTCTCAATGAAGTTTACTGGGTATTGACACAATTTTCACGATTCGATTAGATTTCTATTCACAGGCTTTCGATTCGATATCGATTGTTTTGAATATACATCAGGTAAAGTACATGGCAAATGTTCTCTAACTTTTATGATGCATACAGAGTGAAAAGAAAATAAGTAAACAACCAAAAAAAAGGAAGTATTAAAATAAATATAAATACATTCTCATCAGCAGATAACACTGGAAAACTGAGAAATACAAAGACAGACCAACAAAGTATTAAGTGCACTTAAAACTGAATTCTAAACATGTAAAATTACAAAGTACTAGCTGGAATGGAAAGGGTTAATCAGACACATATTAAAGATGGCAGAGTCTGTACGTATGCTAAAAAGGGCTTCCAGATTTTAGAGAATCATGCACTGGGCCGGTGAAAAGAAAGTCTATTTTTTTTCAAGTTTGATGAAATACAAGGCGTCTTCAATCCACCTAGAGTGTGATGGGGGGTGGAATATGTTTTTTCTGAGGTAAATGTGACGTTACATGACATATTGTTTACTGTAGCCAGTCCCCCCCAAAAACAGCTGAAGTTGTTTCACATTAATAGAATCTAGAATCATTCAGAATAACAATTGCCAATTCATTTACAATATACAATTAAGAAAATTGCTTACCTTAAAATTAGGGCTGGGCGATAAAACGATAACGATATATATCGCGATAGACACGTAATCAATATCAATAAAAAATGCGTTTGATAAAACATTAGATCATTTTTTGTTCCTTCGTCGGAAGAAACCAGAGGTTGCGAAGCAAGTTTGGTTGCATGAACAAAGGCACTCACTCTCTGGTAACCTAGCAACGTAGGGGGGTGACACGCTAACAGCGATAAAAGCAAAACGCTGCAACACTCGATAAAAGGTATCTTTTCCATGTTAAGGTCCTTTCACACTGGACGCGATTTTGACGCACGAATAATTCGCGCAGTGGTTTTATTTTTTGATCAGCTGTTTGAATGAGTGCTTCCACACCAACCGCGAATACAACAACTTTTATTTTTTCGCTTCATGACGATTTTTTTTTACTTTTGCGATGACAGAAAAGGCTTCAGCCAATCACATACTACAAGACATTTGAAAGACAACGTGTGGTGTAGCATTGCCAACCAACTCGGTTATCACGACTGTGAGTATGTTGTGTGATAGTTTTAGTCGTTGTATAGTCCTGTGCTGTGTAGGCTAGCAGGCTAAACTACATTTGGGATAGAAAGCTAGCACTATTATCGTCAAAGATAGAGACAGAGACCGTGTTTACTCTGAACATGTAACAAAATGTAGTGAGACAATTTAGGGCTGCTTTTAGTATATGTTGTGGCAAAAATATTCATTAAACAATCATCAACTGCGTAAGAGACACTCTGAAATTCAAATGATCATTAAAAAGTATTTTATTCTTGCAAGAAGGCCCAGTTGCCACACAGAAGTCACCAGTACAGTCTGTGAAACAAGTGCGACCAGGAAGGGAGGGCAGAGCAGCCTTTATACTCTCTTTCAAGGTTTCCTGCTCACAGACTCTTATCTAAACAAGGGAAGGTTTCTCTGCTAGTGATCTAATCCTGCTGAGTTTATTTTTACAAACTCACAAGTTCTAAATCGGACGGCCTCTGACCCTAGGGGTTAGAGCCCCTTTTCAGTCTGCCTCCTCCTGACGTCACACCTGTTTCCCAGAGTTTAAAAACACACACTCTTTTGTAAGTAAGAGAAACAGAAAATCTGCCATTACAGTATACTATACATTCTTTGTGTGATATCTACAGTTTCTAGTCGAATGATTTTAACTGTGTTTAGTTGAAGACGCAAAAAAAAAAAACTGTGGAAACTAAAAGTGGACATTAGCATACTCCCCTTCAGACTCTCTGTTCTTTAAGATTGGGTGCACCCAAAACCTTATTTTCTGTCTTTTAAAGAAAATGAAAAGCTCGTCTTCACTGGATGATGATGATGAAGTGTCTGTGTTTTCTGTCGGCGCAAAAGTTTTGGAATGTCACAGAAGTCGCAAATTCGCGTCGCGGCTGATGTGAATGGTTTTGACGCGAACTATTCCCACACGAACTATTCGCTTTTTCGTTTCGCTTTTTCGTTACGCATCCGGTGTGAAAGGGCCTTAAATCAGAGTTTTTGTCCTAACCAGGTGCGACACGCGACAATTCTATTTTAGAAACGGTTTCTATTTTTTTGCGACGTCGCGCTGGAACAACAAACACAAAGTGTGGCGATGATAATCTCAGGTACTGTTTATGTGCTTTATTTAATGTTTAAAGCGTGAAATGTGACTTTGAATATCATTTAGTGCTCCAGCTTTGTGTAGCTGTAAAAACAACAATGGATATAATTCACCTCAGATCTTGAAATTAAACAAATGGAAATGAATGTTAAAACTGTGAACAAACAAGTGTATTCTTTGACAAAGACTGTTTTAGTATCTCAGTAGCCTGTGTGTTTTTTAAATAGTGTAATATTTGTGAATTTGAAAATGCGTTCGGTCATGTAACAGTATGGTTGCGCCATATCGTTGGAGTGGAACCGGCATGGAGTGATAAGTGGAAAATGAGTGCCGCAGTGATTGTTGATAAAACAGGAAAAGTCAGCTCGCCAGTGTGACAGTTTTGGGGATTTTATAAGTCTGACCGTAGTCAGACCAGTATCGTCTGCAAATTATGCAAGACCGTCGTCGGTTTCTCTGTTTATATTGAACACTTTGCACTATTTTATTACGCTTTATTAAGCGTTTCTTATGTATTCTTTAATTTTGCACCTTAATGTTAAGGGATGATTCATTATGATTTTAGACTTATTTTTACATTTTAATTATTTGAGTGTTTTCCATGGTTGTGTTTTAAATAGGTCATAAAAATATCAATAATTATCGATATCGAACGATATGAAACCCTTATATCGTGATACAGTTTTCAGCCATATCGCCCAGCCCTTCTTAACTTTTTTTCCCTGCTTTTGCGGAAAGAGAAGTCCTTGATAATGTCACTGAAGTCCAGGGATCAGAGAATGTCATTTTCCAGGGACATCAAAGTAAGATGGTTTAGTCTCTCCTGCAACATGGATGAACGAAGACGGTTTTTGACCAAAGACAGTTTGGAAAAAGAACGCTCTCCACTGGCGTTATTCACAGGCAAAGTCAAGGAAATACGAAGAGCTATGTACATATTAGGGAACACAGAGTTTGAACACAAGAAAAACAGTTCTTGAATTGAAAATGTTATGACACTGTTGTATATGTTTATTGTGTATATGTTTTATTACATAATTGTGTCGATCAAATCATTTAATAGTTCTCTTGACAGAAACATTTGTGCCTATAATGTTTTAACAGTAATAATTGGAAGATCCATGTTCCTCATTCATGGAGATTTTCAGGGACATGAATAATTTATAAAAACTCATCAAAATGATGGGAATATTTTAGGGCTCACTTTTTGTCCTTTAACTTTATAATCATATTTCTCTCTTTGAATTTTGATGTACTGAACATGCAATTAAACTTTTTTTTCTTTCATTTCAGACCTGATGGAAGTGAAGGAGGAGAGTGAAGAACTGAGTGAAGTGAAGGAGGAGAGTGAAGAACTGAGTGAAGAACTGAGTGAAGTGAAGGAGGAGAGTGAAGAACTGAGTGAAGTGAAGGAGGAGAGTGAAGAACTGAGTGAAGAACTGAGTGAAGTGAAGGAGGAGAGTGAAGAACTGAGTGAAGAACTGAGTGAAGTGAAGGAGGAGAGTGAAGAACTGAGTGAAGTGAAGGAGGAGAGTGAAGAACTGAGTGAAGTGAAGGAGGAGGAGAGTGAAGAACTGAGTGAAGTGAAGGAGGAGGAGAGTGAAGAACTGAGTGAAGTGAAGGAGGAGAAACATCATGTCAAACCTGTAGAAAATTTTTTGAGTCGCTCAAAGACTAAAAATACATTTTTAGAGAACAGAAGAGCCAATAAATCTTTCACATGCACTCAGTGTGGAAAGAGTTACACAACCAAACAATATCTTGAGATTCACATGAGGATCCACACCGGAGAGAAGCCGTTCACATGTGATCAGTGTGGGAAAAGTTTCATTCAATCATCATCCCTTATTGTTCACATGAGAGTTCACACCGGAGAGAAGCCATTCACATGTGATCAATGTGGAAAGAGTTTCACAAGAAAACAAAATCTTGAGCGTCACATGAGAGTTCACACCGGAGAGAAGACATTCTCATGTGATCAGTGCAGCAAAACATTTCTTGTGGAAACAAACCTGAAGAGACACCTGACTGTTCATACAAAGGAGAAGCCACATTCATGTTTTGTATGTGGAAAGAGTTTTTCACTGCTCTGTAGATTACAAGTACATCAAAAAATTCATACTGGTGTGAGAGAGTACATGTGCTTTGAGTGTGAGAAGACTTTTATTTCAGCAAACTGTTTGAAACTACACCAGAGAATTCACACTGGAGAAAAACCTTACAAGTGTTTACAGTGTGACAAGAGATTCAGACATTCATCAAATCTGAAAACACATGAGAGGATCCACAGCAGAGAGAAGCTGCACACGTGTGATCAGTGTGGAGAGAGTTTCTATTTTAAAAGTCACCTGAAGCGACACATGAAGATCCATACAGTGGAGAAACCACATCACCACAGTCTGAGATCATGGTAAGAAGTTCATCTTTATGTGCTGAGCAACAAAATCTCAACTGTGTATAGTTGGCGCTGTTTCACTGTGGCTGCTGTTGAATCATCCAGGTTGTGAATGAGGCCGACACCTGATGTGATTGTAAAGCGCTTGGTGTGTACAGTAGTAAGTAGTAGTGCTATATAAATGCCTCATTCATTCATTAGTTTCTTAACAGCCACGATGAGCATCGGACATTTTGTTGTTTGATTGGTTCCTATTAACTCGTGTTCAACCCAACATGAATGTGTGATATAAAAAAAAAATCTGTTTTTACATGTGATTTGTCTGTTCAGTGAATGCTCTTTTTGTATTTGCTCTGGTGCTTATCAAGAATACAGAGACGAGAAGCTTCCAGATTCTTCCTCTGTTAATGTTAGAAAGGAGTCGGAAATGATGTGATTGCTTACAGTTTACATGTCAAGCATGCGCCATCTAGAGTTTCATGACCAAACTAGTGATTTATAACACAAATCATCTTCATGATATTAAAATAGATTATAATCGTGCACAGCAGTTGATGACCAGATATGATGGGATTAAAATTACTCTTAAATTCATTTGTGATCTTGAATTCCCATTTGTCTCTCATTGAGATCTCACTTGATTTAATGTTTCTTTCAGACCTGATGGACGTGAACAAGAAAGGAAAAACAGAAGCCAAAAAATCTGTCTCCTGCCCTCAGTGTAAAAAACGCTTCACATGTAAATCAAGTCTGAAGATTCACATGAGAGTTCACACTGGGAAGAAGCGGCTCAGGCTTTCACTCTGAAATCACATCTGCTTCTCATTCTGAAGAAAGACCATTTAACTATGATCAGTGTGGTAAACAGTTTCATTGAGGTTTCCTGAAGAAACACCTGAAGATTCACTCAAAGGAGAAGATTCATTCATAGTATTACAGCAGAAAAGACACGACCGGTGCAATTCACACTGGAAAAACAACAACTCTGCAACAAGAGATTCAGTCTGTCAGAAACACGTGAAAGGATTCACTGGAGAGAAACACATCAGAGTTTTATTCTTAATGAATTTCTGTCACTTCTATCAATCTATCTTTTATGAAGGAAAGCAGTAGTTTTTTAAACAAACTCAGTGTTCTTGTGCTCTCATGGTTCAGGAGCTGAATACAAGTGCCTTGCTTTGAAGCTGGACACTTTTCTTCTCTTCTTCTCTTGAGATGCTTTGGCTCTTATGAGACAGTAAAGAGATAGATTTGTCTTATTCGCTTTCACTCTTACTTAATGTTTCTTAATTTCCTTGAAAAATATTGATTAAACTCATTACTCATTTTATCAGCAACTCCAGGTTATTGTACAATTTTATCAATATAGCTTTTAAATACCTAACAGTTGACACACACAAATGACTGACATTGCTGTCTGTCTACATTATTAATAGTTTCACCCTAGATATGCAGCAGACATGTTCACAAGTCCCTAAATGCCAAGTTATTGTAATTAATAGTGTTTTGAAATAATAGAACTGATTTCTACTTAAAAAATGTCAATTATTAATTACAATTAAAAAAGTATTATTTAAAGGGGGGGTGAAATGCTATTTCATGCATACTGAGTTTTTTACACTGATAAAAAGAGTTGGATTCCCATGCTAAACATGGTCAAATTTTCAAAAATTAAATTGTACGTTTGAAGGAGTATTTCTGTGCCAAAAATGCTCCTTCCGGTTTGTCACAAGTTTCTGAAAGTTTTTTCGAGTATGGGCATGTGTGACATCAGACAGGGCGGAATTTCCTTATATGGGTCCTAAGGGCACTTCTATCGGAAGAGCGCGGGCGCGCGCGCAATCGTAGACCAGAGCAAGAGAGCGGAAAGCAGTTCGCCCATCATCACAGCGCCAAAGCCCAGTTTGATGCCGGATTTGCAGATCGTCTAATACTTAAGGATGCAGTCCCAATGATAAAGGTTCACGGTCGTGCGTTGGAACCGTGATTAAAACTGCTTGTCTGCTTCAAATGTCTGTGTGTTGTTAGCTATCGGCGCGTAAGCACAGCCCACACGGCACGCCTCCAGCCGCTCGTTTTTTTCCGGAAAGACTCGGAACTGCCTATCTTTCTTTTATAAATATAATAAAACTAGGGCTGTCAAAGTTAGCGCGTTAATAACGCGTTAACGCAAATTCATATTAACGGCACTATTTTTTTTAACGCTCGATTAACGCAGCGTGTATTTTCTGTTTGACCCGTGGCCCAAAACCTAGTTGGAGAAATGGAGATACACAGTGTTGCCAACTTAGCGACATTGCAGACCCATTTAGCGATTTTTTTCCCTTCAACAAAGCGCCCAAACCTTATTTAGTTTCTGAGAATCTACCGGTACCGGCGGTACTGCTCTCCCAGCACGCGCGCGCGCCTCTCTCTCTCTCGCTCTCTCTCTGCGTCTCGCGCTGGAGAGAGGAGCAGCGCTTTAATTCAGTTAAACACAGATATGATGTTGCTTCTCTAATTTTACATGCAAGTATAGCCGAAATCGCAAAACAGATATTGTGTTTATCTTATGTGTATTTGATTTCATCAGATGACAGCTCGATTATCAGGATTATTGTGCAGATTAACATCTTGGAAGGGAGAGCTGGTTATGTCTTAATGGGTCGCGTTTCAGTCACCATTTCATATTCATTCCGTTGTTTGACAACAGAAACAGTAAAATATACCAATGAAAACAGTTTTATTGAGAATGTAGCTTCATCAAAATGGGCACAGAGAGAGACAAACTATAATGTAGCCAAATAATAAATGTACATTTAGCATTTTCAGAAGAGCTGCCCTGTCATGCAAAAATCTAAACATGTTTGTGTTAGTAAATTGCTCAGTGCAAAGAAAGAGAAGTAATGGGAACCTGGTATTTCTTTGTTCTTTCTACATGTGTCTAATAGACATGAACAAGTTCTTTGAAAAACATCTATGACCTTTGAAACATGTCTCTTCATGTTCTATGTTGACTATGGTTTCAATAATAAACATACATTTGCATAAAGCATCCATATTTATCCATGCCCACGTTGATTAGAGTATTACAAACTTGAAAAGTATTAATTTAAGGTACATTTAGAACAAATAAAAAAATGTGATTAATCACGAGTTAACTCATGACAATCATGCGATTAATCGATTAAAATTTTTAATCGATTGACAGCCCTAAATAAAACTAAAGACTCTTTGGAGATATGAAGGATGCAGTACTACTATATAGGTACTCAAGATTAACATGAGATTGACTGAAAATGAGTGTTTCACCCCCCCTTTAAATCATTCATTTAATTTTTATTTACACACGATCGCGAAGCCAAAGCTGAAGCGGTCTCATATGAAGCAATCCGAGCTGCGTTTCTGCGGCTACGGATGCCATATGCCCCAGGAGCCTCTGAAATAGTTTCAGTGGAACCGCATTCTTGCCCTCGAATTATCGCAGGCAAATCAGCAGTGACTGCACGTGCTCGCTCGTAAGCTACACGGGGCAGAGTTTGCTCTTCTCCCAGTTGACCCGCTTTGCCCAGCGTTTAGCGGGGCTGGTACGGGCTGGGCGGGAGGGTGCCCTTGGCGGCGAGCGGACTGAGGATTCTGTGCCGATGGCCGAGCAGCAGGCCGTCGGGGCAGAATATGCTTTTTAGTCTCAGTCTGCTTCTGGGCGGCAAGAACTGTTAGGCATTTCTAACTGAGTTAGTCCTCAGCCGCGCCACCGAAGAGGCCAGCCTGGGATATGGGGAAGTTTAGGAAGCGGGTTCACTCAGCCCCGCCGTATATCGACCAGGTTAAGCCAAAGGTGCCTGGGCCACACATGTAGACATCGGCTGACCCAGGGAGCGTGTGGTCACCTTCGTCGGTGGTTGCACACAGCTCACGCATGAGCCCTGGATCAGCCCTACCCTCGCGCATGTCAGTGAGCACCTAGGCCTGGTAGACCTGATGGATGGCCATAGCATGCAGTGAGGTGGCCACCAGCCAAAGTATCTCCTCATGTGGAGGAAATAGATTGGGGTGTGGATGAGGGGACTCTCACTCGAGCAAGGTCATTGAGTCTCGACCGCAACAGTGCGAATTCACAGACGAGTATAATTATGATGAGTATACAGTAAAAGATTTTTAAAATCTTATAAGATATTTCAAAATGTGAGACCACAAACATAAGAATATTTTTACAGCTCTTCGAGATTGTTGCGCCTTCAAAGAGTTTGTGTTTTACAGCCTGAGAGAGAGGTTGTGCCTTCAAAGAGTGTGTGAGTTCTAATAAACCTTGGTGACCTGAGGATCACAGTGAGGGCTTCCTCAACGAGACCACCTCCTCGGGTCCCTCACTCCTCTATCGCATCGCAAGTGTGCTGAGACTTTGTTCGAGGGTGGTTCATGTTCCCTTTCAGTTTGGTCACGTTTGACGTAGTTGGACGAACCATACTGATTGGGATCACGCTTCGGGAGCCTTTCATCTTCGAGCATTGAAAAAACGAGCCAATGCACATTGGATTTGCATCTCGCGCTCTGTCCCGCCGCGCAGGTATAAATACAGAAGCGGATACACGTACCACTTGTCTTTCGCTTCAGAGCCGATCAGATGTTGATGTCTCTGAAGAGTGTTGGTTTGTGTTCAACGAGCGAGTGTGTCGGTGCTTCTTCTGAAATTCTCTCCCGGAGCTGGTGTGTCTACAATGCGAGTGCAATGGTGAGCGCGAGCCTTCTGTGGTCTCAACTGCTGTTTTAACAGCATTCTCTGTGTGTGTTTGTTCTGACAGTTGGTTGAGGGCAAAGAAAGTGAGTGCTCCACTGGTACAGGCTGCATCATCTTTTGTCAGTGTTGCCGCGTCATTCCCCTGTGTGCTCTGGCACTGGTGAGAGCACTATTTCCTGAAAGAGCAACACAGGTGTGTCTGCGTCTTTTTCAAGATGCCATTCCACCCATGCGTTTCTGGATGCGGTCGTTCCCTGTCCCCAGCTGACTGTCACAATAGATGCAACATGTGCTTTTGTGGATGGTTCATGTTCCATGTCATGACCATCTCGGTGCTGAGATGGAGACTCGCCTTCATCTGTGAAGGTGGAGTTTCTAGTCCCATGCCACGTTCTAGCGCCCCTTCTGGCCAACACCAGAAGAAAGCTACAGTGCCGTGTGGGATGGGTGATCTGAGAATCACAGTGAGGGCTTCCCCACCCAGTAACCAATCCCTGTGGGCCCCTTACTTCTCTGTCGAGCCGCAGCCGGTGGGTCGTGCTGGTCCTCTCTTTCCCGAAGTGAATGAGTAGGTTACTAGGTCGTGAATGGCACCTTTCTCTGCCAAAAACCGCCTTAGTTCCACCTCCCTTCTCACTACCCTTGCTGGAGAAAGGACGGAGGGTTATGAGGCTATCCCTCCAGTGGAGCAGTCTGTCGCGATGCAGCTGTGTCCGGCAACCGCTACCTCTTGGAAGCGTCTCCCCACTAAAGCCAGGCAAGGCAAGGCTTACAAAGCCTGTGGGCAAGCCGCATCCTCCCTGCATACCATGGCGTTGCTGCAGGTCCACCAGGCCAAAGCACTCATTGACATGCATGAGGGTAGTCCAGACCATGAGCCAATGGGTGAGCTCCGCATCGCAACCGACCTCGCCCTCCGGGGCACGAAGGTTGCGGCTCGCGCAATCTGTCTGGCAATGTCCACCCTAGTGGTCCAGAAGTGCCACCTCTGGCTCAACCTGGCTGATATGATATGAGGGAGGCTGACAAGTCTCAATCGGTCCAGCTGGCTCCTCCGCACCATCGTCTCGGCTAACGATCCAGTTCGGCCGGCGTCCGCCCAAATTCAGTGGTGTTTGTTACACTTCGGTGTTTAGCGAACGTGCCCCTGTCTTGCGTGCAGACATTGCGGTCCTACTGGCGAAGGATGCGATAGAGCCGGTCCCTCCAGCTGATATGAAGACCGGCTTCTACAGCCTGTACTTCATTGTACCCTAGAAAGGCTGTGGGTTACAGCCAATCTTGAACCTGTGAGTCTTGAATCGGGCCCTTCACAAGCTTCCGCTTCCGCATTAGCCGGGGTCTGGGCGGACCCCCAACTGCATTGGCACATCAGCTGCCTCGAGTTGCAAGCAGTACACCTTGCTTTGAGACGCCTCAAAACTGCTCGACAAGCATGCACTGGTCCATACAGACAACACTGCAACTGTTGTGTACATCAAACATCAAGTTGGTCTACACTCCCGTCGCATGTTGCAACTCGCCCACCATCTCCTCCTATGGAGTCAGAAGTATCTGAGGTCGCTTCGTGCCACTTGTATCCCTGGCCTGCTCAATCATGCCGCTGACAAGCTCTCATGACAGCATGTGGCCCCGGGAGAGTGGAGACTCCATCCCCAGGCGGTCCAACTGATTTGGGACCACTTCGGGGCTGCACAGATAGCCAGTTGTTTTCCCATTGCCAGTTGTTTTACTCCCTGACCGAGGGTGCCCTCGGCACGGATGCACTGGCATACAGCTGGCCCCGGGGCCTCCGCAAGTATGTGTTTCTCCTTGCAAAGACCCTGTGCAAAGTCAGGGAGGAAGAAGAGCAGGTCTTGCTAGTTGACCCTGTAATGGAAAAAAATATTTTTCATTGATATTTCATTGATATTTCATTGATATAAAAAATATGATCATATAACACCGATTTTATCATCACTTCATTGGCTAACATTAAAGTTCCGTATTAATTATAAGGTATTGCTACTGACTTATAAAGCCCTAAACGGCTTAGCTCCAGTCTATTTAACGGATCTTCTATCGCCCTATAATCCAACGCGCTCTTTAAGATCAATAAATTTGAGGCTTTTGGTCATACCTAGGATATCCAGATCAACCAAAGGAGGGAGAGCATTTTCACATTTGGCTCCGAAACTCTGGAATAGTCTTCCTGATACTGTTCGTTGCTCGGACTCGCTCTCCCAGTTTAAAACTAGATTAAAGACGCATCTTTTCGGCCAGGCATTCATATAATATTTTTAATCTTACAGTTCAAACTACAATCCGGCCTCTAGTTCATAAATGCCAGAGGAGAACTGGCCCCCGACTGAGCCTGGGTTCTCCCAAGGTTTTTTTTTTTCTCCATTAGGTCACCTGATGGAGTTTTAGGACACCATTAGGCCACTTGATGGAGTTTTTTCAGTTCCTTGCCACTGTTGCCTTTGGCTTGCTCAGTTGGGGATATTTTGGGGATATTTAATTTTATTCTATCAAACAATAAATTCCACTAGAAACAAACCTTGTTGTATTATTTTATTTTAATTTAATACTGTGAAGCTGCTTTGATACAATCTGTATTGTGAAAAGCGCTATACAAATATACTTGATTTGATTTGATTTAGTAGATATCATAAAGTAGTGTGTAATATGGAAAGAGGAAAATATATGTTTGTGAACAGGATGTATGCATGTTTGTGTACCTATGGAAGTGGCTGAGCGTGACACTTTAGGAACATATGGGACAGGACCTTTGACCCTAGTATTGACTTTTTGTGTCAACTAAGTGGTCAACTAAGTGATAAATAGAAGCTTGTATTACAGTGGGTCTCTTATCTGTGGAATGCAGGGAAGAAGCCTGCTGAAGAAAGACCTTGGGAAAAGGGTATAAAGGCTGCCCATCTCTTCCTGTCTGTGTCTCACTCACTCCACAGTCTAACTTCTGTGTAGTTGATTGGGCCTATTCTTGTGTGAATAAATGTTTTTTAAAAGACAATTGGATTCAGAGTGTCTCTTTCGCAGTGATGATGATGTTCAAGAAATTTTTGCCACAACACCCATTATTGGCCCAACCGGACATGGTTCTCCTAACTGATGCTCCTCTCAACAGCCCCTTACCTGGCCCATTCCTCTGAGGGATGACCTTTTCTCTCAGGGACGGCGCACCGTGTCTGGTCCCTGGACGGGACGTGGAGTTTCTAGGTGATCTTCCACAAGCTGTCGTAAATACCATCACAGAATGTGGCTTCCGCAGCATCCTCCTTTCCACCGAAAGGGCACACTTTCCCAGTGTTATCCAAGTCTGTCCGAGTGGGTCATGAGGAACAGCAGTGGATCGGCTCCTAGAACAAGTAGTACCACTTCCGTATTGATACTCGCACGACGCCAATATGCATTGGCTCGTTTTTTTTAATAAAAAATATTATAATGTTATGTCAGTGCTTACAAATATACATAATGGTAAGAAAAACAGTTGACATTTTCTGTTAATATTGATTGATTTAAGCCTCAAGTCAAGTATATTTGTATAGCGCTTTTCACAATACAGATTGTATCAAAGCAGCTTCACAGTATTAAATCAAAGTAACTCAACAAGGTTTGTTTCTAGTGGAAAAAACGTCCATGTTTGGTAAGGCTTCAGACTATCAACACTAATTCATCAAGCCATTCATGATTATCAGCTGATAATCACACTTTAGTTGTCATTAGGATGTCCCTCATCTGGCGTTTACACTGCTGTCTTCTTCTAGCACTCTTAAACATTATATGTTCACATCAAAGAACATTATATTTTTATATGAACAGTGAAGGGAAGAACAAATTTGAAACTCAGGAAGTGACATCATCTGGGCTCTTAATGCAGCATGATGGGAAGACAAGAAAATGATCCCAATCTATTGTCTCAGTTTTTAAACAAACTGTACAGTGTTGATCACATTCATCAACCCTGTTACCAAAGTTATTGTAAGAATAATAATCTATATAAATATGAATAACTTCTTTATGAGAAACAACATCATCCGCCATCACCAACGGCCTGCGGCACTGCTGCCACCTTCTGGAACAACTGATCAGCACAAAACAAATTTAAAGAACATGTGTAAGGGAACTCAGATCAATATAACTCAAATGTTACTGAATTACAGTGAATAAGAACCAAATTAATGTGCAAATGATTCCGAATTATTATTTAACACTTTATCAACTTTATTCGTCCACAATAAATTGAGATTAGCATATTTGATCAATTCTGGACAGAATATTATCACATGGCCTATGGTAATAATATCATAAAATTATGATCACGGAATATAAGCAAGGTAACAAAATCTACAGTTTAAGGTAGTAACTTGTAAGCATGTAAATGTAAAAATCAATGTAAAATCAAGCAAGACTTTATTGAAGTACTCTAATACACACAATCTAATCAAACGAAAAACACACAAACATTCATTCAGAAAACTGATATTAATGGAGGATGAATGAGTCACAGATGTCAAGCGTTAGACACGATTACTTTGACAACCCGAGAGAGTCAATATACTAGCAATTCAAGCTTTGTTTGTTTACTTACAGTTTTTCTAAATTGCTAAAAGACATTTCTTGAAACCATCATTAATTTTCTTAAAACCTTAAACACAAAACCAAATTTTCAAACCACATTCAGAGAACCTCTTACTCTTCTGGCAAAATCAAGCAATTGCCTAAACTATTTTATCTGTGCTCAAAATCAAACATTTCAGATCATCCACACATCAGTCAATATTATAAACACTACAGATCATTCATTAGACACTACATCTACATGGAGAACAGAATCCAGAGCATGCAGTTACAAAAGTATATTGTAACAAAGTAAACTAATTTGCAATTATGTAAAAAAGTATAGTAATGACAACTTAAGCACCTTTTACACAGAGATACCGGAAAATACACGGATAATGTGTCCTCTCTGTCAATTTTACATTGTATAGGCTACTGTATGCACTGCAAGTATAGTATTGAATATCTGTATATTCAGCACTTGTATACTGTGAAAATACAGTGACCCAACTGCAAAAGCCAAAAAGGTTACAGAAAAAAGCTCTAAATAGAGTTGTGCAACTGCAAATCAATGTCAGTGAGTGATTGATTCTGCTTCAGCATCAAGTCTTAATGTTGGTCCGTCCTGAAAAGTTTGTCCACATCACTGTCATCTCTGCAGGCAAAGAGGAAAACCCTAAAGCAGGTCCAGCCCTGACAACATTAAATTTTGAGACCGTTGTTTGTTAAAAACCACGAGTGGGTTAATTTCAATTTCAGTTGGTTTTAGGAGGAGAGATCTCTGGAATATACAGCTAGAGAGAGGAGGTGTCCGGGAGGAAGTGAGATGTCACTGGTTAAAGTCAGTGGTGATTTCTCACCATGGGATTGTCTTCGCAAACCTTCTTTTCCTGATAAGAATGTGGGGATTTATGCATTGGAGTCAACCCAGGGTTTCTTCACCATTTGGTCTTACGTTTGGGGAACAAAGAGAACATTTTGTTGAGCAGCGCTCTCCTTGCATAGCTGGTTTAAGATTAGGCAGGTATGAGGGAAGACGTCTCCTTTAGCCATCTCGGCACCATAGATGTATTTTATGACTTTCAAATGGTTCAGTGGAGGATCTCTCTGAACTGTGGAATGTGGTGTTGTGTTCATTAAATGGGCTTGTTCATGGATAATCCTACATGTGCGAGCTGCTGGACAACATAATTTGGAAGCGTATCTGTCAGCGGACAGCAGGAAACAACACTGGTAATACAATTCACAGAAAGGTTTATTGGCAGGTGACAGATCGACTAGAAACAACAGGTGAGTGTTCTGAATGAAGACCATTTGAATAAACTTTATTCAAATGCTGGCTAGTAATTGTCTCTTTGTATTGCAGGTGCTGAGATTGCGATGGTTGAAGATGATCTGAAGAGAAGGGCAAAGGATGATGGAGGATGAAGAAGGTGAGCAGTCTCAAACTTGTGATGAACAGGTAAGGAGCTGGGTAAGTTGACCAGTATTGAACAACAAGATCAGATGATTGTGAAGTGAGACGTGACTGCTTATGAACTGTGTGCTGATGAACGGGTTCAGGTGTGCTGGATTAGTATTCAGGTGATGCTGTGTGTGGAGCTCATCGTCTGGGTATTCTTGATAAGCACCATAGCAAATACAAAAATATGACACAATTCTGTTTGATGGTCTTCTCTGTGAAGCGGGTGTCAGAAACATAAAGTTGCACTATATTTCTGCTTTTCCATGAGCGCTGTAGCTACCCCACTTGAATGATGGTACTTGATGTTTACAAGCGCCACCTACTGTCAAGAGAGTGAATATGCATTTACTGCTGTTTTTTCGCATTGGTCTAAACAGACAAATCTCATGTGAAAATCAGATTGAATTTTAATTCCGATAATTTGTGTGGGTGTGAACAGTTAATGAATTACAGTTAAAAAATAATGAATAGGAGTGGGCGATCTGCCCAAGAAATCATATCATGATCTTATAAGACAAAAAGTGGTTTCTCCACTGCATGGATCTTAATGCGTTTCTCTAGGTAGCGTTTAATAGAGAAACTCTTTCCTCACTGATCACACATATGTGGCTTCTCTCTGCTGTGAGAGAGAATCTGATAATTTCATATTTTTTTCAGACAAAACGGCTGATTGAATCTCTTATCACAGTATGAACACTTTTACGTTTTTTCTCCAGTGTGGATCCTCTCATGTCTTTTCAGATGTGATGAATGACTGAATCTCTTGTCACAGTGTGAACACTTGTAAGGTTTTTCTCCAGTGTGACTTCTCTGGTGCAGTTTTAAGCAGCTCGCTGAAATAAAAGTCTTCTTACACTCAAAGCACATGTACTCTCTCACACCAGTGTGAATTTTCTCATGTCTTTGGAAACTTTGCAGCCATGAAAAACTCTTTCCACATACAGAACAGGAATGTGGCTTCTCCTTCGTATGAACTGTCAGGTGTTTCTTCAGGTTTGATGACCAAAGAAATGTTTTGCCGCAATGATCACATGTGAACGGCTTCTCTCCGGTGTGGATCTTCATGTGAGCATTAAGATTTTGTCTGTGAGTGAATATCTTTTCACACTGATCACACATGAACGGCTTCTCTCCAGTATGAACTCTCATGTGAAGCTCAAGCCATGATTTTTGTGCAAAACTATTCCCACACTGATCACATGTGAACGGTTTCTCTCCAGTGTGAATTCTCATGTGAAGCTTAAGATTTTGTTGGTTTGAGAATCTCTTTTCACACTGATCACACATGAACGGCTTCTCTCCAGTGTGGATTCTCATGTGTCTCTTAAGGTATCCTGAATCCCTGAAACTCTTCCCACATTTATCGCATGTGAACGGCTTCTCTCCAGTGTGGATCATCATGTGACTCTTAAGGTTTGTTGATTCCGTGAAACTCTTCCCACATTGATCACATGCGTGCGGCTTCTCTCCAGTGTGGATTTTCATGTGTCTTTTAAGTTTATCAGAATCCATGAAGCTCTTCTCACACTGATCACATGTGAACGGTCTCTCTCCAGTGTGAACTCTCAGGTGATGATCAAGATTTTGTTTGGTTGAGAATCTTTTTTCACACTGATCACACATAAACGGCTTTTCTCCAGTGTGGATCATCATGTGACTCCTAAGGTGTGATGAATTCGTGAATCTCTTCTCACATTTATCGCATTCATACGGCTTCTCTCCAGTGTGGATCCTCATGTGAACCTTAAGGTGTATTTTTTGTGTGAAACTCTTCCCGCACTGATCGCAGGTGAATGGCTTCTCTTCAGCGTGAACTCTCATGTGAACATCAAGACTTCGTTTGTATGGAAAACTCTTTCCACACTGATCACATGAGAATGGCTTCTCTCTGGTGTGGATCCTCATGTGTTGATTAAGATGTAATTTTAGTTTGAAGCTTGTCCCACATTGATCACATTCATACGGCTTCTCTCCGGAGTGGGTTTTCATGTGTGTATTAAGATTCTGTATTTGTGTAAAACTCTTTCCACATTGATCACATGAGAATGGCTTCTCTCCAGTATGAACTCTCATGTGAACATCAAGATGTTTGGTTGTGATACTCTTTCCACACTGAGTGCAGGTTGTAGTTTTCTTGGCTCTTCTTTTCTTTAAACATTTATTTTTAGTCTTTGAGCGACTCAGAGGTTTTTCTCCAGGTTTGACATGATGTTCCTCCTCCATTTCACTCAGTTCTTCACTCTCCTCGTTATCTTCCATCAGGTCTGACCCTGAAGAGAAAAAAAAAGATTCATTTAGTTTTCAGTAAATCAACATAATTCAAATAGAGAAATATGAAGTGACAAGACATAAAAGTGAACTCTGATGTAAAAGACAACTGCTATAAAATACTACAATCCTTTTGATCAAATAAGTTTCTTTCCATGAATGAGGTACATTGATCTTGATTTCGAATTTAACAACTAATCAACTAAACTAATTTTTCTTGCAGAATAAACATTAAGGCTTTTGAAAACTAAATGTATCCAACACAGAACAAAGTGTGTCTGAATCATGTCTGAATATGACAAAGGGGAAATTAAACTAGACAGATGTCTGAATATATAATCCCATGACTTTGAGTAACAAGCTGAAAAAAATAAAGAAATCCAGATTTACAGGGGTGCTTCTCAATCCTCACTTCCTTTCCTCGTGTCTCAGCTCCACCTCCTGTAGGATGTGAGGGAACGCTGCAAGGAAAGAAAATGAGGACGAAGGAATCGGATGAAAGCTTTTTTAAACATTGGAATACTTGATCACGCGAGCGTCACTTCACAGCGTCATCAGCAGCTTATACCTAACAGGCTATTGTTGTTGTAAGGCCCGTGAAATTGGTCCAATCTGCCGGTTCGCCAATACACGGGGAAGGTCTCACGTGTTCTGTCCTTACTCGTGCAAAATATTGGTTGGTTAACTTTACAATACATTTAGTTATGTATTCTCTCGTTAATTCATCTGACTCCATAAATGAAAGGGTTTAATAATATCTGTGGATCATTAATCATGAGTGAATGTTTGACTATTCCGTTTAACTCTTCAATGGAAATAATATCAAAGTCAGTTAGAATAATCAAATGTAACAATTTATTATGTCAGGTAAATGTATCATGCCAATTTCATAATCAGTTCAAAGATAATCGATACAAAACATCAAATGCTCTGGAATAGAGAGAAGATACAAACCCAACATTTAAGAAATACGTTAGGCTGAGAGATCTACATCTCCCAGCCTAACGGACCCATCTGAAATACAGAAAAGGCCCCGATCTCCCTGCTGAATTCCATTAAATAGTCAGACCTCTTTCACATGTAAACATGTGCTAACAAAGGAAATTTGCATTCATAGGTAGCACCTCTGGGTGTAGGGAGACCATTTGTCTAGAGGCCAACCCCTCCTTGTATGCTAGTTATTAGGGGTGTAACGGTACGCAAAAATCACGGTTCGGTACGTACCTCGGTTTTAAAGTCACGGTTCGGTTTATTTTCGGTACAGTAAGGGAAAGAAATGCAAACATTAAACTGCAGGTTGTTTATTACTATAAACTTTTTTTAACAATTTGTTTACACTTTTTTTTAAACACTTTTTAATAAAATATAATAAAATATATATAAAATAAAAAAAAGAATATGAAATAAAATACTGCTGCAAAGTTATCCACTAAATAAAATACTCTCAGTCTCAAACCAATATCACATAATAAATTTAATGAAAAATATAAATAAATAACTATGATTACAGTGCAGCATTACCAATCCCAGCTTGTAGGCCTGCTCATATTTAAAAATTAAGACTGGGAAAAAAATGAACTTTAATTGCACAATTTGCTGTAATTAATTGCAATTCCTCCAAGCTTGTAATCATCAATAATTAAACTTAGAATCACCTAATTAAATGAAACACCGGGGGAAGGACTTTGAGCGGACTTTGCTTTTCCAGTGCATGATCGGTACATGATTGGAGTGTTTGGGCCGTTAACGACAGAGCAGAACGCGCAGCGCAAACACGGAGTCGAACATTGAGCAGAGAGCGCAGCGCGCAGACACACACACACACACACGGAACGGAGAGTTGCGGCGGCGCACACAGAGCGGAAAAGCTTTTTTTCGCCCAGCAGTCGATTTCATTGGTTTAGGTTACAGTGACGACGGGTAAAACTAAAACCAGACGGGCTCTGGTAAAACTTTAGAATCAGCTGCAGGGCGGGATTTGCGCTGAACGCGAAGGCTTCCGCCACTTAATATGTTCGTGTGGAAACACGAAAATGTACCTATGTTCCGCACACTAAATATTGCGTTCAGTCATTCGGTACACACACTTGCACCGAACCGAAAGCCCTGTACCGAAACGGTTCGGTACGAATACACGTACCGTTACACCCCTACTAGTTATCCATAAACCTTCAAAAACCTTATTACCTTGTGTTTTACTTATTCTGGAAATAGGACATTTGTACCAGTCGCACTGTGACATTTTAAATGATACCAAACATGAAAATACTCTGTGATAATCATTTACATTAAACTATACATTTTCTTAGGAGAGATCAGGTGATCATCTGAGCATGAGAGACAGGGGGTGAGGGGAGAGGGACAGAGATGTAGATTAGGATGACTCGGAGGTGAGACTTTCGTCTCAATGGTGCACGAGGGCCAGTTCAAATGCTAATCTCCAGAGAGGTCCTTTTGTCCTCTCAGGGCCTGGCCACCCCCAAAACAGACCGTCTGGAATTTCCTAATTTATCAATTCTTACATTGTCTTCTCTATTTTAAACTTTTGATTCTATGTTTTTGTTTTAAAAGTTTTTAGTTAAAGGTGAACTAAGTAACTTATTTACCTTAACCAAACTGCTTTGGAGTCATTGGAATAGTTATATGACTTTTTTCGGGTGAGTCTATTCCAAATATCTATTCCAGAAGCTGTAGGGGGAGCTCTATAGACCCCTTTTGCGCACAGTTACGTCACGGCGCTAGCTGGAGGCAAAACAAACGGAAAACTGGAGGCGGACCACAGATTCTGCTACATAATAAGGAGCTTAAATTATTATTTTTATTATTAAATGTCATCTTGTTGTGTTGTTGTCACAGTTCTGTCACCTCGGTCTGGATTTTCCTATGGGTTTGTGACAGGGCTGTGACACGCCGGTTTGTCATGTGTTTATGTTCAGTCTGGTCCTGTGTGAGCACATGAGTGTCGTCTTGTTTCTTGTGCCATGTGCTCTCGTCGTAATTGTCAACCCCGCCCATCTTGTTATCTGATTATTGGTTAATTTGTCCCACCTGTGTATCTCGTTACCCTCCTTTGTTTGTTCCCCTATTTAGTCTCCTTGTGTTTGTAGTCTTGTGCCGGTTCGTTGTTTTGTTACGTGTTCCAGTTTGTAGCCTCTCATTTATGCCTAGGGTTGGAGTTTGTACCTTTCCAGTTTGGCATCCGAATAAATCACTCTGCATTTGAATCTACGTCTCTTGTCTACGTCATGTGACAGAAAAATCCAGACCGAGGTGACAGAACTGTGACAGCTGTTGAGTGCAAGAATCGATGAAAAATGAGTATGTTGTGTCTGGAATTTTTTTTCTAGAAAATATTCATATCATTAAAATTGCACCGTAGTGTCACTCTTTACATTGTCGTCTTCTTGGCGCTGGCTAGGCAGAACTGCGGATCGTACCACACAAGTCTTTACATGACCATTCAGCACATAGTTATATGCATATATATATACCCTCAGTTTCTCTATCGGGTAGGTGTAGAAGTCAGGCCACTCAACCGGAGGTAGCGTTAATGTTAATCCTGTCTGATCGTCCATTGACTGAGCGTGTATGGTCATCTGGTTCCGTCCGTTAAAATGAACTTTTGCAAAATAACAATCATGGTCCTGGACAGTGAGTGACCTTGCACATTAAGATAAAATTGGATTTTCTCCAGTCATTGTTAAAAAACAAGCTAACAAAACTGGCAAACTAGCGTTAGTGAAGCGGCCAGAGGGTTCTTTCTGCCTCCAGCTAAGCCCCGCCCACACAAAGACGTCACCATGTTTACCAACTGTAAAAGGGTCTATAGAGAAACCTGCGAGCGAAAAGCGAGAATACAGCAAAGAAATTCCCGAAACTGCATAGCCCTGCTTTAAAAAGTGTTCAGTGACACTATATGCATTTTATACATTTCAGTGTGTTTCATTTCACAATGTTGAGTGACACTGTGCAATGCCAATATTTTTGCTTATACATGGAAATGGAAGTTTTTATTTTTCTGAGTTTTCAATATAATGCAATAATGCAATACACATACCAGAATACCGCAGGTGGTACACAGCAAGTTGTATTTTCAGCTCTATTATTTTTAACATTTTTTCATATTGCAATATCATATCGCAATATACCATTGTATATCGTATCGTGATATGTATCGAATCATGAGGCCCTTGCCTATGCCCTTATCCAGCCCTATGAAAGTGCTCTATTGAAAGATAAGCTAATACTGTAATCTCAGTGTGACATTAAAACAACAATAATACAAAAACAATAATGACACAGAGAGAGCCAACCTAAATCCAGCGGCAGGTGAACACCACTTGGCAGCTGTCAGAGAAGACCCTGACACCTGACACCTGACACATACTCTGGCAGCTGTCACGATCTCTGGTGTCACGGGAGTTTGACAATGTTTCTGCTGTTTGCTAAGTAAAAACTACACTGTTTGAAGCATTAACATCAGTAAACATTAAATACTTTGACCATACGTTACTATTTATTGGAGGAACAGGGCTCCAGACTAACTTTTCCACTGGTTGCACTGGTGCTACCAACTTTCTCAGTTGGTCGCACCAGCATGATTTGGTCGCACCTTTTTTTTTTTTGCTACATGCCATGGGATTAATCAATGCATGCTGATGAATAGTGGTCTTAATCTGCATACCCTAGTTTTGCACTGATGTAAAAAGACTGACAGTGACACAAGACCTCATGTTAGCAAAATGTTTTAATCTTTTAACTCTCAAAAAAATATTAAAATACATGCTTGTTCTTTAATGTTTGATTATAATTTTACTGTCTTCACATAGGGATGTGAATTGATAAGATTTTATCAATAATAATGCCACTGACGATTCTGATTATCGATCCGATTCTTTAATGATTCTCTTATCGATTCTTGATAGCACTGTGTGGAAAAAATGTAATGATCATAAAACCGTTAAAAATAAAGAGCAGCACAAAGCAATAACTTAATGTTTCCCGTGTCAATCTATATATTTTTATTGACATTTATTTATAATGATTTAAAATGTCTCACATGGCTCATTATAGGCTAGTATTTAAAGGTCCCATTTTTCCTGTGTTTTTGAAGCTTTGATTGTGTTTACAGTGTGCAACATAACATGTGTTCATGTTTCGCATGTAAAAAACTCACACAATTTACTTATCTGTATACCACTGTTTTCACTGTCATAAAAAAGGGGTGATGACTTCCTTGATCTATGAAGCCCCTCCTTCAGAAATACGTAACGAGTTCTGATTGTTCCAGCGGTTCCTGTGTTGTGATTCGACAGCAGCTTAGCGCAAGTTGCCCGGAAAGGTCACGCCTCTTACCATAACGTGGAAATCACTTCCGGCATCACCGGCGGCCATCTTACCACAGGGAAGCCGTGAATTAACCCTCATGTGGTCTTCGGGTCATTTTGACCCGGAGAAGATTTTCTTTTTCCCCAAAATACTAGTTAATGTTATCGCATTGGACTGAAACTTAGTGACTCTGTTCCCAAAGGGTATAACTACTTCTCAAATGTTTTTTGAAAATTTTCTTACTTTTTTAGGGGTGGTTTTGTTACCTTGTTACACTTGTGGTCTTCCCGGGTCAAAATGACCCGCCCATAAAAAATAGCTTATAAATCACTCATTATACCATATTTTTACCAAATCTTGGATTCAATCTTTTTGTCAACTTGTTCTCGTTCAATTAGGACTGGTTTTGTATTTTCATTTGCATCTGATTAATTGTGGGCCTCATTTATCTGAGAGTAGGCATCTAATTTGTTGAGTAAAAAAAACGTAATTTTTTAATAATCTTGGAATTTTTTTTTTTTTTTTTTTTTGAAAATTGGTACTGTTGATCACACTAGTCTACTTTAATGTTTCAACGGGAAGTTTGTTTTGAAAAACTTTTATTTTGTAAAAAATGGTACATAGTCACACTTGTGGTCTTCCCGGGTCAAAATGACCCGCCTATAAAAAATAGCTTATAAATCACTCATTATACCATATTTTCACCCAATCTTGGATTCAATCTTTTTGTCATCTTGTTCTCTTTCAATTAGGACTGGTTTTGTATTTCCATTTGCATCTGATTAATCGTGGGCCTCATTTATCTGAGAGTAGGCATCTCATTTTTTGAGTAAAAAAAAAATATTTTTGAATAATTTTTGGAAAAATAAAATAAAATCTGAAGAAAATTGGCACTGTTGATCACACTAGTGTACTTTAATTTTTCACCAAGAATTTTGTTTTGAAAAACTTTTATTTTGTACAATATGGCACAGAGTTACACTTGTGGTGTTCCACTGGGCCATTGAGGGCCATTGTGGGCCATTGTTTCAATGGGCCATTGAAAGTGAATGGGAGAGACCAATGCAAAAAATGAATGGAACAACACAAAATAGGTATCATTTTAAAGCTTAGAATCTCAGCTTTTTAATGCACCTAATTTGATCAACTCCTAACGAGAGCTGAGTTATCACTCTAAAACAGAGTGTTCCCCCGCAGGCGCCACCTAGCTGCGAAATAAATAATCATAATATTTTTCAAAACTATTACCTTGATCAACTTAAAATAGGTGTCATTTGAAAGCTTAGAGTCTGAAATTTACAATGAATGTAGCCAATTTGATAAACTCCTAAGTAGTGCTGAGTTATTTGCTGATAAATAGAAAAAAAACAAATTCATAATTTATAAACTACTTTTTTGTACTACATTCAGCAATATGTCAAATACATCATACAGCTCAGATAGTCCTGTGTCATATGTCATTTGAAAGGTCTCAATTTGTAGAATACAGCAAGCATAATTGTTTCAGGCTTTTTACTAAACTTGAGTGAGATTTTTGTAAAAGAAGCCCTTCAAGAGACCCATGTGTAAACCATACATGGATGGTACAATTTTAGACACATTTCCGCTCGTAACTTCATGAAACATGCTCCGATTGTGGAAAATGACACATCATTATTTACAGCAGATGCTTACAATTAAAATGAGTCCAAACTCAACATAATCCATCACTCATAAATTGTGGAAAATGGCACATCATTATTTACATGAGATTGTTAAGATTAAAAAGAGCCCAAACTCACCATAATCCATCACATGCTCATATGTGTACATAAACAATGAACATGCTCCTGAAAATGTTTCAGTCTCTCCCATTCACTTTCAATGGCCCATTGAAACAATGGCCCTCAATGGCCCAGTAGAACACCGCAAGTGTAATTCTGTGCCATTTTGTACAAAATAAAAGTTTTTCAAAACAAAATTCCTGGTGAAAAATTAAAGTAGACTAGTGTGATCAACAGTGCCAATTTTCTTCAGATTTTATTTAATATTTCCAAAATTATTCAAAAATAATGTTTTTTTTACTCAAAAAATGAGATGCCTACTCTCAAATAAATGAGGCCTACGGTTAATCAGATGCAAATAGAAATATAAAACCAGTCCTAATTGAAACAGAACAAGTTGACAAAAAGATTGAATCCAAGATTGGGTGAAAATATGGTATAATGAGTGATTTATAAGCTATTTTTAATAGGCGGGTCATTTTGACCCGGGAAGACCACAAGTGTGACAATGTGCCATTTTGTACAAAATAAAAGTTTTTGAAAACAAAATTCCTGGTGAAATATTAAAGTAGACTAGTGTGATAAACAGTGCCAATTTTCTTCAGATTTCATTTAATATTTCCAAAATTAATCAAAAATAATGTTTTTTTTACTCAAAAAATGAGATCCCTACTGTCAAATAAATGAGGCCTACAATTAATTAGATGCAAATAGAAATATAAAACCAGTCCTAATTGAAAGAGAACAAGTTGACAAAAAGATTGAATCCAAGATTGGGTGAAAATATGGTATAATGAGTGATTTATAAGCTATTTTTTATAGGCGGGTCATTTTGACCCGGGAAGACCACAAGTGTGACAATGTGCCATTTTGTACAAAATAAAAGTTTTTCAAAACAAAATTCCTGGTGAAAAATTAAAGTTGACTAGTGTGATAAACAGTGCCAATTTTCTTCAGATTTCAATTAATATTTCCAAAATTAATCAAAAATAATGTTTTTTTTACTCAAAAAATGAGATCCCTACTGTCAAATAAATGAGGCCTACAATTAATTAGATGCAAATAGAAATATAAAACCAGTCCTAATTGAAAGAGAACAAGTTGACAAAAAGATTGAATCCAAGATTGGGTGAAAATGTGGTATAATGAGTGATTTATAAGCTATTTTTTATAGGCGGGTCATTTTGACCCGGGAAGACCACAAGTGTGACAATGTGCCATTTTGTACAAAATAAAAGTTTTTCAAAACAAAATTCCTGGTGAAAAATTAAAGTAGACTAGTGTGATAAACAGTGTCAATTTTCTTCAGATTTCATTTAATATTTCCAAAATTATTCAAAAATATTCAAAAATAATGCTTTTTTTACTCAAAAAATTAGATCCCTACTGTCAAATAAATGAGGCCTACGATTAATTAGATGCAAATAGAAATATAAAACCAGTCCTAATTGAAAGAGAACAAGTTGACAAAAAAATTGATTCCAAGATTGGGTGAAAATATGGTATAATGAGTGATTTATAAGCTATTTTTTATAGGCGGGTCATTTTGACCCGGGAAGACCACAGGTGTTATAGGGTTTTTGAACACCACATGAGGGTTAAGGTGAGTGATCAGCACACACACAAATCCTCTTATCTCGCTGAAATCTTGACAGATTTACAAACAATTTGGTTTCTTACAAACGTTATTAACGTGGCTATAATTCCGAATGCTTGAACATGTATGTTATAATTATTCATATGTATGCCGTGTCATAACTACATCTCTGATAACAAACCAAACCGTTTGAAAATAGGTAGAAAATTGAGCAAGTTATGGTTATTTAAAAGTACATGCACCATGTTACGAGTGAGCGAGCACCCTGTGGTAAGATGGCCGCCGTGTGCAGACGTCGACCTCCATTGGCCAGCAGCGCGCACGAGACATCTAGCCTTTATATGGTATCTATGCTCAGTGTTATTGTAAACATGTCTTTAATATTACCTTATCAATTTGAGCCGGAATCAGACCCGGAGAACATAGATGAAGAGGATCGATTAGAACCTGTTCAAGCACGACTTTTGCAGGATGTTTCACAATGGTAATCAGTTTATTTAGTAGTTGTCATAATTTTACGTTTGGCTGTTACCTTGAATTGGTTAAATTTTTTGTTGTGTATAGTTTTTTTTAAATTGTTTTCACCCAAACAACTTTATATAAATAAACTTTATTTTCACCATGAATATAGCCTTAAAAGCTGCCATGTTGTGTAAAAGAAATAGTTGCCATGCATAACAATAATTTATTTATTAAAAGTTGAATGTTACATGACTGCACATTAAATTATGGATAAAAAATAACAGCGTCTCGACGACATGGCGACAAACACACTCTACGCAACTCTTCCTTTTCTCTGTGGGAGCGCAACAAGACCACGGCCCCTTTTTTGTGTATTCCTGTGGGCGGAGGTTAGTCATTAAAGAAGGAAGTAGAGGGATGTATTCCAAACCGGCCATTCGCTGTAGGCTTTGAAAGGGAACTTCTGTTAAATAAAATATCTCGCTTAGGCATTGAACTTTGAGCTTTATAATTTTACAGGTATTATTTATGCTCTAACAGCAACATTACACACTAACTAAAGTTTGAAAAATGGGATCACGAAGAACAGGACCTTTAACAGTAGGCTATATTTTCCAGACAGTATTTTTTAACAATGTAAAATAACAAACAAATTTGATCTGCCAAATATGTGAAAAGAGTATAAATAAAACGGCAACAGCAACACTTGAGACTGATTGCCATCAATTCCCCTCACAGATCTCAAACTTTTGCCTTGACATTCAGTAACAGTTCTCACTACAAACATCGAGACAATCACACAAACGAACACAAAATCGCTCAGGTCTGAATGAACTCCAAATATTCTCCTCATGCTCGCTGCTGCTGCACTAAATGTTTATTTCAGTAGGAAGACGCCAGAACCATAGACATAATAAATACATAGACACCCTATTGGCCGCTTTGGAACGTTGCTGCGATATATCAACGTGTCCGCCATTTTGCGGAGGGCAAGACTGCGCTGTAATCAAATGCAAGTAAACAGGTGAGCTGCGGTTTTTCTGGATAAAAACTTTACAAAAAAATTACATTTATCAACCGATTTCAGTGGTTTGTATGTGGTGTACAAAAAAGTTCCATCTCTAGTTATTTAAAATCTCGATAGTTAGACTTACAGTATAAAATATTTTTATAATATGGCCAAAGCTCAGGCTTGTCATGTATTTGGCTTTGTATTCTTGGATAAGAATTGTGAACATCCCCATACTGAGAGATAATTTAATTTTCACATTAATTTAAATCAAGTTTTCTTATTGTGGAAAAAGCATATTCTGTCATTGACCCGATTTTAGCAATAACAAAGATAACTGATGGATCCTTTATGGTAATACATATGATATGGTACAACTACAGTGCAATGCAAATAGTAAATATAAGATAAAGTGAGAAGTAGGCTAATAGTAAATAGTTTAGTCAATAAAATAAACAAACAGTATACAGCAAATAAAATAGTAATGAAAAGTATAATTATATAATAAGTACTATATATAATAATAACAATAATATATTGATAATAGCATATAGTTTATGTATAATACTATAATAATAGCAAAAGAATATGAAATATCAATTACAGAATATAGACAATAAAAATAATAAGTTAAATAGTTACTATGAATAGTAATTTAACAGCATAACTATAATAGATTGATAATCGCAAGTGGTATATTATTATAATAACAATAATAAATAATGTAAATTTATATATTTTAAAATATTCTTAAATAGGCTATATAAAATAAAATGATGCAACCCTGTCTCTTTTTGTTAAATTTCAGTTTTTAAAAGGAAGAAGCTATACAAGTCAAGAAATAAAGTAAACGATTCGGTCAAACATACAGCAGGCTACAACTTTAAAGTTAAATAGCCTAATATAGGGTGAATACTGGCAAAGTGGGACAATGGGTAAAGTGGGACAGTTAAGCTTCTTAATTTCTATCTTTACATGTAAATGATTCCATTACTAAAAATCAACACTGAGCTCATCATAAGCAAGTAGGCTATGTTATAAAAAAATCTGTGATGGTAAAGTAAAATGACATTCTGAGGTGAATAATGTTAAGATTATAAAATTTAAAACACTCATGGATCATTTGTAATGGCTATATATTTTGTTATAGGATGTAATGGTGAATCAGAATTTGTAAAAATCACATTCATATGAATCTTTTTTTGTTTTTTATGTGATTTTGACACTGTCCCAGTTTGCCAATAGCGTATTGTTAAACTGGGACAGTGTATTACTGGCAAACTGGGACAGCCATTTAAGTCATTCTAATGGGGGAATTGAGTTCCCTTTTTGTATGCCCCTCTTAAATTTAGTAAAATTAGTTAAAAATTTAGTTAGCTAGCTAGATATTTCAAAAAAGATTTTAAACTGATTTTAAAAAATAATGCCAATTCCAAAAAAAAACAAAAACAAGAAAGATGGAGGGTACAAGCTTGGATGGCTGGGACATTTGCAAAAAAAAAAAAAAACAACTTTACTTTTCAACAAAAATAAATTAAACTTAGCCTGTGTGGAATAAAATTAGCCTAAGAAGAAATGTTTATAAAG
Source organism: Vimba vimba (assembly GCA_022828995.1). Classification (NCBI taxonomy): domain Eukaryota; kingdom Metazoa; phylum Chordata; class Actinopteri; order Cypriniformes; family Leuciscidae; genus Vimba; species Vimba vimba. Next base: position 10,521,797 of record CM040817.1, on the reverse strand, counting down.
ATTTCTATTTTTTTAAATGTATATGAAATAAACAAAACCTAACACAAAATATTGTGTACAGGTGAGGGAGGGGCGGAGGGAGGGAGGGGTGGACAGAATCTGCTGTACCTGCACCCCTCCTTAAAAAAAAGTGATTTTTATTATTTTTGTTGTTGTTGTTTATATTGTTATTGTGTATTTAATTCATTGGGCCTACATTTGAATAACAATCTAATGAGTTTGAAGTGTCCCAGTTTGCCAATAAAGGTGTCCCAGTTTGCCAATAAAGGTGTCCCAGTTTGCCAGTAGCGCCTGGAAAAATGTAGTTTGGGGTCCATGTGTTTTTGAGGAAGAGTCATCTATCCTGTGTTTAATGTTTATTTCTTTTTTATTCTTTATAGTAGAGTAGAGCACTTTAGAATAGTATTATTAGAATTTAGCTATTTAGAATAGTATCATATGAGGGGCTAAGACATTTGGATCATAATAAAACATTATGCAGAAGGTAAATTATCAGAAAGTGTCCCACTTTACCAGTATTCACCCTATAAAGTTATGAAACTTCACTTTGCCCTCAGCCAAAACAATTTGCCAAGGAACAAATTACAGATTTTAATGAGACCAAAGATCGCCCATTAGATATACACAAGACAAATTATTCTAGTGTTTAACAACTAGACTAAAGACATCAGATCCAGCGGCGAACATCAGAAGCACTAGCCGAGGTAAGGCTGTTCTCGGCGGGGTACATGAGCGCTGAGCGCCCGGTGATCGCTGGATCTCACAACTAACAACATTTTTAAATAGGCGCTATCTTTATAAATAAACCACAGATTTGAGCTTTAAACAACTACATTGTCGACTGAAAAACTCTTAAAACTATTTCGTGACACAATAACAGTAGTATTTTTTCATTTCGCAGCCTCTGAAAACAAAAATAGTAGGCTAAATGAAATACAACCTGAAACAAATTTTCAGTTTTGCTTGTGAAAGGTAATTCCCTGAGACCTGTTTTTAATTGTGTGGTGAATTGTAAAGCACCAAACAGCACACGAAATAGGCATTTTTCTCAATTCTCGTTATGAGAAGTATGGGGAAAGTAGCCCTCCGCAGTGTGGCGGCGCCGCTGACGTACGATCCAGCATTTATTTGGGCCCATGTATGAGACAGATGAAATTCTCCAATACTCTCTTTCTCTCTCTCTCTCCTTTTTTTTTTTTTTGCAGAAATGTGCCTGTAGGCTATATTCATATTAGAAATGCTGTTATATTAATATAATTGTGTAGGCCTATATAGGCTATGTATTAAATATAATGCTAATGTTTTTGTTAAGAAATTATGGCAGTTTATTGATTTATTTTTGCATTTATATTTATACTAAATGTTTGGGCTACTGTTTTTGATAACACATACAATAGGTTTATAGAAAATCAACAAAAAAAATCAATAAATATTTTCATAATTTTTCAGAAATTTGTTGATTTTTTCTTTTAAACGCTTGTAAGTCTGAACCAGAATATCAACATATTTTATTATTTTGCATATGATGGTGTGAAGTAAAAAAGCACCACCATGTTATATGTATAATAAATATTTGAGTATAACAAACAAAAATCCCTTCTATTATTTTATCCCTTGAGGTAGCCCTCGCACACAAAAAGGTTGGAGACCCCTGGTATATAACTATGGCCGGATGATGGGCCTATTTGGGAGAAAGTCCAGGGCTGTTTTTCAGTCACAGTCTGTCCCTGCCTACAACAATTCTGACTTTAGAACACATAATTGCAAGTTTATATCTCGCAATTCTGACATCTTTTCACAGAATTGTGAGATATAAACTCACAATTGTGTGATATAAAGTCCAATTCTAAAGAAAAAAGTCAGAATTTCAAGTGTATTTCTCGCAATTGCGAGTTTATATCTCATAATTCTGACTTTATAACACGCAATTGCGACTTTATATCACCAAATTCTGACTTTATAACCTGCAATTGCGACTTTATATCACGCAATTCTGAGATAAAAAGTCAGAATTACCTTTTTTATTTTTCACTCTGTGGTGGAAACAGGTTTTTTTTTTTTTTTTTTTACAGAACATCTGTTGATTTTATGATTGGAATTAGTAAATTCAGTCAGAGTCTACTGTTGGATAATAGCCTATTTGTTCTTTAGTGTAAAATGGAAATTCATGGTAATGTTAAATTATAAATGTAAGCAACAAAACAATATGGTGTAACAAAGTTTAAGAAATGCAGGAGACAAATCTCTCTGCGTTAATCAAAAAAAAATAAAAATAAATAAATAAATAAAAGTAGGCTATAACAGTAGACACTTTTTGTTCAGGATTTGAGCTTCATTGCACCTGATTTTTTGACTGAGAGATGTGATGGTCTTGTGTTGTGGTGTATTTTTTGTTTAGTTTAGTGGAAGGGGGACGTGATAAATCCTGATCAGTGATCGCGCTGCCATCTGTTGTCGTCTCTATTTTAAACTTTGATTCTATTTTCTGTTCTAAAAGTTTATTCTATTCTGTTTAAAATAACTTTTATATAGGCTATGCAATTTTTGCTTTCGTTAACTTTAACCAATTCTGTAATATTTGAAAAAGTTTGATTCTTTTTTCTTTTTAAAAGTTTGTTCTATTCTTTTTTTTTTTTTTTTTTTTTTTTTTTTTTTACATAACAGTCTCATTCTTTTCAAAATAATAAAACGTTTTTTAACACCTTGTGCTGTGGTCTTAAATAGCATGGAGGAGCCAATAGCCTTTTGTTTATATCACAGCTCGGCCACAGCTGTTGAGCTCAGTAGAAATGCAGTTTCCTCCAACTCACAGGCACCATGTTGGAGATTACCATTGCTATACCATAACTTAAATATTCAAATATAATGTAAGCAAATTTAAAAGTGCAGTATGTAGCCTAAGCCTTATAAAACTAACTTTCTGTCAGTGACTCTTCTTCCTCAGTTGTAGTTTTTTTTACACATAGCATAAGTGATTGTTATTAGTGCCCCTGCTGTTGGCTGTTCATATTGCTTTATTAGACTTGTTCTTTTTCTTTTCCAGAACACACAGATTGTCAGTCCGTCCCTAGTTGTAGGATCTCTGTGGAGTTTAATATGGAGTTGAAAATTGTGTGCGCCAAAAGAACATGAGTTTGAAGTTTTTTTTTATTTGAGATGCCAGCTGTTCATCTGATCTTACAATGGTCTGCACTCAAGTCTTATATCTTTTTCTTTTCTTATCGTTATTTTGTTTTGCCTGGAAAAAGCTGGTCTTGTAAAACAAAGTAAATCATCTTATCATCTGATCAAGCAAAAGCATCTGATTCTGTTCTTCAATCATTGAAATATTTAGTTGATAATCTTTTATCACAGAAATACATGCAGCCTAAATAATTTAATTCCTCTATTATCAACACTAAAGTATTTTTTTTTTTTTTTTGTCAGCCTCAGACACTCCTCTCCTCTCGGATAGCCTGAACCAGCGTTTTTTTATTTGGCAATAGGAATAGGCTACAAATTTGAAATGTCACAAGAATAAGAATACGAATCTGTAGGCTATTCCTCTTTTTGTGTCACACAGGAAATAAATGCTTAAATCGAGGGCAAACCTGTTTTAAATAAAACTACCCACTCTTTGCAGATCTCTCTTTCTAAAGACAAACAAATAATGCACTTCTGCACTTGTCGGCGCACTTCCTCACACTACGCATGCGCTTTCTCCCTTGGACCCGAAAATTAGACTTTTCCTCTTTTTTTTGAAGAGGTGGAGTGTTTAAAATAGTTTCCAACCATGGTGACAGCTTACCAGCAGTGACCGCACAAAACAAAATATAAGCAAAGACTGCTTACCTTTATTTTGGCCGGCCTTTTTTTTTTTTTTGGTTCTTCAAAGTCTGGTTCAGGTCTCAAAAGAAATCTTTCAGAGTCGAAGTTTCAGGTCTCAGAAGAATAAACTTTACTGAGCAGTTCAACAAAGTGAGATGCCAGCTGTTCATCTGATCTTACAATGGTCTGCACTCAAGTCTTATATCTTTTTCTTTTCTTATCTATCGTTTGGTGTCCAATTAGCGTTCATATAGTTATCTTTTTCTTTTTTCCCCTCCTCGTCACTTCTCCACGATTAGAAACACCTGCATCGATGTCTTATTCTTATTGGTGGCAAGTCCTTGCGCATGTGCTTTTTAAAAAATTACCTCATATATGGTTTTTAGGTACTTTTCCTGTCTTGTCTTTTTACCTTTGACCTAGTTTTTGTTTTCACATACTCTTTTGAGCTGTTTTCTCTGTTTTTTTATAAGTGTTCAGTGACACTATATGCATTTTATACATTTCAGTGACACTGTGCAATGCAAATATTTTTGCTTATAAATTGAAATGGAAGTTTTTATTTTTCTGCTGAGTTTAAAATATAATGCGTACACATACCAGAATACCGCAGGTGGAACACAGCAAGTCTTTTCAGCTCTATTATTTTTAACATTTTTTATAAAAAAATAAAATAAAATAAAATAAAATAAAAAAGTATTGCAATATATTGCAATATCATATCACAATTATTTACTGGAGGAACCCCTTTTTGTGAGAGACACCAGGACTGCAGCTGACTGGTGTAGCTAGAAAAACTGGGATGGAAAAATACCATTTCCCCACTGTCCTTTCAATGGAAAACGAGAACAAATTGCATTTGTTTCTAACAGAAGTGATTTTGCCTGAGGTCAGCAAAACTAAATTAAATTATTAAATTAAGAATTTCATTTACAGCAAAGATAAACAATGTTAATATAAATTAATAAATAAAAATGTTCTGTGTGTGTGTGTGTGTGTGTGTGTGTGTGTGTGTGTGTGTGTGTGTGTGTGTGTGTGTGTGTGTGTGTGTGTGTGTAAATACTGTCTATCGGCAGCTGGGCGCTCCTTTAGTGTGTGTATGGGAAAATGCTTAATGCTTACACAGTTGAGCTCATTGGGTTCATATTCTGGTCTAATCTGCTTGCTGGTATCAAAGTGAAACAGTGTAGATTTTACTGAGCAAACAGCAGATACGGCGACAAACTCTGTGACATCTGTCAGCTGCCAGAGAAGACCTGACACCTGGGGCACAAACTCTGGCAGCTGACACGGGTTCCCTGCTGTGTAAATAACTACAACACCATCATATATAGCCTACATATGAATCTAAATATACTTCTAGTTTCTAAAAACTGCATTCATTGTAATAAAGTAATGTAAATAGACATGCTGCACAGTTTTGTAGTACAGAAACTGACAATGATCATAAAACCGTTAAAAATAAAGAGCAGCACAAAGCAATCATTTAATGTTTCCCGTGTCAAACTGTATATTTATATTAACATTTATGTGTAGATTTAAAATGTCTCACGTTGCTCATTATAGGCTAGTATTTAACAGTATATTTTACAGACAGTATTTTTTAACAATGTAAAGTAACAAACAAATTTGATCTGCCAAATATGTGAAAGGAGTAGAAATAAAACGGCAGCAGCAACACTTGAGACTGATTCCCATCTTTTTCCTCACAGATCTCAAACTTTAACTTTTGACTTGACATTCGTAACAGTTCTCACTCCAAACATCGAGACAATCACACAAAAGCACACAAAATCGCTCAGGTCTGAATGAACTCAACATATTCTCCTCATGCCTCAGATTTGCTGAAGATCTTCCACAGGCTGTTAAGGAGATCAGAGCTAAACTAGATTAAAATGTTCGTTGAGACAAGCTTTAAGTTGGCTTGGGATGCTCGCTGCTGCTGCTAAATGTTTATATCAGTGAGAAGACGCCAGAACAGTGTGTGATGGTTGTGTAAATATGAGAAATACCGTCAACTGCTCTCCTCGCCTCAGAAGACTCTTCTTCTTCTTCTTCTTCTTCTTCTTCTTCTTCTACTTCTACTTCTTCTTCCACTGTGTGTTTTGTATCAGAGACTCGTTTTACTCCTCAGAGCTTTCAGGACTCGCGCTTCTGACGCTGTATTGCACTGGGAGGAACGACAGGGGAACATATGGCAAGCCATTATAGTATGGCAAGCCGTTTTAGCTTCTACAACTATGTTTTGACTATCCATAAATATATTTTGGATAGTCATAATTATTGTTTTACTAGTCAGAATAATATTTAAAGATATCTGCAATTATAATTGCAGTATCATTAACATAGCAATGATAGTTTGTATTATTTATATTATTTCAGAGGTTGTTTGTATAAATGATAAACAGAAGAGGCCCAAGGATTGAGCCTTAAGGCACCCCTTTAGAAAAGGCACCCCTTATGTCGCCTTGGCTACTGCAGTTCATTGGAACGAAACCGTAGCCAAGGCGACATCTATGTATATATCTATACCCGCCCGCGCCGTCAGATCATTTGGACGTGTGCTGTTTTCAAGAGATAACAACGATATAAATACTGTTCATTTTCTCACACAAACCGCTCGTTTCGTGTCTTAGGCCATCAGTGTGTACTTACGATGGGGAATTGTTTAATTTGGACTTTGTGCTTGTGTTTTGAGACAGTGACCATAGACCTGCATTATATGACTGACAGACAAGAACGGTTTGACCTAAAAATATCAAAATTGAAACTACTGCGGAAACAAAGACACCTACATCTTGGATGCCCTTGAGGTAAGCTAAAACATATCAAAAATTAATTTCAAAGTGAACTATCCCTTTAATATCAGAAAATCTACAATTAAAACTAGAAAACGTCTGATATTTAAAAAAAAATTGCATTTGATCTGTGTCGTGTGAAGTTTCTGATATGTGTTGATTTAATGTTTTCCAGCTGGAACTGCAAAAAAATACCAATTATTGAAGATTATTAGTAACAGATTGACTAAACAAATCACTGAACAAGCTCTGGTAATGTTTTTTTTTTTCTGGTGTTTTTGCTTCATGTGCTTCTTGTGTTCTGTAAACACTGAAAATAGTTTTATAATATATATTGTTTTATGGTGCTTAATCTAACCCCCTATGGTTCTTGATTAAAGACACCTTCTACCTTGTTTTGATTTTTCTCAGGTTAGGTAAGTCGAATCCGTTCTGAACAATAAGTATTTCAATTTCCATACTCACAATTTAAACAGAAGACTTCTCCGTGGTTAGTTCAGCTCATTTTTCAATAAAGCAGAAACTATGGCAGGCTGATTCTTTTTATATAAAAAATAAGTCGTTTTTATTAAATTTAGGTTAACTAGTTCACATACAAAATACTAATATATAAAATAAATCGAATCAAATCAAAAACAAACTTTTGACTGCAGGAGGCCCATGGCAAGAGACTTCTAATACCGGAGAGGCGGACTGGTGGTCCCGTTGAATCCATGTCTACCTTTGACATTCCTAACAATACTTTTTATAGTCCACACGCCCTCCACACAGATTCAGTTCTTTACAGACAATCTGTCCAATCAGAAGTCTTGAACTGTCCTCAGTTCTGGAAACTCCCTTACAAACTTCATATAAAGCTGTTTCCTTTGTTCTCCTTTGCTTGCTGGCTCTGGATCCTCTGTCTTTCTCCTGCTCCTCATCAAACGGGTAATGCTTGCATTTTTCTTCTTTCTCTGGCACTGCTCATTCTAATACAATTTCAATTTCTCTATACTCTGCTATAATAAATGCTTACAATCAGTGTGGTATATTTTTCTATATAAATCATTTTCTCAATAAATGTTTTTTACGAACAACAGTTGTGGTGTCTTTAAAAAAAGACCCGATGCAATTTGCATGATTTCTCTCAGTCCCTCGTCTTCCACAGTACTAACTGGGCGGCAGTTTCTAGCTACCCATTTAGCTAAAGCATCGGTTAATTTTTCAGTTACAGGTTTGGTCAATGGTTCGGCACACTCACAATAGCAGCCGCAACAGGAAGTCATGGAAACAAGGCAAAAAAAAAAAAAAAAGAAGAAGAAAAAAGTGCTGTGTCAATTGCGTTATTTTGTTTTAACGCGATAAACATCTAAAATTAATCACAAAGATTAACGCGTTAATACCCCCATCCCTAATATATATACAGTATTTATACGATGGTTTACATTTATTTATTAAATATTATCCAGGCTCATTTATTTATATTTGCAAAACACAATGCTTATGTGTTACTCGCTCAAATTGACCTTTGTACTTGCACATTGCTTTCTGTTTGTTTGTTTGCGAGTGAGTCGAGTTTTCCTTTGCAAAGCAGATCAAGTTAGTTTGCAAAATGCTGGATTTGTTTGTTTAATTATGGTACAATATTAACTCCATAATTTTGTGGCCGGTGCTACAGGCCCGAGGCTTCTAGCCCGGCACGGCCCATTTAAAGCCCTGGGTCGCACTGGCCCGACCGTGGAAACGCGGCTAATGACACATCTGTACCATTTGCTTCACAGGACATATGGTTCCAACTACATACTATTTATTTACTAGTGTGTTCTAACATGTAACTGTGTCATGTTTGGTCTCATCTGACAGTATATAAACTGAAAAGAATGGTGGTGAACTTAATAGAGATAGTAAAGTACCCTAATGTACAATCTTGGTACAATTGCTTAAAAATTCATCGAGGAGAATATGTTAAATGTCCCGTTCTGCGTGATCCCATGTTTCAAACTTTAGTTAGTGTGTAATGTTGCTGTTAGAGCATAAATAATATCTGTAAAATTATAAAGCTCAAAGTTCAATGCCAAGCGAGATATTTTATTTAACAGAAGTTGACTACAGTGAACGGCTCGTTTGGACTACACCCCTCTACTTCCTTCTTTAATGACGTCACTAGAACCGTTTTTTGACTAACCTCCGCCCACAGGAATGCTCCCTCAACTCTACTGGCTACTTGCACACTACTTCTTAACTTAGGCTACTGTGTTTACTCAGCTCTTACGGTGATTTTCTGAAGTAAAACTGACGCTTTATCTTTTGTGTGATGTACAATAAACTTTATTAAACTCATCAGTACATGTTTGATCATCATTCAGACAGCAGACTTCACTTGTAGGCTGTTAATAAATAATGGATACATACAAGCAGATGACAAATACGTTATAATAACCATAATTAAACTACTAAACCATACCTGTTTCATCTCTATACAGCACTCTGACTCTGTAGGCATTATTGTCCGACTCGAAATGAACGCCGTTACTGAGAGTTTCTGATATTATCATCATTCCGTGAGATGAATTTGTCCTGAGAGACTGAGCGCGAGCTCATGAAGCTCCGCCCCCTGTGTCGTCCAGCAGCAGCTCATTTGCATTTAAAGGGCACACACTGAAACAGCTCGTTTTTCTGAGCCCCAAAAAATGTCAATTTAAACATGCTGTAAAAAAATGATCTGTGGGGTATTTTGAGCTCAAACTTCACATACACACACTGGGGACATCAGAGACTTATTTTACATCTTGTGAAAAGGGGCATATAACGGGACCTTTAATGTCTCCCCCTCTTGATCTCCACCAAGCGTGCCGCAAAAGCCCTAAAAAAGTGAAGCCAAAGCATCTCGATCGCTCCCCGGTGACTGGTCCTTGTATAGGTCATAAACCCCACCTCCCCATGTTATTTAAAGGGGTCATATAATGGTAAATGTACTTTTACAAGTTGATTGTACTGAAATGTGTGTTGGCAGTGCCTGTACACAACCATCATAAAATGATAAAAATCCATCCAGTGTTTTTTTTTTAAATCTTCTTATATGTTTCCTCCCGTCTCAAATCAAGCTGTTCGTTTTTGTGACAAGATCGATGCCCCTTCCACGATGGCTGATTGACAGCAGCGTTTCAACACAGACCTGCCCTCGTGAGCGAGCTGTCAATCATAGCACGTGCCGACGTTCATTGTTGATAGCTGGAGGAGCACTGTCTATGAGCAGAATGGCGTCTAAGCGATTGTGGTGTTCTGTGTTTTTTGGCTGTAATAAGGAACACAGCAGTCATGTTGATGTCCCTAAATCCGAACCGCTGAAGACGCAGTGGCTGAGTTTGTTTTCGAAGGGAATATTCCCCACGATCAACGTCAATGCTTTCATGTTTGCGCAAATCATTTCACACCAGACTGCTTTATAAACGAGGGTCAGTAAAAAGCTGGATTTGCTAAAAAGCTGCTCCTGAAAAAAGGATCAGTACCAACTATTCGTGTTCCTGCTGCACCTCCAGAAGAAGTGAGTGTAACATTTATTAACCTTATATTTATATTAATCTTTGCAAATCACTTGCTGCAAGCTTTACGATGAATGCGGCTATTTTTACACTCAGGGTACATTACGGCATGTTTTATATGTATGATGTTCTCAATATAATTCATAATCCCACATTTAGAATGAACAACGCGTTATGGTTTTTGATGGTTTATTTAAAAACATATATTTATGAGTAATATTAACTGTTCTGGAGACTGAAGAAAGAGTTCATACAGTGCGCGCTCACTCAACCATTGTCAGAGGGTGGGGGAGGGGTGCATTGTTTTAATTGAATAAACTTAATCAATGTATTATGCGTGTTAAATATTAATAATATTGATTTTATTTAAGTAATATTTGTGGTTCTTGAAACAGATCAGTTTAATTATCCATTCTCAAATATTGTGATGGAAATTTCACAAATATATTAGCTAAGTGTATTTTAAATAAATAATTGGTTAGTCAAATACTAAATTATTTTAGTGAAAAACTTCAAACTTAAATATAACTAAATTTCAGACAAAATTAATTGTTGGAGTTTTAGTCAATTATTTCAGTATGTTCAACTCAAATTATCAAGTAAATGATATTCAGAGATTTTATTAAGTTAATAAAGTTAATTATTACTGTGATATTTATTAAGCCACTGAATTATTTTTTTTAGAGTGATAAGCATAAGAATCACTTCGGCATTTAGGAAAGTTTTATGTTTGTAGGTTAAGAATAGAACTGTTGTATACCAGTATATATACATAGTAGTACTGTGATAAAGTTTAGAGAAATTGTCACTAATGAAAATGAAATCTGGTGATGCAGGATTTAAAAAAAAAAAAAAATAGTGATATGTGAAATATGCAACTGTATCTTGTAGAACACATTCTAATAAATAATTTTGTAATTAAAATGTGTGCTTGTGTGTGTAGTTTAAATGTTGTGTTTCATCTAAGGCTGATTACAGTATAAGCTTTGTGAAGTTATAAGTGAAAACCAAACGCGAGTATATACTAGGATAGGCATGTCTAAGGTATTTTTTGTGTTAGAACGCCATGAGGAAATATCTTTAGATCTGATTGATGGAATATATTGAGTTTGGGCTCTTTTTAATCGTGAGCTTCTGCTGTCGTGACTCGTGAGCTCCGACATGCCATTTTTCAAATATTATGATTATTAATTTTGCAGGTGGAGCCTACGGGGGTAATCTACAAGAAAATATTCTTTATTCCAGAAGGGCATTTGATACCGTTTCAAATGTAAGTGAGAACTTTGATAAAATAAATTAGGGGCTCGTTTGCACCACAAAACAATAGAGACAAAAGACTGAATGGATGCTTAGATGATGACTAAACATCAGTAGCATTTTAGAGTCTAATCAAAATAAAGTCACATGACATGATCTTGAAAAACATTTAACTAAATACAGAATTTTAGACTTACCATCTTCAGATTTTAAATATAACATGGTCACACATATGGCTTTAGCTGCAGTGCATTTGTAGATTGCTCCAGTGCCAACTTCAATTTTATTTTCATGAAGATGTTTAATAAAAATAATTTTTTAATAACTTTACAAAATTTTGAAGCTATTTTTAAAAAAAATTCCATTATGACAATAATTAATTCTACATTTAAAATAAACTGCCAGGTGTCAACTTTCAAATGAGATCATTGTGTTTTTAGTGCAAAGGGTTCATGATGAACTGTATCTGTTTCAGTTTGGGTAGGCTATGTCATTTCTTGGGATTTTTCAAAAGTGGGGTTGCAGCTTGACAGGCTAATCAACATTTCTGTAGAACCGTTGTATTTTAAAACACTGATTTTTCTTAAAAACGTTGTGTCAGACGTTGTTAAAAGTCCGTGCCCTGACATAGACTACGTTACCCATAATGCGTGTTCATTTGTAGTTCTGCTCGCTCGTGGTTGCGCTAGCTAGGCGCTTTCACTTTGGTGTGGTCCAGAGACATGAGAGTAGCATCCTCGGTGCAGAGAATTGCCATCCTTTGTCAATCCTGCGCTAATTTTGTGTGTATGAGTGCCGTGTGCGTCCTTAAGATGTAAGTATAGCTTTTGTATGAATGGTGCGTTTATTGTAGAGTTGTTAGCTCAGGTGGCGAAGTTGTTGTGCTCGTGTTGTTCCCTGCTGCTATACTGCTATACCCGCTACGGCGCTCCACATGCGCTTCTAAAGTAGCCATCCACTGTATACTTCAGTTATTGCCTTGTAAATACCTGCAAATAATATATTTAATGTATATTTCGCCTGTTTTGGCATTTTTCTCACCATTTGGAGATTTATGGCATTTATGCAAGTTCGTTTAGTGTTAGAGCTCCCACTAGTGGATTTTTGGTTGTACTGCAGGTAATTTCTTTATGCATCTGTATGTAACCATAGCCTACATGTTTATTAATATAGATTTTATTGTGTTTTCTGTTTCAGATAACCACACACACACACACACACACACACACACACACACACACACACACACACCTATTTGTCATATTAATACCTGTAAACCATCATCATCTCAATGTACCTGACTCCTTCTCAATAAATTCTCAAAACTGCACCATTGGAGTTGCCTATTTCTTCTGACTGAGGAAGACTCAGTTGACAAGCAAGACGCACATTGTTTCATACAGACATATTTGGTAGCATGATTATCTTGCTTAATTGTGTATTAAAGTGTAAATTGCAGGCAACCCATACTCTGCTAGATTCCTACTGTTTGTGGCTTGACTTTTCAAAGCCAAAGTCTTTTCAAAATCTTGCCGTCATGTAGAATAGCAAGGAGGTACAACGACTGAAGACATTATTTACTTGCATGGTGTCAGTAGTCCTAATCAGAGCTGTAGAGATAGACGCACTGTGACAGGCACAATGGCGCTTTGCCGGCATCTGCTGACAGAACGCGATATTGCCTGTGCCAAAACGCAACTAATTAGCGATGCTCATTGTAATAGAAATAAGTCATACCCGGCATTTAAAACCCATACTGAACCGACGCATGTCTCCAGGGTCATAGTCTAAAGCAGTGAAGTGTTCGCCGCATATGACGGCTGGCTTTGTCACAGACGCAGCAGTAAAATCTGCCCGCTTCGTAGCCTCAAACCTCACCCAGGCACGAATCAGCCGTATGTCCTTGGGGAACTTGTGGAGCCTCTGCCCTGTTTTTGATGTATTCGTACATCCCGTGCTAGGTCTCCAATATAACTGCTAGCCTACTTTCCGTTAGACTAACGGTAACTCTAGGCTTGGAGTCCCTCTTATGACGTCACGCCCAGCCTAGTGGAAGGGAGGGGTAAAACCACTGTAAAAAGTACCAACTTTTCATATTATATTCAGCATTTTGGTATAAAAAACATTGGTGGGCGGTTCTTATCTTTATGTTTAATAAGCACATTGCATTATATTCATGAAAAATGTAACCTGCAATTTACACTTTAAGTCCATATTTATCAGGCGGGTGCTACTAAATTTTTGCTACCAAGTAAAAAAGTTAATTTCGAGACCTGCTACTACAGCCGGAACCGAACAATGTACAGAGTTCACTAAGCTAGTCGCATCCAAAGCAGTATCTAAAGCCCTTGCATGCTTATTATCCTCGATTAAAGACTCTAGTTCTGAAGTCTTCCCAGTCAGCTTTACTATCTCCCTGCATTTATCACATGTAAATCCTGCGTTGGCAGAGAAGGATATTTTAAACATGTTGCATGAAGTGACTCACCGTGTTTGTTGACTGATCCTACTCACCTAAGTTGTTTGATGAACTTGTAAAAGGCGTGAGCGCGCGCAAGAAAAAAATAAATAAAGAGCGGACGGATGGCTAGCGTGTTGTGTGTCAATTGTTGTAGGACAATAAAATGTTGAAATTGTTTAATACTGCAATGTAATATTGCTCACTATTTGTGTTTTCCTCTGTCATGTGGATCTTATAACAAGAGTTCATACTTTTTCATTTTGTCAGGTTAAATTCAAATTATTTTATATTCTTTCTGCTATTTGGTTGATGTTTTTCTCTTCATTTTTAACTGGCGAATTCCTTTCTGCATATCATTAATGAATTTCTCTGCTTTCTCCTTGAACTCATTTTATTTAATAATAATATTGCATTGTGGCGCTCTTTACCTTTAAAAGTTGTATGATCGTTTTCAGTTTCCGAATACAAAACGGTAACATTTTAATGATCTAATTACTTTAGTAATGAATGTAGTAGTTATCATAAAATCAAACAATATTTAGATGGTATTCAGGACATATTATGGTGTTGTATGATAGATATTCACCTGAGTGTCATTAATGTTTGTTTTTTGTGTTATTTATGTTTAGTCCATGTCATATTGTGAGAAATAACTGTATTGTCTTTAAGTAGAGCAGTTTTATTATAGGCTTTTATCATGTATCCAGACTCAAATAATGTGTTTCTAACAGCAAACACTCAGAATAAAGTGAGATGATCTGCTGATGATCCTGAATGGCTTGTTGAATGAGTGTTGATAGTCTGAGGCTCATCAATATTAACAGATCTGCTGAAAACACTCTTTATTTCATGACAATAGTTCCTGTTTTCACCTCATTTATTATGCTGATGTCTTCAGATCTCCTGTAAATTGACACTTGAAGCTCATTTCATTGGTGTCAGCAGACTGAGGGAATTTGTTGATTATAAATATGTACATTTATTTCTGTTTATGCTTTCGACTATTTTTATTACAATTATTTATATTTTGAAGAATGGACACAATTTATATATATTTTTTAGTATTTTTATAGTCATCTATCTGTATTTTAATGAAGAAGCAGCATAGTGTTAGGATTAGCAATAAATATAATTTAGGAATTAGCATCAATTAATTTTCGAGGAATAGATAGAAAGAAAGAAATGCTTAGAAGTGTAATTTATTATTAAAACAAACTCTGTAACTTCTATATTTTTTATTTAGGCAGATAAGCTCCTCCCACCGCAGTCACATCATCAGTGAAGCTTGGTCTCTATGTAAAGATAAAAGGCTTGTTCGACTTCATGCAGCTCTGCGCAGACCGATCGGCGGCTGACTTGAAGCAGTGCATGCCGGTTAGAAATTTTGTCCGACTTGATGCAGCGCCGACGCCACGTGACTGTGACGTATGCCATCAAAGTACCGCGAGAGCGATTCGAGAGTAGCCGGAGAACTCAGCCAGCGCAGCTTCTCAAGAGCGGCTGCATTGGGCTGCACGAGGGCGGATGACGACACAGCTGTTCCACGATTGGCCGGATTCACTGCATGACAACGATCACGTGTGTTTCGTGTTTATTCGAACACCTTTAGTTCTTCTAAAGCTCTCAAATTAGTTTATTATAACAGTGAACACTCTTTTCATGTCGTTGTCATGTTATATTGTGTCATGTTTATCAAATAAAACAGATTAAAAAACGTAGACTCCACTTCATTTATAACAGCTTATGTTGAACTTTATTCTTGTTCAAACAGACGCTGTATGAAGCAGTAGCCTACATAAAGTATTGAATAAAAATGTATCTGAAAAATCTGTGTATTATTTGTCAAATATTGCATTTATTTCACTTCAGCTGTGGTAAAGTATGCAAATACCACGTGAGCAGTCACTACGGGAACCAGAAAGTGTCCGACTTCACGTCTCCGTTTGCAGCTCCTCCCGCCTGCACGCGGCTACTCTCGCCGATCGGTTGCATCCAGCCGCAGCCGATGTCGAACACACCTAAAGACATAACTTAAATGTGTCATTTAGTATTAAAACAAACTCAGTAACTGATAACTTTGATTTTTGCAGATCAGCTCCTCCCACATCAATCACATCATCAGTGAAGCTCCTCCCACATCACTCACATCATCAGTGAAGCTCCTCCCACAGCAATCACATGGTCAGTGAAGCTCCTCCCACTGTAATTCTCCAATAAATGCTGGAATATTCCCATCAGCTACAAGTGAAGACGAGCATCAGAGCATCAGGAAGAGCTGATATCTGTAAAGACTGAGTTTATTAAAGAGGACAGTGAGAACACGAGTGATCCAGAACCCTGCAGAATGAAACACACTGAAGATCCTGAAGAACAAAGAGGTTAGTGTTTATTCTTCATTCATTCATGATGCTGAAGAACATTCATGTTAGAAACATTCAAGCACTTCTTCACATTTAGATATGCAGTTACACCATGAGATTGGTACACATTAAATATGATTTTAACCTGTGGGAGGACGCTGGCTCACTGAAATCTTTTTTTACTTTAGTTCAGAGTTACTGTTAGTTTTAATGTAAAAGATTGTAATTACCTCGACAAACTACATTAAAAAGTTATAAGACTCAAGATTCAATATTTGACCTCGATTTTATTCTGAAATCTTATAGTGACAGTAATGTCTAAATCTGATGCCAAATCAGTTATGAAAATGTAAAACCAAGTGAGTCCACACCTTTAATTTGAATTATGAGACTCAGCTGCATCTATTGAGAATAAAACTGCTGCATGGTTGTCATGAAATTGCTTGACTAAACAATGTCCCTCATGGTTTTTAGTTAGAAATATTGATATATTCTCATATGTGTATGTCAAATTTCTATAGAGAGTAATATTTATTAAATTTTTACCCAAAATGAGGAGATGTGAGCATTGTGGAGCACGAAAGATTCTCATGTAATGTCCATTTCATTCATTCTGGAAGCCAGAGGGCGCTCTCGCGCAGAAAGTCCCAGAGTGAGTCCATAAATTCCAGAAAGTCCAGACCAGAAAGTCCATAAATCATATAGCTATGGCTGCATAACATGCAGAAAGAGAAACATGAAGGCAATGTATGTTTTATCTGTGTTTTTCAAGCCCTGTTGGGTATTTAAATAACAATAGAGTATATTTATGATGCAATACTAATCAACATATTTTCTTATATAGCCTTATTTTTTGTTCCAAAGCCACATCAGATCACAGAAAGTTATTTAAAACCCTCAACTTATTTTATAAAGTGAGATCTTATAAATTGTCACGTTGTGATGGTGTGCTAAGCTAAGATGCTAGCTAGCCTTTATGCCCTCACACTCTGCATTGTCTTATTCTTACAAACATTTACAGTATAACAAATAATAATGATTCCAAAATGTAAAAATATACAATCTACTACACTTTTCTGCAAAATTCAGTTCTTTCTCGCATCTAAATTGGCTTGAGCTTGTATTTCTGGTGTCCCACAATCACATGCGTACACTAAAACATTAGTACTACTTTATTTAGATAGTCCACTTTAGACATTCTTCGAAGAATAAGTAACTTTGCAACTACGTGCCAACTAACTTGTCATTGTATGGCAGTATTGTATATTTTAATGGTAATATCACGTTAGATTATCATGTCATTGATCACATTTATTGAATAGTTAAGTTATTGAACAGAAAGAGGATGTGTGCCTATAATGTTTTAAAAATAATAATTGAATTAACAATGTCTCTCATTCATGAAAAGATTCAGGGACATATCATTAATTTATAAAAAAAAAGGCAAAAATACAAAATGTAAAAAGTGATTACATCAGGGCTCACTTTTCACTTCATATTACTCTTTTAATTTTTTGATTTGGTGAAAATGCAATCAAACTTTTTTCTTTCATTTCAGAGCTGATGGAAGTGAAGGAGGAGAGTGAACAACTGAGTGAAGTGAAGGAGGAGAGTGAAGAACTGATGAAAGTGAAGGAGGAGAGTGAAGAACTGAGTGAAGAAGTGAGAGAAGTGGAGGAGGAACATCATGTCAAACCTGGAGAAAAACCTTTGAGTCGCTCAAAGACTAAAAATACATGTTTAAAGAAAAGAAGAGCCAAGAAATCTTTCACCTGCACTCAGTGTGGAAAGAGTTACACAACCATACAAAATCTTGAGCGTCACATGAGAGTTCACACTGGAGAGAAGCCGTTCTCATGTGATCAATGTGGAAAGAGTTTTATATACAAACATCATCTTGATGCGCATAGGAGAGTTCACACTGGAGAGAAGCCGTTCTCATGTGATCAATGTGGGAAGAGTTTTACGCAATCAGTACACCTTAAAGGACACATGATGATCCACACCGGAAAGAAGCCGTTCACATGCGATCAATGTGGGAAGCGTTTTGCGCAATCATCACACCTTAAAGGACACATGTTAATCCACACTGGAGAGTTCACATGCGATCAATGCGGGATGAGTTTCACAAACAAACATAATCTTGAGACTCACTTGAGAGTTCACACTGGAGAAAAGCCATTCGCTTGTGATCAGTGTGAAAAGAGTTTCAAAGACAAATATAATCTCAAGACTCACATGAGAGTTCACACCGGAGGGAAGCCGTTCACATGTGATCAATGTGGAAAAACATTTCTTAGAGCATCAGAACTGAAGATACACCTGACAGTTCATATGAAGGAGAAGCCACATTCATGTTCTGAATGTGGAAAGAGTTTTTCACGGCTGCAATATTTACAAACACATCAGAAAAAACATACTTTTATTTCAGTGAACGAAAATAAAAAGAAAAACCTTACAGAAAAACCTTACAAGTGTTCACACTGTGACAAGAGATTCAGTCAGTCATCAAATCTGAAAGCCCATGAGAGGATCCACACTGGAGAGAAGCCGCACACGTGTGATCAGTGTGGAAAGAGTTTCTCTTTTAAAAGTTACCTGAAGCGACACATGAAGATTCATGGAGTGGGGAAAACAAGTTTGCAGTATTTAGTTTGATCAAACTCTTCAGCTGTGTTCTTGTAACTCTTTGTCTCTCTCTGCTGTGATCATGAAATACTCGTTGCTGCACTGTAAACAGAATACTGTGAAATGTACAGTAACTTGCTGGCAGCAATTAGCAAGTAAGTTGCTGTAGTTCATTTCACAGTATGCTTACTGTAAATTTAATCACAGTAACTTTAAAAATACTGTAAACGTTTTTACAGTAATAATCACAGTACTGTTTCAAAACAAATATTGTATTATTTACTGTAATATAAACTGCATTAATTTTGTGTACTGTAAAATTAAGACACTTTTTGACACAAAAATTACGTTTATTAACAGCTTTTCAAACTAAATTTCAAAATGCATAGAATAAAATTTTTTTTTTTTTTTCAATAGGTAAACATTTTTATGTGAATATTTTGTTTTCAACAACACTTTTCTGAACATCCAAATCAATCATGTTCAAGCTTTATTAAAATGTTCGGTTAAAACTAGAAATGTATAAAAGACAAAATAAATGATTTAATCAGCAGGAATGTAGAATTTGGTTCCCGAATGTTCTTTTCTCCTTAACTGTATTTTTCTCCTAAAACTGGACCTGAACTAGTCACTTCCTAGGCTGGAGTCTTCTACCCTGCAGTGGAAAAAATTAAATATTAATGCAAAAGTTTATAAGCAAGACAGATGGGTTGATGACAATATACTGTATATAAAAGTTTGATTGGCTAAATCAAATGATCCAATCGACATGTAATACAATGTCCATTTCTCTATAAACCACAACTCTCACTTTAAACAGAGGTGTCCACACTTTTTTTTAAAGGTTGCCAGATTTAATGTTGTGGACACGCCTGTGGGCCAGATACTGTCAACTCAAGCTGTTGTCATTTCCAAAAAGGCAAAACATGTAGGCTAATGAAATAATAGTGAAAATAGTTTTTTTGGCTATAGATAGATAGATGTGTGTGTGAACATACAATCACATTTATATGGGAAATTGTATGTGCAATATATGTACACAATAAAGGATAAAACTTTGTGAATATTGCATCTAATGCTAGTTTTGTCTTTATTTATAACTATTTTATGTGTATTAATACATATAGCTATAAATGGTCAATTCATTTATTGGAGTAAATATACTGCACCATATCCTATATATGTAAATTCATTATGTAATATATACTGTATCACATTATATTTTGCAGTATATACCCATGTATTTTTGTTCCGTAAGGGATGGCCTACTTAAAGAATGCCTGGGGAAAAGCTCCCTGAGTGTAAATAGTAATTGGTGCCTCTCTGCTACATGGGTTTTTGAAATTATGGAGCTTCCGCACACACTGCCTAAAATATGTGTTTACTTTTGAAGCGGAGAGACCAGAGGTGAATGAGGGAGCAAATTTAAAGGTTGTATCAGTGATTTCAGGCCCAAACATAAATGATCACATTCATCTAATCTTTCGTAACGATCTGCTAGTTGCCCGCCCCATAAGCAGGCCATCAAAAAAAACGTGTCTCTGTAGGCAGCCTAGGCTCTGAGATCTGCACACAAAACCAATCACCGACAGGGGGTGGATGTTGTGAGGTTTTGTGCTCGTGCACCGCTGCACGCGAAGTCAGAGCTGAAAGGTTGAGCTCACCGCAAAACCTGTCGGTGATTGGTTGGAACACTATTTATTTTGGTTTCGAGTGGTTGGTGAAACCAATTGTTTTTGTGTTCAGATCTCAAGAGGCTGCCTACAGCAGAGACTTATGGGGCGGGCAGCTAGCGGATCATTAGGAAAGATTAGATGAATGTGATAATTTATGTTTGGGCCTGAAATCACTGATACAACCTTTAAGTATAAGGTCTGGATAGAGAAGGAAGAAGTGGTGTTTTGGCTTTAGACTCCAAATATTCCGAAATGATGGAAAATTTTCCAAAATAGGGGAACATTTAAAAAAAAAAAAAAAAATCCTGTTTCCTGCATTTACATACCTTTATGAACTATGGTGATACAAAATCCAAGAAATAATTAAGTTGATTATAATGATAAATTCTGCCAAAAAGAATATAGTAGGCTATTAAACAATGTATAAGAAAAATACGTCTTACTTTCTTTATTGTTTTATTAACGATAAAAGTCGATTGCCAAGACTTGAGAGAATCATTTTATAACAATGCAGATTGTAAACAGAATGGATAAAAAAACCTTGGGAGAACCCAGGCTCAGTCGGGGGCCAGTTCTCTGGCCAACGAGCGAACAGTGTATGATTATGATCCAGACAGCATTACAGGTCAGAAGTCAGATTGGTCGTGTCGATGAGGCCTTCACAGGGCTGATGAGGCTGGCACTTCAGGGATGCATCATGGATGGGTCCAGGTCCAGATCCACCATCTAAACTGGATACGGCCGGGGTCCACCTCACTTCAGTAAACAGGGAGAGACTGGTCAACACTTCAGGACTGCGTTGTCGCCACGTCCAGGCGAAGGTCCTTCATCAGATCTGGATACGGCCTGGATCCGGCGGACTGCGGAAAACCTCAGGATAAACAAAGACACTAATATTAGCGTAGATGCCATTCTTCTTATGATGTAACGAGTACATCAGGATTTATGGGAAGTGTTCCCGGTTCCGGCTGACCTAATCTATGCAGCCTAACATTGAATTATAGAAGTCTATAATGTGTTATGTGTATGCTAGGTCAAAGAGATGTGTCTTCAATCTAGCTTTGAACTGACAGAGTGTGTCTGCTTCCCGGACAATGGTAGGAAGACTGTTCCAAAATTTTGGTGCCAGGGCAGAAATGGCAGCGGCTGTTGTGAGTGGTTTGGGAGGCTCCACTCACGAGCGTAAATCGGGACATATTGCCGCTTATACAGTCCCCAACCAGCTTACAACTGGTATTTTAATGTTTTGGCACAATGCTGTATATGATATCTACAAATGCTTTCTCAAACAAAAGAGAAACTGCAAACATGAGAACGACAACTACCGTATTGCAGTCTTAGCTACCTGTTGCGTTCTGGCGCTTATGTCTGTACTGTTCATATGTGATGTACCAACTAAAGCGGGTGAAAATACTAACCATGCTGCTGCTGATGATCAAGATCCATTTGGCATTCGGGGTGAGAAAGCCAAACTATATTTTTTTGGTTTTGGCTATGCTACCATCTTCTCCCACACCTTTGCTGCCAATGAAGCACAGGCATCCAAAAGACTGAACCAACGCAACTGCATGAACAAGCAGAAGCATGCTCCTCCAAGAGTAATTAAAACTCTAATGTTGTTGCTACTTCTGTCGGGAGATGTACACCTAAATCCGGGGCCTCTACGTAAAGTTGATGTACCCCAACACATCTTTGAACAGCAGTATCAAGCTAAGGATTCACTTCCGGGAGTTAATGTGACAACAAATGTACTCTCTCTGACTAAAAATGTGGGTGAGATGGGTCATCACGTCTCACAAGTGGATACTGCAGTTGACGTGCTTTTTCCTGTTGCTGAGTCCATTGGGGCATTAGGACATCTGAGTGCATCCGTCGGCGGGATGGATGGAGCAGTTGCTGGCGCGGCCGTGCTGGAGCCGCAGCAGACCTTGATCGCGGTGGGGAGCAGAGTGTGCCATCCAGTTCCAGCAACAGAGTCTCAGAGCTCCGGTATCTGTAGCCTGGAGTCGGACAGTGCGGTGAGTCTTGATCTACACAGCGCATGCATTACAATAGATGCCGAATGTAAACAACGACGGCAACTCATAAGGTCCAAAAATCCAAATCAGGCAGCGCTCAAGCAGAAAGAGCTGAAGATCTTCCAAACTGTAAATCATGCCCAGATTATTTGGAATCCCCAAACAAAACCAAAGGGGATTTTGAGAGGACACATTAATATAAGGAGTATTTTACCAAAAATAGATCAAATTATTAGACTGTTAACTGACTCTAACCTGGATTACTTGTGTGTGACTGAAAGTTGGCTGAATCCATCCACTCCTACAGACCTAATCAACATACCTGGCTTTAAATGTTACAGGAGAGATAGGGACCAATGAAGGGGTGGGGATGTGCTATTATACATTAAAGAAACATTAAAGTGTGAGAAAGTTAACATTGATATGAAACTGGAATGCCTGGGGCTAAATGTATTTTTGTCTCCAACAATGAAATTTAAATTAATCGTCATTTACAATCCACCTTCACATGGAGCAAATTTTTATGATGATTTTAAGAGTCTTCTATTGAATACTGACAATTGTACTGAATGTATAATTATGGGTGATTTCAATATAAACTGGTAGGGGAAAACAACAGCAGAACAAAGCTGAAATCTTTGATGGATAAGTTCAAATATAAGCAAATGATAAACAAACCTACTAGAATTACCAGGCACAGCGAAACATTGATTTATTTGATTATTGTAAATAGACCAGAAAGAATAACTAAAACTTATAACCTGTGGCCGGTTGCATAAACATAGCCACAATGTTAAGACAGTGTCTTAAGTTCTAGTATGACCTACTAGCAGTTAGTCAGGGGCAGTCAGTCTTAGTTTTCGTCATCAAAGTAGGCTTATCTACGTTTTTATGTAACTGATTTAAAAAAGCTATGAACCATCTTAAAGAAAATAAATTGATGTCTAACTTGTAAGACTAGTCTTAGAGGTTTATGCAACCGGCCCCAGATCACAGGGCTTACCGATCATAACATGACATTAGTTGTCAGAAAATTAACTAAAAAGCGTTTCATTAATCATAATAAAGCAGAGAACAAAATGAAAACAACAGGAATTCCTAAAGCAAAAATAAATTCCTTTGAAAATGAGTTAAACCAAATAAATTGGAATAGTATTACTGCTGAGACTGATTTAAATTTTCATCCAAATTTGTCACTAAACCAAATTATGTAATTAATAAGTATACAAAAACCTGGACAAGAAAACCAAGAAAGTATTATCTTCCGTGGTTCAACAAAGACATTTGGCTAATAGCTAAAAAGAAACGGTATATATAGATAAGATATTCCAGATATCTTAATTCCAATTTTGACTCACCGTATTGTGATTATGACTAGTCATAATATGCATTGAAGATATCTACAATGTTATTTTGACTAGTCGAAATATAAATCTGAGAAATATGCTTTTTATATTCTTATATCCATATTCTTCCATTGGAAAATATTTCCGCATATCTTCAAATGAGTTTTAACTAGTAGAAATTGTAATTAACCTGTTAACCGTTGCCAGTGCACACGCGCACTGAAGCGTTTTTTATTTATTTAATTCAAAGTTACTATCAGATTTAATGTTATACCTTGACAAACTATACATAATTAAAAAGATATAATACTTAAGTTTCAGTATTTGACCACTATTGTATTCTGAGAAACTCATAGTGACAGTTATGTCTTAATTTGTGTCAGGAGTTATGAAATGAAAAAATTAGTCGATACTGTCACGGATCCACTCAGCACACCTCAGCCAGCGTCAACTCAACACACCTGGTCGCGATCTCACTCACCCGAATTCTGATTGTCTGCACCTGCAACTCATCACTTCACTCTGGATATAAACCCCAGTCACACCACAGCTCACTGTCCGGTCTCGTCTTCAGACACCTGTGACTCCCCAGCGCTATTCTCCACGACTCTGTTATTCTGCAAGTATACCTCAAGTTCAAGTCTCTCATTACTCTCTCTGTGTGTTCCCTGCCAGCTTCATTAACCGGTGATTTCCTGGAATCCCTCAAGATCAAGACCAGTCCTGTTTGTCTCAACCTGCCAAGCTTCATGTATCCCAGTTCCATGCCCTGAGTGACGCTATCTGTTTCCTGCATTCTAGAAACTCTAAGTTCTACATTTTATTCCCTGAGTTTGACCATTTGTGCCTCCAAGCTATCCGGAGCTGCATACAGTGTCTAAATAAACCTTTGTTATCCTTATCTCTGTGTCCTCGTTCATACAGTGGTGTGACAGAAGACCGGACCACACACAATGCAGGCTCCCACGGCTTCCAGAATCTCCACTTCACCCCCCGAACCCTCTCAGAGGACCCCTGCGCACGCAGCCGTCACCCCGCAACCAACACTACAAGAATCGCTAAGGGAATTCAGTCATACTCTTCAGAACTATCGACCTGCCTCAGTAAGTCCCATGGCCAAACCTGCTATTTATTCGGGCGACGGAGAGTGCAAAGGGTTTCTGCTACAGTGCAAGCTTTATATGGAGGTAAATGCTGTTCAGTTCATTTCAGAAAAAGCCAAAATTGCTTTCATAATTTCCCTACTCACAGGTCGAGCGTTGAATTGGGCTCAAGCTCTCTGGGATTCCAATGCACCGGCATTACAGTCTTTCAACGAGTTCCTTGATCATTTCAATATAGTATTTTCTCAAGCATCCAATACCACATCAATTCATGATCAGTTGTATCGCCTACGGCAAGGCAAATCCTCTGTTTCAGATTACGCCCTGAAGTTCCGAACTATTGCTGCAAGCAGTGGATGGAATGAAATCGCTTTGATGACAGCCTATCGACAAGGTCTCAACTCTGACATCTGTTTACAACTGGCCATTTATGACGACACCATCGGGATAGAAAAACTTATTCAACGCTCCATACTCATAGCTCAACACCGCAATGCTTGCTTCCAAAATTCCTCTGCACGAACTCCTCGCCTCTCCGAGCCCGTAAACCCTCCAGTACCAGAGCCAATGGAGATCGACTCAGGACGTCTAACCACAACAGAACGTAATCGACGTCGTGCCAATAATCTGTGTTTCTACTGTGGGGATTCTGAACATTACCGAGCTGAATGTCCCGTTCGTCCCAGTCGTTCGGCGGTAAGTACAGTTGAACTACCATTTCCTGTATCAAACCTGAAGCAAACTCCAGTATCACTTACCTACCGAAACCATTCTGTTTCAGCGAAAGCTCTGATCGACTCTGGTGCTGCGGGGAATTTCATATCAGCCTCTCTGCTCAGCCGGTTACAAGCCCGCCGTCGTCGCCTGAGTCGCCCACTGAGTATTCACTCCATTCTGGGAAAACCCCTCAGTAACAGAAATATTCTTCACTGCAGCCCCGAGTTACAACTTTCCATCGGATGCTTACATCAGGAAAGATGTTCATTACTGGTACTGGAGGGCTCCACATCTGATATCGTCCTGGGACGCCCTTGGCTTATCCAGCACTCGCCTGACATCTGCTGGACATCAGGAGAGGTACGCCAATGGAGTGATTACTGCAAATCGCATTGTTTACGTCCCATCAAGAAGAACTCAACCGCCCCGTCCTTGGTCACTTCTCCTGCGATCCTGGGTTCAACCTCCATCGAGAGTCCAGCCACAGATACAACTCCTCAGATTCCTCCTGAATACCGGGCGTTCCAGGACGTGTTTAGTAAGCAACTTGCCACCATTCTTCCACCTCACCGGCCATGGGACTGCGCAATCGACCTGCTGCCTGGGGCCACACTACCGCATGGGAAAATTTATCCATTGTCCATCCCGGAGCAGAAGGCCATGGAGGAGTACGTGGAGGAAGCTCTACGCCAAGGATACATTCGATCATCCACGTCCCCTGCCGCTTCAAGCTTCTTCTTCGTTGGGAAAAAAGACGGAGGACTCCGTCCATGTATTGATTATCGCATTCTTAACGCAGCCACAGTCAAGTACAGATATCCGTTACCTTTGGTGCCCTCTGCCCTGGAGCAACTCCGTTCAGCGAAAATCTTCACCAAACTCGACTTGAGAAGTGCTTATAACCTGGTTCGTATCCGTGAAGGAGACGAGTGGAAAACGGCCTTCATCACTCCTGCGGGGCACTACGAATATCGGGTTATGCCCTTTGGCCTGTCCAACAGTCCAGCGATCTTCCAGGGCTTCATGAATGAGATCTTCCGAGATATGCTCCACCGGTTTGTGATCATCTACATTGATGACATCCTAATCTACTCCTCCAACCACGACGAACACATCCTTCAGGTGAAAAAAGTGCTAAGACGCCTCCGTGAGTACCAGTTATACCTGAAGTTAGAAAAATGCGAATTCCATCGAGAATCCATGCACTTCCTCGGGTATGTAATCCGTCCAGACGGCATCTCAATGGATCAAAGTAAAGTGGAGGCGGTAATCAACTGGCCTAAGCCCCAAACCCTGAAAGAGCTGCAACGCTTTCTCGGCTTTGCCAATTTTTATCGCCGGTTCATCCGCGACTACAGTAAAATCTGCGCTCCAGTGACATCCATGGTAAAGAAGGGCACCAAGCAGCTAACCTGGTCTACAGAGGCGAGTCAAGCCTTTGTAAACCTCAAAGAAGCCTTCTGTTCTGCTCCTATGCTATGTCATCCAGATCCAGAACTACCATTTCTAGTGGAAGTGGACGCCTCCACCAACGGAGTTGGAGCAGTTCTATCCCAGCGGCAGGGGACCCCTCCACGGCTTCATCCATGCGCCTTCTTTTCACGTAAAATGTCCCCGGCGGAGCAGAATTACGATGTCGGTAACCGAGAACTCCTGGCTATTAAGTTGGCGCTAGAGGAATGGAGACACTGGTTGGAGGGAGCCAATCATCCGTTCCAAGTGATCACAGATCACCGCAACCTTGAGTATCTCCGGGAGGCCAAGAGATTAAATCCTCGCCAGGCTAGGTGGGCTCTCTTCTTCACACGCTTTAACTTCACGGTTACTTACCGCCCTGGTTCCAAGAATCTCAAAGCAGACGCCCTGTCACGTTTATATCAGCCTGAATCCTCCACAGAGAGCAACGAAACCATCCTCCCTCCAACTATGCTTGTCAGCCCCATCCAGTGGAACATCGAACTCATAGCCGACGCCACCCTTGCCGAACCTGCTCCGCCGGGAGGTCCTGAGGGGAAGGTTTTCGTACCCACCAATCTCCGTCTTCCCCTCATGGACTCTGTCCACACCTCTCCGGGCTCTGGACACCCAGGCAGCCAGCAGACCCTCTCACTCCTTCAACAACGATACTGGTGGCCCAGCATGGCTCAGGATACCTCCCGATACGTGCAGGGATGCACCGCTTGTGCTATGGCCAAAGTACCCCGACGTCTACCCGAAGGAAAACTCCTGCCACTGCCTCTTCCAAATCGACCCTGGTCCCATCTGGCCGTGGATTTCGTCACCGATCTACCATCATCCGACTCCAAGACCTGCATTCTAGTGGTTGTGGACAGATTTTCCAAGTCCTGCAAATTGATTCCCCTATCTGGTCTTCCCACAGCCTTCAAGACAGCAGAAATGTTGTTTTCCGAAATCTTCCGTCATTTCGGTATACCAGAGGATATTGTCTCGGATCGGGGACCACAGTTCATATCAAGAGTCTGGAAATCCTTCTTCAAACTTCTGGGGGTATCGGTCAGCTTGACGTCGGGGTACCATCCACAGTCTAACGGCCAAGCAGAACGTAAGATCCAGGAGATCGGGAGGTACCTGAGGACCTACTGCCATGAAGCTCAGGACCGCTGGAACCAGTACCTCCCATGGGCAGAGTATGCCCAGAACTCCCTACGCCAGACATCCACCGGATTGACACCGTTCCAGTGCGTTCTAGGGTATCAACCACCTCTTTTCCCTTGGACAGGTGAACCCTCGGACGTTCCAGCGGTCCAACACTGGTTCACCGAGAGTGAGAGGGTCTGGGACTCAGCCCATGTCCATCTTCAGGGGGCAGTCCGGAGGTTCCAACAGCAGGCCGACGCACGTCGTAGAGCCACACCCCATTATACTCCTGGCCAGCTGGTGTGGCTCTCCACCCGGGACATTCGCCTCCGGCTGCCCTCTCGTAAGCTGAGTCCCAGGTTCATAGGTCCGTTTGCGATACTGAGGCAGGTCAATGAAGTCACGTATCGTCTCGCACTACCCCGTCACTACAGGATTGCACCCACTTTCCACGTATCACTGCTGAAACCTTACATTGCACCTCTCTCTTCCCCTTCCACAGAAGCTGACCCTGGTGAGGTACCCCCTCCTCCTCCAGTGGACCCCATTGACGAAGCCGTATATCAGGTCCACGCCATTCTAGATTCCCGACGACGGGGGGGCCAACTGCAGTATCTCGTGGACTGGGAGGGGTTCGGACCAGAGGAGCGCTGTTGGGTACACCGGGACGACATCTTAGACCCCACGCTCCTCCAGGACTTTCACCGTGAACACCCGGATCGTCCAGCCCCTCGTCCTAGGGGTCGCCCTCGTCGTCGGGGCATACGGCCCTCAGGAGCTGGCCGTGGAGGAGGGGGTACTGTCACGGATCCACTCAGCACACCTCAGCCAGCGTCAACTCAACACACCTGGTCGCGATCTCACTCACCCGAATTCTGATTGTCTGCACCTGCAACTCATCACTTCACTCTGGATATAAACCCCAGTCACACCACAGCTCACTGTCCGGTCTCGTCTTCAGACACCTGTGACTCCCCAGCGCTATTCTCCACGACTCTGTTATTCTGCAAGTATACCTCAAGTTCAAGTCTCTCATTACTCTCTCTGTGTGTTCCCTGCCAGCTTCATTAACCGGTGATTTCCTGGAATCCCTCAAGATCAAGACCAGTCCTGTTTGTCTCAACCTGCCAAGCTTCATGTATCCCAGTTCCATGCCCTGAGTGACGCTATCTGTTTCCTGCATTCTAGAAACTCTAAGTTCTACATTTTATTCCCTGAGTTTGACCATTTGTGCCTCCAAGCTATCCGGAGCTGCATACAGTGTCTAAATAAACCTTTGTTATCCTTATCTCTGTGTCCTCGTTCATACAGTGGTGTGACAGATACCTTTAATATGAATTATGCACGTCAGCCGCTTTCATTCATAAAAAACTCTGTGCTGTCGTCATGACAGCGATATACAAAACAACGTCCCCCAGGGCTTTAGCTCAAAACTGTGCAGATTTGGAGAAATATTTACATCATATTTCTATAGACAGGAATAATATTTATTGAATTTATACCCAAATGCGTCGATGTAATCTTTATGAGCGTTTGGTACTCTGATACTGTGTTTTCAATTCATACCACTAGCCTGAGGGTGCTATATGCACAATAATAGTCCATATATGGAACATGAAGAAGAGCCATGATCATGTGACATTCCAGGACGTCACTGATACACACAAAGCTAACAAGAGATTGCGCTGTAACATGCAGATACAGACGTTTTGAAGACAATAAACATGTTTGCAATGATATTTGGGTTACCTGTGTTTTTCAAGCCATGCCAGGTATTTTCATAATAATAGATTATATTTATAATGTAATGCTAATCTATATAGACTATCATTGTGCAGAACACTATCCAATAGTATATTTTCTGTCTGATTGTTTTATCTGAAGCCAAATTAGATCACAGAAGATTATTTAAAACACTCGTCTTGCGTTATAAAGTAAGTTTGGAGCACAAACATGGTTTTAATCTCATAAATTGTTGTGTATTGATGGTGTGCTAAGCTAACATGCTAGCTAGCCCTAGGTGCACCTGCCACGTCTAGCAGTTATACTTTTATTATTTTTTGAATGCTTACTGAATTGTTTCTTTATTCAAGAAATGCATTTGATACAGTTTAAAATGTGAGGTGAACTTTGAGAAAAGAAATTAGGGACTGAAACCCTATGAATAGCCTGTGAATAGCCAGTCGTTAGCTATAATGCAGACAAAAGAAATGCATATTTAGAGCCATAACCAGGCTGGAGAGGTGTGAATGTGTGCATGGGGAGACTGAGACTGAATGGGGATCGTTTGCACCACAAAACAATAGAGACAATATACTGGATAGATGGTTAGAAAATGACAATAAACATCAGTAGCATTTTAGCGTCAAATCAAAATAAAGTCACATGACATGGTCTTGAAAAACATTTAACTAAATACAGAGTTTTGGACTTATTATCTTCAGATTTTAAACATAAAATGTTAAGACATGTGGCTTTAGCTGTAGTGCATTTCTAGATTGCTCCAGTGCCAACTTCAATTTTATTTTCATGAGGATGTTTCATAAAAAATAATTTCTAATAACTTTACAAAACTTTGAAGCTATTTATAAAAAAAATTGTCATTACGACAATAATTAATTCTACATTTACAATAAACTGCCAGGTGTCAGCTTTAAGAGATCAAACGAGATCATACTTGTGCTTTTAGTACCAAGGGTTCATGAACTGTATCTGTTTCAGTTTGGGTATGTCATTTCTGGGGATTTTTCAAAAGTGGGGTTGCAGCTTAACAGGTTAAAGATATCTATTTGAAATTGATTTTGTTCAATATCCTAAAGTAGGATAATGTTGAGATGTGCATGCTGTGGATTAAATGTAGTCTTTATTCCCAAACGAAAACATTTAAAACCAGTAAGCATTTATATAGGCCTGATTGAACTCATGGTTAATGAGAGATCTATCATTAAAAGGAAGAATATTATTATCCAAAACTGAAGGGTTGTGACAGCTCTTGCATTAGACGTTCCACAATCTGTCAAAAATAGAAGAGGTGGATACTATTTTGTTCAACTTCATTTGTAAGAACAGACCACATTATTCCAATTGAAGATAAAAGTCTAAATGTGCTTGACTTTAAAACTGTTAATAGTGTATTTAAGAACAAATGGATAAAGAACATGAACTCATGAAAGTTTGGAATATCATCCCTGAGTTCATTTTGATAAGTTGGGGGGTTTATCATTTTTTATCATCCTCTTATTCATTGCCACGAAATGCCTATTGTGCCCCCTAACCTTCACCATAGTCTTCCTCATCGTCCACGAAGTGCCTATTCTGACCCCTAACCATGGGAAAGTTTTTTTCTCAAGTGACCATATCTCTAATTTCTGTGCCGAAAAGTTGAAATTCGGTATGAGGGTAGCCAGAGCCGCCTTAACCTAATGTTAGGCCCCGGGGCTGAGAGGTTTTGTAGGCCCCCCATCCCCTCGATTTATAGAGTCTCATTTTAAAAAAGTGTAATATCTAGGAAATCTACATCACAGAATGCATTCATTTCTTTCGAGACCTACAACAGAGAGTTTTTTAATATTGTTTTCAATTTTAATATTGTTATTAACATATCACTGAGCACATAAACACAAGACACTTTATTTAACAACCACACACAGCAACTAAATTTCAACTTTATAAAATGAGAAGCGATTTTCGCGAGCGACAACCAATAGGAAAGAAGCCTTTCAGTGGAGCTCAGCTCCCGTCACCGTCTCGAGTGCAGGAAGACAGAAGAGTTTGAGGGCGATTTCACTGTTTTATATGATTTGACTAACTTACCACAAACATGGATATAATAAAATGCATGGAAAAGAAACTGTCGACAGTCTCAGTGAATTTATGCTGGATTTAGTGCGTAAATCATTTTGTTTACAAATTAGACGCTTTGCAGTTGTTACGATTTTATTTTGGATGTGTTCATTGTGATTATATTGGCTGGGTTTATAAAAGTTTATAAAATTGAAAGGATCATTGCTTGGTACATTTGGAAACAAAGCTTGTCTATTTCTAAATGTAATCGCGTGCATCGCTGCTGATTATACTGTCCGTGTGTTGAAAAAACTTAGATTAAACACACTCACAACAGACACACCCCAAAGCGGTACAGCGTTGCCAGCGGCACTGAGCGGACTTTTGCCGCTGTAGTGGACACGCACCGTCCGCCTCATTCGCGCCGCGGGACCTCTAGACGCGCGTAAACGCGTCTTTGCATTAACATTGAAATCACTCGTGCCAGACGCTCTATTCGCGTTTGGTGTGAACGCACCATAACAATAACATTATAGCGACAGCACTACCAACGTCCACAAGCGACTAGCGACATACAGCGACAAAATCTGACAAGTTAAAACAATATGACCTTTTCAGCTCATCATGAACCTGAACATGGGAGGCCCCTGAACTTGGGAGGACCCTGGGCTTCAGCCCAGGTAAGCCCGTGCATTAATGCGGCCTTGAGGGTAGCCCAGTGGGCCCCAGGGCGAGATCCTTAGTTTCAAGGTTCTATGTTGTTCCCAAGTGTGTGTTTCAGCGGTTTGGCCTGATCCACACATGGTTCAGCTTTCTCCATCCACAAGGGTCTTTCTGGGCCCCAGTGACTGTAGGCAGATGAAGCTTGGGGCCGCCAGGGCCACCGGGGGCCAAACGGCAAAGCGTCCCACGTCCAACTTAACCCACTGATTTTCACAGGTGTCTGTGGACATTGGGAAACAAGTTTTTTTTTGTGTGTGTAGACGTTCCCCTCTATGTATGTTTTCGGGGGCCGTGTGACACAGTTTTCTATGAAGTTTCGGGCCCCTAGCACCTCTAGGGGCTGAACGAGGTCCAGTGACACGTGCGACTTATTCAATGCGATTTCATAGGTACTTTGTGGACGGTGGTCCGATTGCCCAGAAATTGACACATACGTCCCGTCACGGGCCCCGGGGACGGGTTCTAGAGTTCCGTGTCCACGTGTCTGCTTGTTTGGCCAAAAAAGACCCCCTTGACCTGGAAGCGCCTGTGAAGTTTGAACTGAATAAGTTGCACGTGGGCGGCCGGAAATACAGGGTTCGAAAGGTTGCAGCGACTCCAAATTTGGCATTGTGGTAAACGAGGGGTCCCCGGTTCTAGATCTTGGATCGCAGGGTTCTAGATCGGTTCCAAATGTGTCTTTGTGCTGTGCAAAATTCTCCTCACTTTGGTTCAGTGTGACCTTTCAAGAGGGTATGTCTGTCTATGAGTGCAAGAGGCCAACCATTCATTTTACCATGTGCTTCGTGAAGGGTGGACAGAAAGGTCCGATTGTCACGAAACTGACGTAGCCTATGCGTCTCGTCACAGGCCCCAGCGACGGTGTCCAGAGTTCCGTGTCCCTTTGACCTTTTTTCACACTAATTGGCCACCAGCAGCCTAGTAGAATAAGTTGCACATGGGATGTCTAATAAACAGGGGCCAAAAGGGGTTTTGATTCGGGCCCCCGAGTTTCGTGGCTCTAGATGCTTCCTGAGCCTATAAGGCCCTCTTACCCTAACTGCTGCATTAATCCTAGCAGACACATGTTCCCATGGAGATCAATGTGAGACAGAGAGATTCATAAAAAATAGCAAAAAATAAACTTGGCATCATCTCATCTCCGCTCGCTATGTCGCAGAGGGCCACGTGACAGTTTTAGTCGAGTTTGGGGCCCCTCAGGCCCCCGGGTATGGGGCCGGGTGGAAGCCACTGACACGTGCAACTTATATAGTTAATTCACAGTTGCTTTCTCGGCCCAGCAATTAGCACCACAAAAGCAAATAATCCGCTTTTGCGGATAGCATTCACTATTTAATTAATAGCATCAAACTGCATTGATACTATTGATAGCATTGATAGCATTCACTATTTAAAGGAGAACTTGGTAACTTTTTTAACTTAATAAAACTGTCTAGAAATCATTTGTATGGTTAAACAACCTGTTCTGGTGATATTGGTGACTTTCCCCGCTCCCCCCAGCGTTCCCAGGTGGAAAACCAACCTTGCAACTTGGGCACTACCGTCCAGGCAAGATAGAAATTGGAAGTCTCCTGAGAAGCGAGAACTAGAACGAGAACGAGCGCGAAACACGAATTGCTTTACGGCAATTCGACATAAACACCCACGCATGTATGATGTATTACCAGACCACCTCGGTAGACATAGCTCCACGCGATACAGTTGGCTTGCTCCGATCAAAACAAACGCACATGAGCAGCGGTAGAGAGGGGGAGGAGGCCGCCGCAAGTGAGTTTTTTACGACTGTGTTGTGAAATATACGCCCCCCCCACAGCTGTAGGGGGAGCTCGTGGGGAAAACATGCGACAACAAAAGGGAAAATCAATTAATAGTATCAAACTGTTTTATTCACCTGTGAAGATCAGTGAAGTCCGACTAGTGTTCTCGTACAGAACACTGTACGAGTGTTTTATCCCTTTTGCAAAGAAATTGCCGTTTTAGTCTTTTATTAAATAGGCCTATTATATTTTAAACGCGTTTTTTACCGAGGAGTTAAGCTTCAGTCAAAGGGCAAATAACAAAACAAAAAACTCTTCATTACTGCCACCTGCTGTTAGCCTAGACAGACACTCTCCAAGCTCCTCTACCCATTATCAAAGCAATTTTTAATAAGCAGGAACAATTTCCGACTTTAAACAAATACCCATTTAAAGGCTTAGGGTGTTTGCGTTGTAAAAATGTATAGGGAGACTTTAGATTTAAAAATGGTGTCTCATTAGGCAATTTTTTCACAGTGGAATCATAAAATTTCCTATTGATTCAATAGAATGCGTGAGCTCACTAGGGAATACAAATATGGCGGTGCCATGTCTTCAATATTTATGACGTCATGAGCTATCCAGTCATTTTATATAGATTAGTGGTATTACTATATGCTCTGTACACTCTCAGAAAAAAAGGTATAAAAGCTGTCGCTGTGGCGGTACCTTTTCAAAAGGTACACTTTTGTACCTAAAGATTACATATTAGTCCCTCAAAGGTACATATTAGGAGAGGTGGGTAATCCAGGGGCCAAAGAGTAAAAGTCCTGCCATATGTTCATTCCACCCATAAACTCAGTCAGCTGATTTCACTAATTAGTTCTCTCTCCTGCTGAATTAGCAAATCCAGGTGATTGGAACAAAATACTGAGGAGGAATTTTACTTTCTGAACCTGGACTTTACACCTCTGCATAGCAATGCCACATGTCAGCCAAGAGCAAAGAAATAAACCAGAATTGGACATTATCGTAGCCACAAAATCTGTATATATTAAATATGGAGTAATTTCAGCCACAGCCTCAGATGAAATCAACTGAAGAGAAAAGAAGACATTAAATCTGTGAAGATCTCAGCAGAGGAGGATTAAACAACTCCACAAACAACATTACCAGCTTCACTTATTACTAACCAGACTAACTTTATTTCTGTCAGACGTCTACAAAAGTTTTATTGAGAATTAACAGAGGTTTAACTCTAATGTGTTTCATTTGAAGTCACCATAACAGTGATTAGTGTTTCCATTTGTCGGGCTCTTAACTCTTATTATATCTTTTGTCTTTTTTGGTCTTTTGTGTGTTTGTCAAACACATTTACAGCAGCAAAGAAAGCTAAAGTGAAATGAGATCAGGTGATGATGGTTTCCTGTTGATGGTTTTATAATCATCATGAAACAGCCTGATTCACTGAGGTTTTTATAATTTAACAATTGTGTTGTCACATTAATATTTTTTTTTTCACAACACAAACCCTGTGTTACTGCAGCATGAGATCCAGCAATATTATAACAATAAGTTAGAAGACTTTAACAAACATGAACACAAAAAAGTCAGCTTTTGATGACACACACAGACATCAACAATCAGCGTATGAATCTCAACAATGGTGACAATCAAAAGTACTTTCAATGAATGCATGCTGGGTACCAGCATAGTACTAAACTCCCAGAATGCATTGCAACATGAATCAATTATGCAGCTGAATTGTCCCATAGTTTTGTTTGATTCAAAATTGCTTTTATTTTTTGCTGTTGTTTTTGTTGTGAATTAGTAGCTTTTCAGTGATGTCTGAATTGATGTTTATCTACATATTTGTGATTGTCACCATTGTTGAGATTCATACGCTGATTGTTGTTATCCGTGTGTGTCAGCAGCAATCAATTTTTTTTATTTAATCTTTGTTAAAAGATTTAAACCGATTGTTATATTGCTGGATCTCATGCTGCAGTAACACTGGGTTTGTGATGTGAATATATTCAGAGGTGGGAGTAAGTCACATGAACAAGTCACAAGTCTCAAGTCTTAACCTTCAAGTCTCAAGCAAGTCCAAGTCAATTTTGTGAAAAGCAAGTCAAGTCAAGTCATTAATTGAGTGATAATTGAACATTATTGAAGACACCTGATGATAACAAGCAGAATCACTGAAGGAGAAAATATCAAATTGTAAGTTACCATTATGGCGATTTGTGTTTGCTTTAGTTGGACTCTTGACCCATATATGTTTATTTTAAATTTTGTCTGACTGTTGTATCTGAGTTATAACTGCCAGATGAACAAAGCAAAAAAGTGATCTGATGGTGTTGGTTATATTATGACAATCATCATTTCAACTTGATCACTGAACTCATTAAGATCCTTCTTTCTGACTTAGATTTATGTTGTTGTTTACAGCATAACTGTGATTCTGCATAAATATCCAGATAGATATAATACAAAGGATTTCTTAAAAGTTGTTTTGAAAAAAAAAAAGATGAAAAAATCTTTCTTTTAGGCACACACAGACGTCAAGATTCAGTCTATGCATCTCAACAATGGTGACGAGCAGAATATTCAATTAGGAAAAGTAAATTACATAGACAATTCAGATCATAATTTATTCATACCGCAATGCATGATGGGAGCCATTAATGAGTTGTGATTGGTGGCAGCCACTGCAACATGCTTTATTATTGTCACCATTGTTGAGATTCACAGGCTGATTATTGATGTCTGTGTTTCTAAATAAATTCATTTGAAAGTGTTTTGATCAGAACAATGTTTATTAAATATTTTGAATTATATGAAAAATACTGATAATCA
Source organism: Vimba vimba (assembly GCA_022828995.1). Lineage (NCBI taxonomy): Eukaryota > Metazoa > Chordata > Actinopteri > Cypriniformes > Leuciscidae > Vimba > Vimba vimba. Next base: position 10,484,406 of record CM040817.1, on the reverse strand, counting down.
TATGCTGTAGAATGGCAGAGCTGCTGTAATTATCAAGATAAGATACCTCAATAAATTTCGTTTTTAAGGTTGACATGATTATGTCAAAACATAACCAACACTATCAGATCACACTTTTCTTTGTTCATTTGACTGTTATAAATCAATAACAGCAGACAAACAAAATTTAAGGTAAACATAAAATGGTCAAGAGCCCAACTAAAGCAAACACAAATCGCCATAATGGTAACTTACAATTTGATATTTTTCTCCTTCAGTGATTCTGCTTGTTATCATCAGGTGTCTTCAATAATGCTCAATCATCACTAAATTAATGACTTGACTTGACTTGCTTTTCACAAAATTGACTTGGACTTGCTTGAGACTTGAAGGTTAAGACTTGAGACTTGTGACTTGTTCATGTGACTTACTCCCACCTCTGAATATATTAGTGGAACAACATAATTGTTAGATTATTAAAAAAAACTCAGTGAATCAGTCTATTTCATGATGATTATAAAACCATTAACAGGAAACCATCATCACCTGATATCATCTCACTTTAGCTTTCTTTGCTGCTGTCACAACAGTCAAAAAAGACAATAGTTAGAATAAGAGTTAAGAGCCCAACTAAAGGAAACACTCATCACTGTTATGGTGACTTCAAAATGAAACACATTAGAGTAAACCCCTGTTAATTCTCAATAAAAAAAATTGTAGACGTCTGACAGAAATAAAGTCAGTCTGGTCAGTTATAAGTAAAGCTGGCAATGCTGTTTGTGGAGTTGTTTAATCCTCCTCTGCTGAGATCTTCACAGATTTAATGTCTTCTTTTCTCTTCAGTTGATTTCATCTAAGACTGTGGCTGAAGTCAGTTGTAGTTCTTGTGTTTCTGCTCATCTCTTTTTCTGTTCTCTTCTTTCCTTCAGTGATTCTGCTTGTTAACAGGCTTATTAAGGCTGAGATTACTCCATATTTAATATACACAGATTTTGTGGCTATGATAATGTCCAATTCTGGTTTATTTCTTTGCTCTTGGCTGACATGTGACATTGCTATGCAGAGGTGTAAAGTCCAGGTTCAGAAAGTAAAATTCCTCCTCAGTATTTCGTTCCAATCGCCTGGATTTGCTCATTCAGCAGGAGAGAGAACTAATTAGTGAAATCAGCTGACTGAGTTTATGGGTGGAATGAACATATGGCAGGACTTTTACTCTTTGGCCCCTGGATTACCCACCTCTCCTAATATGTACCTTTGAGGGACTAATATGTAATCTTTAGGTACAAAAGTGTACCTTTTGAAAAGGTACCGCCACAGCAACAGCTTTTGTACCTTTTTTTCTTAGAGTGTAGCACTTTTAGATTGCTGTAAAGTGCAATAGAAATAAAATGTATTATTATTAGTATTTGATGCCATTAGTTATTTATTCAATAAATTCAATATTTATATACTTATTCAACTTATCAGTCTATCTCTTTCTATACTAATCAGTTAAGTATAGATAAAAAATAACTTTTGTATTAAAAAACTATGTACAACTACATTATTGCCTAAATGCAAACGTTTTTGGGACTCCATGTATAATCAGATTGAATGGAAAGAGCTCTGGAGTCAAGTCACCCAATAATTTCCACAATGCTCCACAAAGTATTTTAAAGATCACAATTCAGAATGTTTGACCTGTGGTAAGAAATTATCGTTGGTGAAAAAAACAAAACAAAAAAAAACATCTGATCACCATAATGGTGACTTTATAAAACCTATTATTTCCAATAAAACATAAGCATCTAAAACTCTGTTCATTCTCTATAACTAGTTGGCAATAAGTGAAGCTGGTAATGCTGTTTGTGGAATTGTTTAATCCTCCTCTGCTGAGATCTTGAGAGATTTAATGTCGTCTTTTATCTTCAGTGGATTTCATCTTTGGAAGTCAGTTGTACTTCTTGTGTTTCTCTTTTCTTCAGTGATTCTGCTTGTTATCATTAGGTGTCTTCAATGCTCAATCAACACTCAATTAATAACCTTATTACCTCATTAACTCTAACACTGCTTCAGTGTTACTTTTAACACCCTGCTGGTGGTTCCCATATAAACACTGTGTGGTGTTAATTTAACACCAGGGATTTTACTGTGTATAATAGTTATAATAGTCATTACAATTCAAGTTTATTCTTCAAAAATGTTATAGATTCCGTAACATTGTTGAGCTTCAATCTGTTGGTTGCCATGCACTGCCAACATTAGGCTTGGAAGAGCCAGGACATTTATTGATATAACTCTGATTGTATTCGTCTGAAAGAAGAAAGTCATATACACCTACACTCTCAGAAAATAAAGTACATAATTGTACCTTTAGGGGTACAATGGCTTGTCACTGGGGCTGTACCCTCAAGGGTACAATATTGTACCCTCGGCATAGGGTACATATTTGTACCCTTGTGATTTGTACCTTAAGAGACCAGTCTTGTACCTGTGGTGACAATTTTGTACCTTTATTTAACAATTTAATTTTACAAAAATGGACCCTTCAAAAATGGTACAAAATTGGCTTTGACAGGGTACAATCGTTGACTATAATGAGATATTACACACACGCAAAAGTAAAATAAAAATGTATTAAATACTTTTCATTTTCACATTTTCCAACGTTTCATTTTAAACTTAATGTCTAGCTGTGACATATAAATTATTATCATCTGAGTAAGTGTCATTTGCCTGAAAGTCCATTTCCTGTCCTTTCATCTCGACGCCGGTTACTTCTATGCCTGCTTCTGATATTTTCTGAAGGACCTCCTCGGTTGAAAGCCCTGTAAGAACCATGAGTAACCGTGCTATGACTTCTTCTCCACCGATGGCCAAAAGAAAGAAAGGCCGCAAACTGGACGTTCTTTTAAATTGAGATTCAAGCAGCCAATCAGGGCTGGCTCTACACACACTCTCAGAAAATAAAGTACATAATTGTACCTTTTAGGGGTACAATGGCTTGTCACTGGGGCTGTACCCTCAAGGGTACAATATTGTACCTTAACCTTTAAAAGAAACAGTACATATATGTAACTTTTAATGCTTTTTGATCCTCAAAAAGTTACATATATGTACCTTGAGGTCCAACAGCAAAAACTCCAGTGTTAATTGAACTCTCCTGGGAGTTTATATGATTCCAGACTCAAGAGTGTTAAAGTGTTAAAATATGAGTGTTAAATTAACACTCAAGAGTGTTAAAGTTAATGATATAATTAAGTGATTCATTGAGTGATGATTGAGCATTATTGAAGACACCTGATGTTAACAAGCAGAATCACTGAAGGAGAAAATATATTTTTTTAAGACACCGTTATGGAGATCAGTGTTTGCTTTAGTTGGGCTCTTGACCCTTAAAGCATTAACTTTAGATTTTGTTTGGCTGTTGTATCTGAGTTATAACGGCTAGATGAACAAAGAGAAAAGTTGATCAGGTGGTGTTGGTTATGTTTTGACATAATCATGATTTGACCTGAATCACTGAACTCATTTAAAGTCTAATCATAGACTTAAATGTTTATTGTTGATTACGGCATTACTGTGATTCTACAGTAAAAGATTTTCAGCATTTTCAATATAAACTAAATATGCGTAAAAGTTGTTCTGATCATGTGACTTTGAAAATTCCTTTATGTAGACACACTGACATCAATAATCAGCCTGTGAATCTCAACAATGGTGACAGTAATAAAGCATGTTGCAGTGGCTGCCACCAATCAAAACTCATTCATGGCTCCCATCATGCATTGCGGTATGAATACATTTTGATCTGAATTGTCTATGTAATTTCCTTTCCCTAATTGAATATTATTTTTGTCACCATTGTTGAGATTCATAGACTGAATCTTGATGTCTGTGTGTGCCTAAAAGAAAGATTTGTTTTATCAGAACAACTTTTATCAGAACAACTTTTAAGAAATGCTTTAGATTATTTCAAAACTTCTGGATCTTATGCTATAGTATCACAGTGATGCTGTAATCAACAATAAACATTTAAGTCTGAGATTAGACTTTAACCCTCTGAGGTCTGAGCTGTTTTCTGGGCCCTGGAGGTGTTCTGACATGCTCTGACATTTCTGGTTATTTCTGTTACTTGTGACATTTTCATGGCTAAAGTCTAATTACACTGTATTCAGCACAAACTCTGCTACAATAATATATCAGCAGCATGTATGTAAAAGTTTGTAGTTTTGAGATAATGACATTTATGCGTGGTTTTTGAAAATACAAAAAAAAATTCTCACTGAAATAAGGCCATGAAACCCATACTGATTATTTCTTCACAAGACTTTTGAAAATTGTATGACGTAGCCTAGAATATTTGCTGCAAAACTATGTGAAAATCACCCTGATTGCTCATTCAGATAAGACAATATATTGATTTAAAAATTTTACGACGTGTTTTGTGTGAAAAAGCCTTATGCGGCAGCTCATTAATATGTAAGCTTTTCTCACCTGAGAAAGACAAAGAACCTCCCCTAACGGCCCTATTAGGAGCTATCAGGCCCTGTCATTCTGAGCAACCTTGCACAATACTGTAAATGAGGAGATTTAAAAAAGAATGGCTTTTAAATTGTTTGGATTTATTTACAACACAACATAATCCAAAGATACACAACAAATGCCAAAAAAGCACTTATTGAAAACAATGATCCAAAGACAGAGACCTTTGTGCCATTCCTAAAAACATTGTACATACCTTTCATTTCCAAGATTTTCACTTTACCATGTTCACGTACTGAGACTCATGTGAATGTTGAAGTCCTCAGTGGCATCTGGGACCTGAAAAAAAAAAAGTGAACATACTGATATCAAGAGAAAGGCCTGCACGATTTTGGAAATAAATATTAGATTTTTCTGGTTAAAATTGCTTTTTAAAATTCCTTTTTAAAATTCACAGAATACACACACACACACACGTTTCCAACGATATATAATATAATGAACACCAGGTTTGTTGTGCCTTGTAGGCATAAGGTATATGCGCAGTGCGGATAAAATAATAATAACAATAAATAACCTATAGCAGCCTATTAATCTTCCAAAAGATTTCAGTAACAACTAAGCTAGAGAAAAATATATTGATTATCATGTTACTTCAAATGTTTCCATCCGTTATGATGATATGAAATGAGATAATAATAAAAACATGAAGCCGTTTGGTGCGTTTTGCTTTCATCCAAAATATGATACATTCAAACGCGATCGCTTGCAAAATATGATACATTCAAACGCGATCACGCTCAAATATAAAACATTATGGTTACCATAAACATATCTATGCTTGAGCAGATATCCACAAACACAGTAAAGACGGGTCTAAATATTATAATATTCCGCATATATCTAGCAACAGTTCAACTGCAACGTGACATTTATGCAACAATAACAAACTAGGCTATGTAAGAATTTCTTACCTTATCTTTCTTGTCTTCAAATCGCGTTCTTCTTCTTCTGAGGTTGCCTAAATCCAATGTAAGCTCAGGCACGTCTTTCAAACTCGACGAAAAGTGAAGTGAAGTGTTTTGTTGTTGAGGTAATGAGCGAGTTCGCGTTCCATGTGGAGATTTGCATGTGAATATCTTTTGCGCGAGTAGGCGTGGCCAAATTAACTGTAATGAGCAAGCGTTTGAGAAGCTGGACATCTTGTTGGTTTTATACAAATTACTTAAACAGAGAATATTTGTTTTCGTTTTGAATCCGATTATTTAAAAGTACACACTTAAATGTTTATAAAGGTATATGGCTCATAAATGTGTGACAAGTATTCGCTGAGTTTTGTTTCAGTTTATAGACGTGCTCAAGAAAAAAAAGTTCACCGCGACAGAGAGGCAGAACGCACACCCTGTTTATTTTCTTTATTTTACAAAAGCTCAATGTTTTGATTTGATTGTAAGTGGACACATACAAAAGGAGAAATATCACAGATTATTTTTTTATATTTCTTTTTTCTGTATGACTATAAATGATGGAGTAATTTAAGTTTATAGTGCTACAATGTGGAGAAAATCCGGCAAAACGCGCCGGCGCGTTTGCCGACCTCAGAGAGTTAAATGATCAAGTTCAGTGATTCAGGCAATTTCTGATTATGTCAAAACATAACCAACATCACCTGATCAACTTTTCTCTTTGTTCATCTGAGAGTTATAACTCAGATACAACAACCAAGCAAAATCTAATGTTAACAGTTTAAGGGTCAAGAGCCCAACTCAAGCAAACACTGATCACTATAACGGTGTCTTAAAAAATTATATTTTCTCCTTCAGTGATTCTACTTGTTAACATCAGGTGTCTTCAATAATGGTCAAGCATCACTCAATTAATCACTTAATTAGATCATTAACTTTAACAATCTTGATTGTTAATTTAACATTCATATTTTAACACTTTAACACTCTTGAGTCTGGAGCCAAATAAACTCCCAGGAGAGTTCATTTAACACTGGAGTTTTTGCTGTGTTTAATATTTATCAGTATTTAATATCAGTAAATTTAATATCAGTGACCTACAAAATTTTTATTTCCTTTATTTCAAGGCTACTCAAATATAGTCATAAGTTAAAAGATACCTTAAATCAGGGGTCACCAACTGGCGGACTCCGGTCCGAATCCGGACCGCAAAATGCGTCCATGCGGACCGCGAAGCCTTTTGACATAATGAAATAAATAAATGCCGCTATTTTCTAATAAAAACACATTTATATCAGGCACATCAAAGTCAGCTCAGTAGAGCCGTTTGGGTCCAACAGCGCAACGGGTTGCTATGGTTGCTACTACAGTTATATGCTCACTGTTGCTACCTACGTTCAGACGCGCAGTCATGCGTGCAATGAAGAGAGCGCCAGAGAGCGCGCAGACAGATGAAACTTTCAGCGAGTGAAAAACGCAGAGAGATAAAAGTTTCAGTGAGTGAAAAACAATGGCATTTTCAAAAATTTGTAAAGTTGACGCTGAAAACCGAGTTTTCCGAGATAATTGGTGGAAAAATACGCATTTATTCTTCCTGCATTGAGCTGTAACTGTTACAAGGCCCGTGTGTCTCATTTGCTCCGAGTCTGTCGCGGTTGTCCAAAGTGGAAACATTAAATGTCATTATGAAGCTAAACATAGACACTTAGAGATCTACATGGGTCGTCCTCTCTCACTCGTTCGCCGCCCAACAATGAGCATATGAGTGTTCACTGAGAATACAGTGAATTTTAAACAATTTTATTTAAATTTCATAAGAGGTTATTTACATTTTTATGGACTGTACAAAATAAGAGAGAAGGGGTTTCTTGCACTTTTTCATTTTTTTTTTTCAACACTGGTGGCACCTATTTTTTGCATGATATTGCTGATTATCTTTACCAATGCAACTTGAAGCACAGAAGAGAGCAGTGTTCAACATTAGATACATTTAGTTAAGTAGAGACAATACAAGGAGGTTTGCGTTGATTGTGATTGTTAATCTCAGTTCAGCCGAAAAAAGCACTTTAGTTTTCCTTTTAAGTTGTTAATGTTGAAATTAATGTATGTTTAGTGCAAATTTAGAGATGAAGGCATTTTGCACAGTTTCCTTTATCATATTTTTGTAAGACATTGTTACTGGTTGAATTCAGATATTTTGTACCAAATCAACTTAAAGGACATAACAGAACAGCATTAAAATTAGATCAGTTTTGTGAAGGATTACTTATGGCTGCTTATACATATGAAAAGACATGTTTATCTATAACATTATATTTTGTTCAATAATAATAAAAAATGTTATCTACACTCATTTCTTTAGTCTGGTAAAACCCATCAATTCATATTTTTTAGGTATATAATTATCCGGACCTCAGCTGGTGAGGAGGGTTAATTTACTGGACCTCAAGCAATTTTAGTTGAAGACCCCTGCCTTAAATGATTAAAAAAAAAAAAATTACTTAGCAGAGGCTGTCTTTTGATATTGTACCGTAACCTTTAAAAGAAACGGTATATATTTGTACCTTTTAATGCTTGGGGACATATATGTACCTTTTTGACCCTCAAAAAGGTACATATATGTACCTTGGGGGACAGAAATGGACTCCTGCTGTACCCCTATTTCTGACAGTGTACACTCAAAAAAAAAATTGTGTCTAAACATAAGATTTATGTATTTGAATTGCATAACAAATTCCCATGCATTTGGTTTACATAGTTTTAACATAAACCAATCAATACTCCTGAATGTGATTCATATGTTTAAGTCATACATAAATGAAACAGATAAGATTTATGTAATTGTATTAATAAACTGAATTTGATTTATATTTGTCAGTCGTATGTAAATGAAACAGGTAAGATTTATGTAATAGTACACAGAAAAACGCCCATGTTAAATTAACACTGCTCAGTGTTCATATGTGTGCACACTACATAGTTAAAGCGGTGTTGAAGTTAATGAGATAATTAACTGATGATTGAGCATTAATTATGAACACCTGCTGTTAACAAGCAGAATCACTGAAGGAAAGAGAAACACAAGAACTACATAAATCATATAATAATATAATATAAATCACATTCAGTTTATTAATACAATTACATAAATCTTATCTGTTTCATTTAGATATGACTTAAAAATATGAATCACATTCAGATTATTGATTGGTTTATGTTAAAACTATGTAATCCAAATGCATGGGAATTTGTTATGCAATTCAAATACATAAATCTTATTTTTAGACACAATTTTTTTTTTGAGTGTAGGACGGCTTGAGGGTGAGTAAATCATGGGCTTTTCATTTTAAAGTGAACAAATTCTTTAACTGACACATCTCACTGAATTTTCATTCCAATGATTCGTGTTGGTGTGAACAGGAGTTAATTATTTAGTATAATTATAATTATTTTTAGAAGTGCTATAGAGAGTTTTCAGACTTGAACAGTGCTCTCAGACTTCACGAGTGCTTCAGTGTATGTGTTTGTGCGGTAAACAAAACATGCAGAACATGCAGGATTTATATTTACCAGTCTTTTGTGGTTTATTATTTATAGACACTAGTCTATATTGAAGTCTATACTATACTTTTGATTTATTCTGCAAAAAAATTGATAGATTCCGTGACATTCCTGGTTATACATTACATTTTGTTTTTATGACTGGATTCTGCAATTTCGTCCGCATTTTATCACATTATTAAATTAAAATTCAATTCCTTTCACAGCTCTTTTGCTGGCTAGCGTTGAATTGTTTCTTAAATACGTCAACATGAATGAAAAGACACATGATAGAGACACATGATATAATTTGACCAGTCATCACAATCATCTAGTAGAAAGTCATTGCTGTAGTTATAACATAGACATAAAAGATCACAATCTCAATTTTTCAACTGAAAAGTAGTTCGTCTTCAAGATCACAATATAAAATCGTCAAAACGCCCACCCCTACAATTTGTCCTGTCATTAATGGCTGGTAGGAAACTAATTGGTTTCTCCACTGCATGGATCTTCATGTGTATCTTCAGGTGACTTTTAAAAGAGAAACTCTTTCCACACTGATCACACATGTGCGGCTTCTCTCTGGTGTGTATACTCTCATGTTTTATCATATTTGATGACTGACTGAATCTCTTGTCACAGTGTGAACACTTGTAAGGTTTTTCTCCAGTGTGGATCCTCTCATGTTGTTTTAAACTTTTTGATGTAGTAAAAGTCTTCTCACACTCAAAGCACATGTACTCTCTCACACTGGAATGAATTTTCTGATGTGTTTGTAAACTTTGCTGCAGTGAGAAACTCTTTCCACAGACAGAACATGAGTGTGGCTTCTCTTTCGTATGAACCATCAGGTGTGACTTCAGGGCTGATGCCCAAAGAAATGTTTTGCCACAATGATCACATGTGAACGGCTTCTCTCCGGTGTGGATCCTCATGTGAGCATTAAGATTTTGTCTCCGAGAGAATCTCTTTTCACACTGTTCACACATGAACGGCTTCTCTCCAGTATGAACTCTCATGTGAAGCTCAAGACTTGGTTTTTGTGTGAAACTATTCCCACACTGATCGCATGTGAATGGTCTCTCTCCAGTGTGAATTCTCATGTGACGCTCAAGACTTGGTTTGCTTGAGAATCTATTTTCACACTGATCACACATGAAAGTCTTTTCTCCAGTGTGGATCCTCTCATGTGTTTTCTGATTTGTTGACTGACTGAATCTCTTGTCACAGTGTGAACACTTGTAAGGTTTTTCTCCAGTGTGGATCCTCTGGTGTTGTTGTAATTGATCAACAGTAATAAAAGTCTTCTCACACTCAAAGCACACGTACTCTCTCACACCAGTGTGTATTTTCTGATGTGTATGTAAACTTTGCAGCAGTGAAAAACTCTTTCCACATACAGAGCATGAATGTGGCTTCTCCTTCATGTGAACTGTCAGGTGTCTCTTCAGGACTGATGCCCAGAGAAATGTTTTGCTGCACTGATCACATGTGAACGGCTTCTCTCCAGTATGAACTCTCATGTGACACTCAAGACTTTGTTTGTATGTGAAACTCTTCCCACATTGATAACATGGGAACGGCTTCTCTCTGGTGTGGATCCTCATGTGACCTTTAAAGGATGATAATTGACTGAAATTCTTCCCACATTGATGGCATGTGAACGGCTTCTCTCCAGTGTGAACTCTCATGTGAATCTCAAGATTATGTTTGGTTGTGAAACTCTTTCCACACTGAGTGCAGGTTGTAGATTTCGTGTCTTTTCTTTTCTTTAAAAATGTATTTTTAGTCTTTGAGCGACTCAAAGGTTTTTCTCCAGGTTTGACATGATGTTCCTCCTTCACTTCACTCAGTTCTTCACTCTCCTCCTTCACTTCACTCAGTTCTTCACTCTCCTCCTTCACTTCACTCAGTTCTTCACTCTCCTCCTTCACTTCACTCAGTTCTTCACTCTCCTCCTTCACTTCACTCAGTTCTTCACTCTCCTCCTTCACTTCACTCAGTTCTTCACTCTCCTCCTTCACTTCACTTAGTTCTTCACTCTCCTCCTTCACTTCACTCAGTTCTTCACTCTCCTCCTTCACTTCACTCAGTTCTTCACTCTCCTCAGTCTCTTCCATCAGGTCTGAAATGAAAGAAAAAATTTCATTTTCAAATTTTCTAAATTAGCAAAATAATTTAGAGAAATATGGAGTGAATGAAGATTGACAACTGCTATAAAATATTACAATAATTTACGTCTTTTTATAAATTAATTGTACGTCCCTGAAACTTTCCATGAATGAGGCACACTGATCTTCCAGTTATTTTTTTTTTTAAAACATTATAGGCAAAACTCCCATGTTTCTGTAGTGAGAACTATTAAATATGTTTGATCAATGACACAATTATCTAACATGATATGAACATTAAAATACACAATACTGCCATATTTTACACCAACATTTAGATTGATATTTAAGTATGTTAAAAAAACTACTAAAACTTTTTAATTATTAAGGGTCATTCAAGAAACACAAGATCAAGTGAATTTCACTGAATTTCATTGTAAATTTGTACATTTTTTGAATGATTAGCATTTGTTATACATGTTTGTAAAAAAATATGCTAAAAATTCAGGTAAAAATTCTGGTAACACTATTACAAATTATAAACATTATTTGTATGGCATTGATTAATGTCAGATCAATGGCCAACAAAACTTTTATACTAAATGACTTTTTTACATCTCACAAATTGGATTTTATGCTGCTGACTGAGACTTGGCTTCATGTTGGTGAGTCTGCATCCTTCTCTGAACTTCTCCCTCCAAACTGTACATTTTTTAACACTCCTCGAACTACTGGTAAAGGTGGAGGACTTGCCACTGTGTTTAAATCCACCTTCCAGTGTCGGCTGTCTGTATCTGTTAATTACTCAAGCTTTGAGCTGCAGTTATTTGAACTAAACGCCACTTCTCCGATACTGTGTGCAGTTGTGTATCGCCCTCCAAAATTCAACAAACTTTTTTGCAAGACTTTGCGGATTTTATAGCAGGTCTAAGGTTAAATTATGATCATTTTATAATCTGTGGTGATTTTAATTTACATGTGTGTTGTGAAAACAAACCCATGGCTAAAGACTTCTTAAATCTTCTAAACGCTTTTAATCTCACTCAGTCAGTGTCTGGCCCGACACATGAAAAGGGTCATACATTAGATCTTGTGCTGTCTCATGGTTTGTGTGTTCATATAAATGAAATATGTAGTGCATGTATTTCGGACCACTTCCCGGTCTTGTTTACGATTACAGTTCCATGTTCTGTAATTAAGTCTCCGATTTCACAGTGCCGCCGTGTATTTAACAGTCAAACCCCGGCACAGTTCGATGCTGTTTTTAAAGATTCTGTGCTTTATAAATTGGATGGAAGTGATGTTAATGGTGCTGATGGACTCATAACTCTTTTTAATTCAACCTGCACAAATATCTTAGACTCTGTAGCTCCCTTGAAGACGAAACGCACTAAACCGCTTTCAGAGCCTTGGTTAAATGACACTACCCGAGCGATTAGACGTGCATGTCGGCAAGCTGAGCGAAG